>PVKZ01000184.1:419743-935374 GCA_004027375.1 Macroglossus sobrinus
TTTTTTTTTTTTTTTTTTTTTTTTTTTTAGGGAAGGTTCCCATTTCAAAGCCTAAGCTATATTTAGTTTGAGAATTCAGACATGTCATTAAAGTATATGGAGCAGGCCAACCAAGACTGTGAAGGATAAGAAGAGTCTCAGAAAGAAACCCATTCTAGATAAAGAGAGGATTAAGGTGAGCTCAATTGTTGTCTAGGATCAATGGATCAATATCAGTGGGTGGAATGATTTATTTATAGTATGTTAGCCCTTTCATGCCATACTTATGCCAGGGACCTGGGAAGAGAAAGTATAAAACTTAGAAAAGCTGTTTCACTGAAAATTCTGTAAGATAGTGAGGATGTAAAGTTACACTTTTGTAACCAAGAAACAGTGCAAAGCATAAATCAAAGTATAAATCTTGCAGCTTCCATTTCCTTACCTCTCTTTTTTGTTTCAACCACTTTATTCTTCTTAGTTGATAGGTCAAATGGACCCCAGCTGCTCTATAGCAATGACTGAAAAAATTCAACAATGACTGCCTAAGATCAAAGTTCAAGGTCTCTCTTATTGGCCTCTCTGGAATATGGCAGTGTTCATCACTTCCTCTTGGAAACACTCTTCTCTTGACTTGTGGGACACTGCCTTATTACCTCTACGACCATTTCTCTCCTTTTTTGCTGGTTCCTTTGCTGAAATCCACACTCCAGGACTGAAGAAAAAGGGTGTCAGCCCTTATAGCTGTCCTCTTTTCACTACACACACTATAGGATTCTGTGTTTCCCATTTGCCAAGTTATGCGTACTAATAATACTTAGAATAATAATGCAGGTTTAATTATTTATTTTAAAAAATAGAACCTGTTCACATCTATCAGGCTAAATTTGCATTTGAGATGAATCTTTGAGTAGGAGAAAAAAGAAACCAGCATGTGGAGAATTGCACCTAAATCTATGTAGACCTCTTAGCATTTACAGACACATATGTAAATATCATTATTATAGGGGAAAAACATTGAGAGCTAATTTATTCCTGGTTAATCTACCACCTAAATTCTGATGACATTAAAAATATATCACCACTCCAGAACCTTCTCTTGATTTCTAGACTAACATTTCCAGTATGATCACGAACTTGAGTGTTCCTCAGGAACTCAAACTCAAACTTATTATCTTTTCTTTCCCCTTGAATGTTTCTCCTTCTAGATTCTCCAACCTACCTGGAGTTGTCCTAGATTTGTTCCCTCCCTTTATAGCCTACATTGTGCTTGTATTTCTGTGCCATTCTTTATAAATCTGTCTCTTGCTCTTAATCTATGGTCTTCACATTCTAGAGAGCATTAGAATCCCATGCAGGGCTTGTTATATAAATGACTGGACCCTATTCTCAGAATTTCTGATTCAGTGTGTCTGAGATAGAGCTGAGATTTACACTTATAACAGGTTCCCAAGTGTCTGATTCTGCTAAATGAGGGGGTTGGAAAAGGCAAATCACGCTTTGAGAATTCCTGGTTTAAGTCTTTACTATTAGTGCCTTCATTTTTTTCTCTAATACTTTCTCACTTGTCCTAGATAATGATCTCTTTACTCTCCCTTTCCTATTTCACAAAACTCCAATGCATCCTTTATACAACTGTTGTCCAATAGGACTTTCTGCGATGATAGAAATGTTCATTCCATGCTAATACAGTAGCTATTAAATACATGAGCACTTGAAACATAGCTACTGCAACTGAAGAACTGAATTTTTGATAATGAAATTATTGTTTAATTTTCAATGTAGTTAGTGACTACTATATTGGACAGTAGTATGCAACTCCATACTATTGCCAGACTGTTCCAAGACAAGAACCCATTCACATTTCCTCTTTGTTTAAAATGTTCTGATGGCTCTACATAGTCCATAGACTAAAGATGGATTGTAGTGTAATCCACATTCAGCTTTCAAATCAGGTGGACCTGATTCAAATATTGGCTCCACTATTTAATAGCTATATTGCTTTAGGCAAGTGGTTAATCTTTGATTTTCAGTTTTCTTGTTCGTTAAGGTAAATCACTTATTATCATGATCATAACAAATGAAACCTAGTTTCCTTGTCTGTTAATGTAAATCACTTATTATCATGATCATAGTAAGTGGAACCTATTCATTTTAATGATAAATTGATTATTATTAATAAAAATGATAGTAACAACAATAATTATTATTCCAAACTCTTTTGTAAGGCATACAAATTCCTTCACAATGTGGAGTGTGATTTACTTTCCAATTTAAATTTGATATGTCTTGTCTTGTACCTTAACTTCCAAACTATCTAAATTGTTTGTGTTTTCCCCAAATGCTTTCACCTAATTCACACTCTTGTGCCTTTGGTCGGGTTTGTTCCTTCCTGGTCTGCCCTTGTGAACACGACTTTTCTTTTTATATTAAGCCCAAGGGGTTACCTTATCTATGAAATCCTTCTGCTTTCCCCTGTCACATCACGTAGAGCTGACTACCTCCTCTTTTTAGTCTGAATGATGCACAATTTCTATCACAGCATTTACCACTTGTTTACTTGTTTAGTATGTTTATCTGTCCACATGTATCCTTTTCTCCTAGACTGTGTTCTTGAAAAGCAGGGCAACTTTTCATTTTTGTACTCCTGAACCCAGTATATCACACATTACAGCCACTATAGGTTTTATAGTTTCTTGAGCTATAAACAATTGTTCAAATCTTTGGTCTAAGATTTGTTCCCAGTAGCTATGTGCCCTTAATAAGCTGACGCACTTCTCTGCCTTTTACCGAGGGGCATTGGAGTAGCATCTCTCAAGGGCCTGTTCAGCTCTAACACACTCAACCCTCAGTGTCATTTGCAAGACTTTTTACTTTAAAGTACTGTTGTGTTTCATGGATATGAAACATACTTTTGCCTCTAAGAAAAAGAAATATTGAGTTTTTTGAATGAAGACAAAGATTTAAAATTATTACTTATTTTTCTTGTATTTTAAGTGAAAGAAGATACCCCAAATATTTATAGAAACTTTCAATACTAAAATAAAATAAAATAAAAATGTGAAAATCAAACCCAAAGAGAAAGGAAATAGCAAAATATAGGATATATTCAGGAAATAGCAAGTATCCTGGGTGGGTAAGACACAGCATAAGCAGTGGGAGCAGACCAAGAAAAATTTGAAAAGCTAGTCTGGGAATATTGCAAGGAGGCTGTATTGACAACAGACAATAGAGAACTGTAGGAACATCAACCTAGCCACAGTGTTTGGATTAATTATATTGAGAAAGACAAAGGAGATAAAGAATTTTCAACATTGACTTCTGGAATGACACACTAGCAACCTGAACTAATGTGTTGGTAAGGATTGAAATAAGATTAAGAAGACAAATACTGCAGTGAATAAATACTCTAGGCTTGGATACTGATTAAATATGGGGAGAGATAAAAACAATGAAAAATGATCTCCTTACTTCATGTCTGCATACTGAGGAGAGAGGTGTAAAGCCCAGCAATATGGGAATCAAGAAGTCTGACGGAGATGGCAAGAGTTCGGTTTTGGATCTATTGACTTTGAAATAATAATAGAGTGTTTTGCAAAAATGCATAGTAGAAATCTGAATATTAAAAGAGGGAGAACCTGAAGGCGAAACTTAAGACTGGGCCTTTGAAAAGGCTGAAGAAAGAATTTAAGCAGAAAATCTTGAGTCAAACATCAAGTGGAATCAGAATGTTAGATTTGAGTAGAACCTCAGAGATCAGCTAGTTTAATTTTCTCATTTTATAGATGAAGAAATTTAATGCCCGAAAGTTCAGTAAGGCTTAAGGTACTTACTTATGTCCTTACATAATGATTTATTCACCTTTAACCCATTTATCGTTTGCCCCCCAGAATACTTGCCAGCAGCGCCTTTGGCTGCAGTGTTTACCCTGAAATAATTCGGGGATTACAGTCTTAACCTTACCCTCAATGTTTGCCAGGAGATGTATTGCTTTTATTATTATTTTTGTATCACTTTGGTATAGCGATAGTCTTTGGAAACAAATGACATTATTCTACTTATAACATTCTGTTTTAAGTAGTGGTATTTCCATTTATAAAATATAGTAACTCTCTATTGCTGAAAATGTCAAATCCTAGAAAACATAGCATTCTTACACATGTTGTGAACATCATTCTCAAACAGTTAGCCAAAGATTCATTTGATGAATTCGATTTATGTATACATTTCTTTTACATTAGGATTAGAGTCAAATTCTGTATAGAAATAACTCAAAACAGTTTTTATATTTTATTTTCACATTGAAAACCAGTCATATTTACTTCAGCCTCAGAGAGCGTGTTTATGTAAAGTTAAATTAACACTGGCAGTGAGCTATTCTAGACAGGAAATGGGTTAAGTGAAGAAGGGATTTGAGGCTACTTTTTAATAGATAAATCATAAAGTGATTTTGTTTCTGCTCAGAAAATATTTCATTTTTTTAAATTTAGCAGAAAGAAGTCATCTCTCCTGAAAGTCATATTTTGTCTTGATTATGAAAGCGTTTTATTTTATTTTAAAAAAATAAGACTAGTTTTAGGTTAGAGATTAAAATGGCAATATTAAATATAATATGGAATTAGTGTTTAGACATTTTTATTTTTTAAAAATAAGACTAGTATTATGTTACAGATAAAAATGAAAATATTAAATGTAATATGGAATTAGTATTTAGACATGGGTATAAAACTCAAGACCAAAACTAAATGCTTTAGAGAAAAGCTTATCTCATCCTTCTGTTTGTTTTCAAATCCTCAGAGTTGTAATTTGATAGCCCAAAGATAAGAAAAAAAAAAAATGAAGCTGACATCCAATGTCTTGAATTGTTTACGGAACAATGTAGTATATTTCCCTCAGCCAAGCCATTTGAAGGAAAGATACATTCATCTCAGGTTGGACACCTTAGGTTAATAATTGGTTTACATAACAATTAAAAGACTAATTGGATCTGCATTATTATAAACTTAATCTCTTTGTATACCATTTCCCAGTCTAAAGTCCCTATTATCTGAGATGGAAACTGATATCCTGATTCCTTTACTTCTTTCTTTTTAGAAATAAAAGCACAGGAAAACAAATCAGAGGATAAGAAAACCAAGAAAAGAAATTATAAAGGTTAGTGGTAGGTCTGATTATAAAAGTTAAAATTTTTGCATGGTACAAGCCACCATAACCAAGTTAAAAAGAAAATATATTAGGAGAAAATACTTGCTATACGGACCATTAATAGTTAATATTCTTAATATTCAAAACGAGATTACAAAGCAACAACAGGAAATTACCCCTAGAGAAAAGCAATCAAATAAATGGATAGATATTTTGGAAAGAAAAAAAAAAGATTTACCAAAGACTGTAATAATCTTAATAAAATCATGAGCCATATAACAACATTTGGTCAATAATGGACCATATATATGATGGTGGTCCCATAGGATTATAATGGAACTGAAAATTTTCTATTGCTTAATGACGTCTTAGGCATTGTAACGTAGTAATGAAATGCATTATTCACATGTTTGTGGTGATGCTGGTGTAAACAAACCAACAGGGCTCCCAGTCATATAAAAGTATAGCACTTGCAATTATTACAATACACAATACTTGAAAATGATAGATAACTTTGTTACTGGTTTGTGTATTTGCTTACTATACTTTTCATTGTTATTTTAGAGTGTATTCTTTCTACTGATGAGAAGAAAGTTTGCTCTAAAACAATGTCAGGTTAAGCTGGTGGCAGCCTCATATCTCATGTTTACTGAGTCTCTTGATTGCATCACGTTCTCTTGTGCTTGATTTAATCTCCTGTTGTTTTGTACATAACATGCTGTACAGGCTTTTAGCCTAGGAGCAATGGGCTACACCATATAGCCTAGGTGAATAGTAGGCGATACCATCTAGGTTTGTGTAAGTGAACTCTATGTTTGCACAACAACAAAATTGCTTAATGATAAATTTCTCAGAACACATCCTTGTCATTAAGTGGCACGTGACTGTATTAATCAAAAAATGCAAGACATTCTCTCAGTGCCGCACTTTTGTACAATGTTTTCAAGCCAGTAATACTTGCCACATAGTCTATTATAAAAAATGTTCCACATGTACTTGAAAAGACTGTGTATTCTGTGGTATTTGGTACAGTATTTTTTATACTAAGTTCAGTTAAGTTGGTTTAAGTCTTATATACTGTTATTAATTTGCTATCAAGTTTTTTCTATCGATTACTGAGGAAGAGTATTGCAATTTTCAAATATAATTATTGAATTTCATCTCTCCTTTCAATTAGGTCGATTTTGCCTATTTTTTGGCTCTGTTGTTAGTTGCAAATACATTAATAATCGTTACATCTTCTTGATTAATCTATTCTTTTATCATTATAAAATCTCTCTCCTGATGTCTGGTAATAGTTCTTTGCCTTAAAGGCTGCTTTCTCTGAAGTTAATAGAGCCATTCTACTCTCTAATGGTTACTATTTATGAGGTCTATTTTTTATATCCTTCAACTTTCATCGTATTTGTGTGCTCAAATTATTTCTTATAGACACATTATAGTTGGATCTTGCTTTTTTATCCAGTCTAATAATCTCTTCCTTTAACATTTAATGTATTTTTTTGGTGTGATTGGATTTCTACCTGTCATTTTAGTATTCGTTTTTTATGTCTTATATATATTATTCCTCTCTTTTTTCTATACTATCCTCTTTTATATTAAACATTTCTAGTGTTATCATATACATTTCTCTATCAACTTTTAAAATATTTTAAAAATTATTTTCTTACTAGTTACTCTAAGGAATGAAATATGTATGTTTAAGTTATTATAGTTCACCTCAGTTTTATGCTGATTTAATTCTAGTAAAATATATCAGCGTTGCTAATAACATAGCTCCATTTCTCTCCTCTTTTGTGCTACTACATATATATAAACTACATATGCCTGTTTTGTATATATTTTATCTCCATATATTATATACTCAATAGTAAAGTTTTACAATTATTATTGTAAAGTACATTTACAAAGAAATTAGGAAAAGAGTTTTAATTTATCCACATATTTACCACTTCATTTCTCCCTCTGGATTTTGGTTTGTGTCTGGGAACACTGTATTAAGCCTTAAAGGCTTACTTGCAGGACAGGTCTGTTAGTAATGCATTATTTCAGTTTTTGTTTACTAGTAACACATTTATTTTGTCATCATTTTTTTTTTTTTGAAGAATAGGGTTTGTTTTTTCTTTTTTCCTTTTGAAACAGAATTCTTAGTTGACAGGTTTTTGTTTGTTTGTTTGTTTTGTTTTTTAATTAGTACTTGGATATGTCATTCTGCCATCTTCTGGCCTCCAGTGTTTCTAGTGATAAGCCAGTAATCAATCATATTGTTGTGTCACTGAACATAATGAGTCATTTTTCTCTTGTTGCTTTCAAGATTTTCTCTTTGTCTTTGTGTTTCAGTAGTATAACTATGATAAGTGTAGGTGTGAATTCTGTTGTGTATTCTATTTGAGATATGTGGCACTTCTAAGATTTGTAGATTATATTTTTTTATTAAATTTTGGGAAATTTTTAACCATTATTTATCTACATACGTGTCTTACCCCTTCTTTTCTCTCCTTTATTTCTGGTACTCTTTATATTTGTTGGTATGTTTAATATAGTTCCACATTTGTACCTCTAAGGCTTTGTTTATTTTTTTCAATCTTATTTTTTTTTAAACTGGATAATTTCTATTGATATGTCTTTCAGTTCATAGATTCTTTCTCTCCTTTTAAATATGCTGTTAAACATAAATAAAATTTTCATATTGATTATTAAACTTTTCAATTAATTCTTTGAACAATAATAGCTGTCTTAAAGTCTAAGTTTGTTAACTACACTATTTGGGTCTACTCAGAGTCATTTTCTATTGACTACTTTTTTTCCCCTGAGTTTGGGTCACAATTTCCTGAATTTTTGCATGATTAGTAATTGTTTTGTTTAATAATTTACTTGCAACAACTCTGAATTTTGATTTATTTTTTTGAGGATTTTGTTGTCCTGTTTAAATAAATTCTATGGACTTAAAAATTTCTTCCCCATGACAAACAGCTACGATGGTTGACCCTGTGTTTCTATAGCTTAGTGGTCAGTTGAAATTTGGGCAGAAACTTTTCTCAAACACTTTGAGCCCATAAGGCTTCTAGAACTCTGTGCTAATCAATCTCCGCATGGATTAGGAAGCACTTTCAGAAATCTACCATTCTCATCTCTGCCTGGGCTTTAACTTCCCATCAAGCTCTCTTGAGTCTCTGCTGCACATATGCATAGATTCCCAGTAGGCAAGGATTGTGTGGACAACTAGGATTGAGACTTCAGGCTGGCAAAGCTACAGGAACCTTAGTTTGGCAAAGTCACAGTTTTCCTCTTTTGTTTTCCCTGAGTTTGTCACTTTTAGTGGACAAAGCTATGGGATTTTGACACCACCCCTCCCCCCACAATCAAATTATCCCCCTCTGTACCAAAGTTGATGGTTTCTATGTCCAATCAAAGGCTGGTAAGAGTACTGTTCTCACTGACTGAACTGGGAGGAAGAATGAAAGCTGTCCCTGTGAAGAAAGCCAAAGACTCCCACTACACTTACCTGAAGCTCTACAAAATTTTAAGGATAAATGATCTCAATTCATTGTCTGCCTTTAGTCAATTTCCAGAGTCCTAAAATATTTTGGCAATTTTTTCCAGTTTTATACATTTTTTTTTTTACCTGAGAGGACTAGCTGACCTCTTAACACCATCATTGCTGGAAGTTCAAGTCACCCATTGTTTATATAATAAACAATACATAATGTTGGATTTTAAGGCTACTGGAAAAATCCAATGAAAAGTACTCTTTCTGGTTTGTAAAGCCCTTGATCGTAGAGCCACAAATAGTTGTGTATCTTTCTTCTGCCACTCTTTGATTTTTTCAATCTGTATAAATGGCTGACATGGCTGGTTCACCATGGTTCTTTATAATGCTATGAGCAAGACATAATGTGCATCTTTGGTCTCTAGCTTTTTCCTGTTCTATAAAAAAAAGCTACAGAAAACTAGGTTGACCACATTACATTTCAGTTGATTATTATTGTGTAGACCATGTGGAGATCCTTTAGTGGTAGAAATAAATGGTGGGCTAAAAAACAGAAAACCAAGAATTATAATAATCTTATTAAGGAACAGAATCCCAGTAAGAGAAAAATAAATAAAATGTTCTGGTTAGCAAAATCCACCTGGAGCCTGTTCCCCAAACCACAATCTCTCCCCTGATTTAAAGCATCTCACTTATAAGATAGATGTTATGCAGATGAGTAGATTTGGGTCTAATTAATCAAATTCCAGTAGCATGGGTTTGTCTGGATTCATTTTGATTGCAAAAATCCTTTCAATCAGTGACTTATAAAGAAAATGTTTAGATTTTCAAGACTAGGCTTTATTTTACACAAAATGATTTTCATCTCATTGGTTGTTCCTGGAGATACTGCATCTTGTTCTCTGACTGGAAGTCCAAGTGTACGGGAAGATGAGCACTTTATTGAGTCACTCTTTTCCAGAGCAATGACTATTTTATATGAATAAAATAAAGTTTAATGAATTGTCTGGCCTTGCCAGGCTTATGAATAGGAACATATAAAGCACAGAAAAGGAAACTAATTTCTTCCAACCTAAAAATACACTGAAAAGAAAACTGCAAACTTGTACAAGCTTGGCTATTTCTACTTTTACTGTTCTTTTTAGCAAAATTGACAGACAGCTTGCCTGCCGAGAAGCTTTATACCCATAGCTGACTGAATTCAGGAGTGGCAGCTCAGTGTCATTCACTTGCTGACTAACATCCTACTCAAAGTATTTGACAGACAGACCCCATTTACTATAAGAGGTTAATGTTACCCTCCTTCAAAATAAATAGTTTAATAAACCAAGCATCAAAAAAAAAAGTTAAGGAAGTCTCCAAGTCCCCAGTCTCAGATTCCTAATTTTTCTGCTAGAAAGAAAATACAGATAAATATGTAAGAAGCTCTTGGCTATTCCTTAAAATTTCTTAAAATTCCTTCTAGAGAAGCTCTCAAGAAAAGAAAAATTTTGCCTGAATTTTGTTGCAGGCTGAAAAATGAGTTTGTCTTTTAGATAGTAAAGGGAGGCCTATGAGGTTGTCTTTTAGATAGTAAAGGATTGATGCTATTTTATGACACTCAACAAACTCTCAATGAGGAATAATAATAATGGTAAATAGTAATAATGTAGTGGTAAAAATAGTATCAAAGGACTTGTTAAGTAAAGTCTTTTTTTCCATAACCTACTGCTACCCTTGTTTTTTCTTTTTCTTTTTCTTGGCCAACATTTTTAGAAACGTAGTCTACATTTGCTAATTTCACCTCCTCCCCTTTCTGCCCATGACGGGAGCAATGGAAGTATGAGTGCATCATCTACTTTCCATCATTTCTATCTTGGAATGATGCATAGATTCGACTTTCAGTGTGTATTTGACTTAGGTTATATCTTCTTTACACTCTTGCCACAGAAAATGGTTTCTGATATTCTCCTGTGCTCTCTGGACGTTTAACTATTAGGGCCTTCTTAGATTTCATTTTGATAGTCTCACAACTGGCAGATCATACAGATTCTGTCCAGAAAAATGGTCCACATAGGTCTGTGCATTTTATTGTTAGGATCTTTATCCCTATTTTAACCCTTGCTCCTGCTTCTGCTTCTTCTTCTTCTTTCTTCTTCTTCTTCTTCTTCTTCTTCTTCTTCTTCTTCTTCTTCTTCTTCTTCTTCTTCTTCTTCTTCTTCTTCTTCTTCTTCCTTCTTCTTCTTCTTCTTCTTCTTCTTCTTCTTCTTCTTCTTCTTCTTCTTCTTCTTCTTCTTCTTCTTCTTCTTCTTCTTCTTCTTCTTCTTCTTCTTCCCCTCCTCCTCCTCCTCCTTATCTTTCTCCTCCTCCTCCTCCTCCTTTTCCTTCTTCTTTCTTCTTCATCAGAAAAGTTATATCATCATTTAAAAAAAATTGGATGAGATGTAAGACTCGGGGGTCAGTGGAAATTAGCTTTCTTTTCTATTTGATTTTTCACGAAAGAGGAATTAAGGTTTGTTTATTTATTTATTTATTTATTTATTTATTTATTTGACCAAAAAAAAAACAAAAAACATATAAATGGGGAGTACCGTATACTCTTCTGTAAGAGTTTGCTCCCTGAAGACTCAGTCTCCCACTTTGTAGGTGTTGACTAATCCAAGTAGGTGGCAGTTTCCTTGGGTAGTTGGAGAAAACTTTTCCAGAAAATGCTTGGTTGTCATTAAATAAGATTTGTCCGATGGTGGTTACATGAAGCCACTGTGCCTACAACTTCATTGCACAAATTCACTGCAATGGAATTACTACAGAGCCACTGCTGAAATTGGTGAGTTAAAGCAGATTTGTTCCAGTTTAGCTGTTGGTTAATCTCCCAGTGGCAAAGTTCTGGCAGAACTGCTGAGCCCGCCAACTGAGATCGGGCCCCACCAATCCACGTGGCATCCAGAAGCGAGCCCCAAGATCACTTTGTGGTGGGTCAGGTGTCTCCACATGATGAGTAACTTTAACTTGCAGCATACCTTTCCTCTGTGTTCCTAGGAATAAAGCTGTAGATTTGGAGTGGGAGCTGAGTCAAGCACTGGGTGTGGGGAGGCAGTATACCAAGTCCAGGCTGCTGGTTCAGGACAGTAATCTGCCGCTGGCTCATTGTGTCAGTAAGCCTTTCACACAGAAATGTTTCAGAGCCCCAGACAGCAGGAGACTTTTCTTTGGAAGATTTCCCCAGGCATGCAGTTGGAGTCCTCTTCCTGGGCTTGTGCAACAGCATTGCAGATGCAGGATGGCACTCATTCAGCAAAGCTTAGTACTGAAAATGTTTGCATGTGAATACCTGGAAAAATGTTGTTGCTGCTCTTACTGTGGAAACAGTTACTCTTATAATTTTTCTCTTGTTTCTTCAAAGACTTTTGGTGTGTGTTGAGGAGGAACAGACTCTGTCTTCTGATTTGACCAGGGGGCATAACGTCTAGTCAGCAGGCTAAGTGGGAAATTACCCCATTCTAATCTTTATCCTAGCCAGCACAGGGTCTGAGAAATCACTTTTTTTTGTTGTTCATGGTCCAAAAATGCACCGTGGAAGATGTAATTTCAGGCCAAAAAGTTGAATCCATGATGTCTAGGCCCTTTTCTTTTATGGAGGAAATACTTAGCAAGCCTTCCTTATCAGTTCAGTGAGGGTCTCATATTAATGGGGCAGATATATTCATATAGTCACTTTATATAAAATTAAATGTATATACATGAATCAGAGTATAGAACTTTTCAGTAATTTGCATCCCCTACTCCACTAAATATTATATTGAAAATTATTTATATTAATATAGCTGTGGTTTATTCATTTTATAACATTTCATGGTATGATTATGTCACAATTAAAATTTTCCCATTTTTAATCAATAAACATTTAGGTTCCTTCATGATAATTATAGACAATGCTGATGTGAATTATCTTATACTTATCTCCTGATATGTGTGCAAGGATTTCTCTTGTTCGTATGTATAGTAGTGGAATTGCTTGGGTTAATAGGTAGTATGGGAGCACATTCTAAAGTGGTAGTATGGTGTATATGTCCATTTGCATGTGTGAGAGTTCCCATTGCTCTACATACTCAACAATAATTGATACTACGTAACATAAATTTTTATCACTTTTCTGAATATGATATTTCTAGGATTTCTAAAATGTTTGAGCATCTTTTGCAAAGTTTATTAGTGATTTGTATTTTCTCTTCTGTGAAATGCCCCAATTTTTTTTTTTTTACTAACTTAGAAGAATTCTTTAGATTTTCAGATTATTAATTCATTTTCAGTTATATGTCTTGCAAATATTTATGCTTGTCTACTTGTCTTACCATTCTTTTTGTGGGATCTTTTCATGGAATGAAATTTATTCATTTTAATGTAATTAAATTTCTGCGTAATTCTCATTATAGTTTTTACTTCGTAAGGATTTTCTTTGTATATTTTCTTATGAAGATTTAAAAATTTTGCCTTTTACATTTTGTTTCTTCATTCATCTGACAATGCTTTTATTTCATGTTATAAGGTAGGAGTCTATTTTAATTTTTTCATACATATATTTAATTCCCAAATCAGAAAGGATCCTTCTTTTCTCACTGTTATGAAGTATCGGTCTGTCATGTATCAGATACACAAATATGCATGGGTCTATTTCTTGGCTATATATTTTGCTTTAATAATCTCTTCATTTATACCTTCAGCATTGCTTTGTAGTCTTGGTTACTAGTGTTTTCTCTCCTACTTCTTCTCTGGTCGTATATTGACTATTCTTGAGCCTTTATTTTTCTGTATAAATTTCAGAGTTAGCTTATTATCTATATAAAACCCAGGAGGAAGTTTGATTGAAACTATATTATATCCATATGTTAGTATGGGAATAACCAACATCTTTACAGTATCAAATCTTTCCACATGAATTTCTCTGCAGTATTTTTAATTTAATTTTTTATTTTTTATTAGTTTCAGATATACAGGTTAGACATTTATACAATTTATGAAGTGATCCTCCCAATTACTGCAGCACCCATCTGGCATTATACGCAACCATTACAATAATATTGACTGTATACCCTCTGCAATTGTCTTTTAAAAGTGTTTTAATGTTTCTGAAGTCAGATTCTTAAAGTTTAGATAAAATTCTTACACACATTTTAGCTCTATTTCTCAGTATGATATATTTTTTGCTTTTTTGAATATATTATTTCTAATTGAGAATTTTATTTTTTAACTATTACTGAGGATAAATATTGAATTTTGTATGTTGCTCTCATATTCATCAGTTTTATTAGACTAGAAATAACTCTAATAATTTGCCCATGAATTTTTTAAAAATGTAAATGGTCATAAATATGCAAATATCCGGTGTTTTTTTTTATTGTCTGTTTGTTTTTAGTGATTTCTACAGGGTTGTAGTCAGAAATGTTATCAATGTGAAACAAACTCTTTGAAATATATTGATACCTAAGTTATGGTATAAAATGTGGTCAATTTTCATAAGGAATCCATGCATCTTCTAAAAAATGTGTATTCTTGAGTTGAGTGCAATCATGTATCCATTATCAAATCAAGCTTTAAAATTGTCTCTTTTTTTTGCTGTTAGTATATAGGCATGCAATGGATTTTTGTATGTTGACTTTATATTCTGCAACTTTATTTGTTTATTGTTTCTAATATTTGGTAGAGTCTTTAGGGTTTTGTATACATAGAATCATGTCATCTGTAGATAAAGATAATTTTACTTCATCATTCCCACTTTGGATGACTTTTATTTCTTCTTCTTGTCAAATTTTCTGACTAGAACTTCCAGTACTATGTTTAACAACAGTGGTGAGAGTAGACATTCATGTCTTGTTCCTGATCTTAGAAGAAAAGTTTTTAGTTTTAGCTGAGGGTTTGTCATATATGGCCTTTATTATGCTGATATTCTTTCCTTCTGTACTCATATACTAATAAAAAAATATCAGAAAGAGACATGAAGACAATCCCATTTACAACTGCAAAAAAAAAAAAGGAAAAGTACCTAAGAATAAACTTAACAAAGGAGGTGAAGGATCTGTAAACTGAAAACTATAAGTCATTGTTGAGAAAAATTGATGATGGCACAAAGAAATAGAGAGATATTCAGTGTTCATGGATTGAAGAATTAACATTGTTAAAATTGCATATTATCTAAAGCAATCTATAAATTTAATTCAATTTTTATTAACATTCCAATGGCATTTATCACAAAAATAAAACAAATAAAATAAAAAATTTATATGAAATCATGAAAGACCCTGGATAGCCAAATAAATCTTGAGAAAAAAGAACAAATTCAGATGTATCACACTTCCTGACCTCAAACTATACTAAAAAGCTACTGTAATCAAACAATATGGCTTTGGCAGGAAAATAGACACATAAACCAATGTAACAGAATTGAGAGCCCAGACATTTTTGGGCAACTAATTTTTGACAAAGAAGCCAAAAGCATACAATAAAGGATAGAAAATCTTCAATAAATTGTGTTGAGAGAACTGGAAAGCCACATACAAAAGAATAAAACTAGACTTTTATTTGACATCATACACGAAAATTAACTCAAAATGGATTATAGGCTTGACTAGAAGACCTGGAACAACAAAATGCATAGAAGAAAGCATAGGCATTAAACTTATAGAACTTTGTCTAGAGGGGTTTTTGTGACGTTGATGCCAAAGGCAAAAGAAATAAAAGCAAAAATAAATGAATGAAACTACATCAAACTAAAAAGCTTCTACAAATCAAAAGAAACCAACAATGGAACAAAAAAGCAACCAAATGAATAGAAAAAAATATTTGTAAATGATACCTCTAATAAGGAGCTGATATTCAAAATATATAAAGAACTCATACAACTCAACAACAACAAAAGAAACAATCAGATTAAAAAATGGGCACAGGACCTGAATAGACACTTTTCTGAAGAAGACATACAGATGGCCAACAGATACATAAAAAGATGCTCAACATCATTAATTATAAGGGAAATGCAAATCAAAACCACAATGAGATATCATCTCACACCTGTTAGAATGGCTATTATTAATAAGACAAGAAGTAGCAATAAGACAAGAAGTAGGGTTAATTAATAAGACAAGAAGTAGGGTTTTTCTTGTGGAAAAGTAAATTGGCTGCACCAATTTACTTTTCTACCAGAAATGTATGAGGGTGAAAGACAATATGTGGAAGACAGTATGGAGGTTCCTCAAAACACTAAGAATAGATCTACCATATGAGCAAAAATCCCTCTTCTTGGTATCTACCTTCAAAAATCTAAAACACTTATTTAAAAAATATATGTACCCCTATGTTCATTGCAGCATTACAATAGCCAAGACATGTCCTTTGATGGATGACTGGATAAAGAAGTGGTACATATATACAATGGAATACTATCAGCCATAAAAAGATAAAGTATTACCATTTCTGGCAACATGAAAAGTTCTTAGGTGTATTATGTTAATTGAAATAAGTCAGATGAAAAAAGACAAGAACCACATGATTTTACTCATACGTAGGCTATAAAATTAAAAAAAAGCAACAAGCAAAACAAACAAACAAAGTCATAGATACAGACAACAGAATGATGATTACCAGAGGGGAAGAGGGGAAAAAAAGAGCGTAAAGGGGGTCAAATACATAGTGACAGAAGGAGACTAGAATTCAGGTGATGAGCACACAAGAGTATACAGATGACATATTATAAAGCTGTATGTCTGAAGTTTAAATCATGTGATTAACTAATGTTACCCCAATAAATTTAGTAAAAGAATTTTTAAATTGTTTTTCAAATATTCTATGTACTTCCTTATTTTTGCCTACTTTATTATTTATTGAGAACTATATTAAATTCTGCTCTGATGCTAGATTTGCCAATTTCTCCTGACAGTTTTGAAAATATTTTGTTAATTTATTATTAGATTCTTGTAAGTTTAAAACTATTATATTTTCTTGGTGATTTGTTTATTTTTAATTGTAGTTACCTTCTATAGCTATGTGTTTTACTTTAAAGCTTGTATTTTCCCGGATAATTAAATAATTGCACAATTTTATTTTCCCTTTAATATTTTTGAGTCTTCAGATTTTAAGAGTATCTTTTCTGTAGAGTTTGAAAATTCTGTGTTTTAAGTGGTGAATATAGTCCATTTACAATTATTGTTTCTTTTAATATATTTATATTTATCTCTATCATATAATTTATGTTTTATATTTGCCCTACTTGTTTGGTCTCTTATTTTCTACTTTTTCAACCATTTTTGATTGATTAATATCTGTTTTGTCATTCCATTTTTCTTGCTACTAGTTTAGATGTTATATACTCTATTTGTATTTTTTTGAAGGTTGTCTTTTGAAATCTTAACACACTAGGAAGATATTATTCTAACATCTTCTGGTTTCCACTTCTGTTGTTGATATTTTTATTTATTTTGCTTAAAATTAATTGTTAGTCTTCTTGAATATGAAGATAGACACATTTAATCAATTTTGGGAAATTCTCCTACATTACGTCTTCAAATATTGTTTATACCTTCTTTTTCTTTAGTTTATTCTCTTTGTACCACAATTAAATGTACACTAATCCTTTTAAACTCCATCATTTACACATTTTAAGATTGAAAAATATTTCTTATGTTTTCATCTCCTTGTGCTATGTTTCTTCATTTCATCAATTACTTTTTTTTGGCCATATTTATACTCTTGTTTAATCCATCTATTGAAATTTTAATTTTAATTTTTCAACATTTCACTTCTAGACATTCTATTTGGTCCTGCTCTACCTGACTGTCTTTTATTACTGCACAATGCTTTCATTTCTTTAAAAATATTAAAAATGCTCATTTTAAATTTTGAATCTGATAATTCTCATAGTTGCTCACTTTGTGGATCTGTTTCTGAGGACTCAAGGTGGCTTGTTTCCTTGTATGTTTAGAGAATTTTGGCTTGGAGGAAGCTTATGTTCCTTGAGACTTTATATGTGAGCATCAATTGAAGCATAGATTAAGTATACTTGCCTTTCTTCATAGCACGTACTTAAAGAAAAAAAATCAATCCCTGACACTTTCAATTAAATTTTTAGCTTGAGGACATTTACATCTTATGGGTAATGTGAGTTTAAGACACACATTTCTGTCAGAATAAGCAGGTGGTTGGAAGATCTTATAGGAGACATTTCGGTCTTATTTCCTTCTCTGCTCAGAGTCTAGGCTGAACTATGCAATTTCCCAGTATGTGAGATTATTCCCTCTATTTCCTATCTCCTCTTTGCTATGATTTCCCCACATTTTGAGGTTCTAGCTTTACACAGGGATCTCTGCTTGGTCCTCTTCACTACTTAGGCTAATTAAAAGACAGATTCTCTGTCATTGGGGATAAATAGATGCTCTCAGAGCAAAAACTGGCTTTGTACTTACTGCTCTGGATCATGATTTTCTATTGTTTGTGGCCTCGTGTCCTTATGTTCCTGCTAACTCAGCTATGCCTCAATATTTTAAAATATATTTTATCCAACATTTTATAAGTTTTTGGCAGAGGGTTTTTTTTTTTTAAATCGATGTAATAGAACATATTACTTGGGATAGAAGACCACTGATCCCTTCTTTAACTTGATTTGTGGAGGCTCATTTCTTGGCACCTTCTTTTTTACCCTCTCTTTGTGTTTTGCTTCCTATTTCCATATTTTGTTTGCCTTCAGGCCAGGAAGAAGACTGTTCTGAGTCACCACTCACCTAACATGCCAGAATGTTTTGGTAGATTGTTTTAGGTGTTCCCTTTGAATTGAGTTCAGACCTGAGCTAACTTTCTAAATCTGGTAATGTGCCCCTAGTGTCCCACTTACTGAGTCATTCTGGATCCAACCTCTCTCCCTCTTCAGCAGCTCCAGCTATCACATCTTCTCTCATGATTATACCCAGGACCTTTCCAAGTTTTAATCCACTCATCTTGTTTCTTCTCTTTGCTTGTTTCTTTAAGGTAGTCCTAATGATTCTTCATATTTCTGCTTCTTTTCTCTTAGTAACTCACTTAATATTTCTTTTTAATTATTTCTCATACCTATCATTGACACATAAATCGCCAGTTGGGCCTATCTGTAAACCACATGCAAAATAATTTTTACTCAGTTATGAATTTTAATAAACATAAACCTGTTATTTACTAACCTTACTTGGATATTTTTTATGTGCCAGGTCTTGCTTAAAGCACTGTACAACTTATTTAATTGTCCCAACTATCTAACGTAGCAGGTATTATTTTAAATCCCCATTTCGTAAATAAGGGAGTTGAAGCATATACAGATTAACTAACAGAGCTGCATTTTATTGTTATTGAATACTTTAGATGGATTTGACCTGGACAGTGATTTCAGAGCCCATATCTTTACCAGTATGAAACACAGCCTTCCAATAAATAAAACAATGTATGTATAATAACTAACATTGTCCATGTTACATAGTAGGAACTCAACACGTATTTGTTCCTTCTGATATCATTCACATTCTCAGATCTATATGAGTTGGGAGGACTGGTGGGATATTTTTTACAACAAGTCTCTAAAATTGGCCATGTAGGTAGCTGGGAACCTAATTACAACAAGGAAAACTTTAAACTCATGTAATAAATCCTTGTGATTAGATCAGAATCCCTAGATCATCAACCGTATTGCTATTTAACCCTGATTCAAAAATCAAATGTAAACTTCTAAATCTGATTTGGGCTAGAAACCTCCCTCCTTAATATAGCAAATAGAATAAGTTGCTTTCTAAAATCATTTCTTGATTCAGGTTGGATATCAGAATCCTGCTATCAATACCTTCATGCACGACTTACTTCCTTTACTATATATATATATATATATATATATATATATATATATATATATGTATGTATATCTATCTATCTATCTGTCTGTCTGTCTAGATAGATAGATAGACGTATAGACGTATATATATATATATATATATATATATATATATATATATATATATTACTATAAAGAGCACATATTCAGTCTTCAATCTGTGTGTTGAATTCTGAGCAGAAACAACAAATTCCATAACTTTGGTGGCATACATTTCTTTTCCTTGTTTAAAAAACTAGATATGGCAGAAATAGCAATGAGAGTAATGACAAAATCTGAGCACAGAAGTGCATGTCTGAGAGCCTTTTCATAGTGCACAGACACTGGGCTTAGATGATCTAGCAGTCAGACCTTCTGTGGTAGCTGAATCAATCAATTCTTGAAGCTTGAATGGTCCATAGAGATAATCAAGCCCAACACCTTTACTTTGCAGAGTGGGAAATAATTTCAGAGAAGTAATTTGCATGGTGGTCACCCCTGAACCCTTACCTATTGTTATAGAAACATGGGACTGAGATATTTCTTTCTTTTTTTGTGTGTGTGCAATTTAGGATAGGGGACATTTATTTGACTTAATTATTTTCATAAATCACTTTGAAACTGTACATGACAGCATAACAAACTCTGTATTATTTCTATTTATCGCATTAAGTATGTGCTATCCATATTTTTCCATTTCTCCTGCAGGATAAAGACCTGTAAGAGATAGAGGATTTAGCCCAAAACTGGAGACTCAATTTTGCTAGTTTTATGATTATGTGATTGTGACTGACAACTTGCAAGATGTATGTGCTCAGTTGTCTGCAATTGAGAGGGTTCAGAAGAGGCCTCCATGGAGGCCAGAAACATGGATTTCCTCTGATGATGTCTTAGTGAGGCTTTCTGCTTAATGCTGGAGTTTTAACAGTGTCCCCATTATAGAGATCTGGAATAACTGCTGTGATCTAAAATAGCAATATTCTGACCCATTATAATGCATGCAACTTTAGGAGTGCTGCAGTTCGTTCCATAATCTTATTTGAAAGTAACATGTATTTTATGAGTATGTAGAGTTGCCTATTTGGCTTTTAGAAAAAAAAGGTTTCCTTAGGTCACATGCTGCAGTGGTAGAAATATGAGCGATGTAAGGACCAGCTCATTTCTGATGACTTGTACTTGGCAAGAAATTGTGAATGTGTGAGGTTGGAGGTTAAAATACCTTGGGGACAAAAGTCTTTCTTGAGTTATAATAAAAAGTGTGGCACAATGAAGCCAAAATGTCTCCTTAAAGTAATGGAAAAGACTTCTGAGGTCAAATTTGAGCACATCTCAGGAATTTTCCACAATAAACTTCAACTTTTTCTCAACCTCATTCTAATTTGGTTGTGGTAAATATAGGCTTATGATCAGCAACTTGTCAAATACATTTATTTTTAAATCTCTCTTTACTTAAAAGCACATCTGCGGACTATTCTTAGCAGAGCTGTAACATCAGTGACACTCATTTCTTGACTGCGACAATAAAAACTCTCAAGGGTTAAATTTTGGTTGGCTAAATATTGTCATTAAAAATAGAAGCACTGTAAAGTGAAGCACCTAGGCATTCAGTGGGAATGAAGAACCTGCTAATTTGTCTTAATAAGAAAAATGTTTCTGATTGAATATATTATATGGTTCATTTAAAAACACAGTCCGTAAAATGGCTTGTACATTAAAGATTACCATAGACATAACAGATGTGTATACGAAAGAAAAATTGTGTACTCGATAAATATCTAGCATGTGACAAAAATATGCTGCACTGGAAAGTGATTTGTAACAGGGCAGCTTGTTTTGGGCAGCTCAGTGTGCAGATAATTTTACAGAATGCTCTGCCTTTTCATCCTCAGATGGAACATTAGCAGTGCTTTGAGGATCAGCTGTAAGGTTTTAGGAGCAGCAAACTTATCTCTAAGTATATATTTTAAATGGATTAAAAAGTTAGGATGCCTGTTAGTTCTAACCATTGGCAAAATCATAAAATGGGCAAAATTTGCCTGGAAGTTCTTTTCCTTCTGCTGCAGTCATATTGCAATCTTTTTTTGCTGTTCTATACTCATGGAGTTCAAGAAATGCCCTAAGTTTCAAATTTGTTCCTTTCCTCTTGTCGTGGCTGCTTTCCTCTACTGTACTCCATTCTAAGAAAGGAGACGCCTCCTCTGTCTAGAGCACAAGGGGTAATATTGAGTTGATAATTCAAACTGATAATCTTAGTTAAGGTGTCATCAAATCAATATATTATCCCTATAAATAAACTAAATGTTTTAACCCAGATAAAATTCCTGAGCAAGTGACACTAATGCTGGGATTGGCACACACTCTGATAGACTGATGGGGGCATGTTTTGACCAGCTAAGTCTTCTGGTGCCATTGCGTGTGTGTGAGTGGTCCTGTGTTCAAAAGCATGAACATTCCTTATACCTTTAGAAGTGACTGGAAGCATGCTTAAGTGTATGTGTGTAGTGAACTCCTCCATCTTCGTTGTGTCAGCAGTTGTATTAAGGGCTTAAAGTGAACCCCACTTTGCATATCAGGAAAGCGAAAGCTGGCCATGGAGTACTGCCCCTATATAGTCTTCGAAGCCAGGCAAGGACAGCTCTGGGGCTTAAAAAAACAGCACAGTGTAAAAAACTTTTGAATTAAACTGTACTTCCACTGAATAAATGAGAAAGCAGTTAAGTAGAAACACAATGGTGTTAATCTCTACCACAATGAGTAGGTGGAAATCCCAGTACCATGAGCGGATTTACACATGTAAGTCCAACACATCCACAGGAGACTACAAACATTGTATGATGAATAATAATGATAAAACTAAAACCTTAGGACTGTTCATTCTGTATACCATAACGAGGTGTAGCTTTTGTTTTCACATCATCAGTCCCATAATGAAACCTCATTTTCAATCTGGCTTGTATGCTATGATTGGATTTTAGCTATTAACTAATATCCAAACAGTCTCGAGAGCCATTTGCTCATATACACACACATTATCTGTTAAATAATATTTAAGAAATTATGAGCCAATTGCATTTATAGAGATTAAGCTCTTTTCCTCATATCTATCTATCTATCTATCTATCTATCTATCTATCTATCTATCTATCTATCTATCATCTATCTATCTATCTATCATCTATCTATCAATATTTAGAAAGAAAAAAATAATTCTTGGGTTGGGGAAAATACTATTACTGTGAGAAAAATACCATATATACTTATAAAAGTATATTGTATTGTGAATTTAAATTTTAAAATATTTTGTAAACTAAAATGCAATGCTTCTTTGACAACCAGCTTGTCTCCTTGCACGTAGAGGGCAGGCAGTGAATAGCGATTTAATATTGGTGAAGAAAGAGGGAAGGTGGAGGAAGAACCTCTCCACTGTCTCTCTGTGAGAGGTTTTAGGTGAGCCATGGAAAGACCTACACTGAAACATGTGTTCCGTGATCTTCCTCTTCTCCCTTCTCTGATATCATGAGGAGTATAAAGTCAAGGAGGGAAGAAGCTTAGATTTTAGAGGGCAAGATATGGTCTTTTCATGGAAAAGTTGATCAAAAGGTTTTCTTTAAACCTGCCTCCCTTGACAGTATTTGGGAGAGGAAAATAGAATGTAATTAACACAATTTCTCTGATGAATGGAATTTATCGGATAAGTTAAGAAGGTTTTCTGGGAGAAAAGGAAAAACAAGGATGTAATTAACACTATTTCTTTCATAAATGGGATTTTCTGAGAACTTCAAATTTCCCCACTCAAATGTTTTCATATTCACAAAACAGCATGTAAGTTTATATATGATCAACTGCTGTTACTGCCAATACTAATACAATTTCTCCATAATGTCCCCCAAAACCCTCACATGCTGCCCCACCATTGTCTGCCTTTTTCTAATTGGAGACAAAGTCAGACTAGAAGTAGGTGATTTACAACAGCCCAGAAATGAAAAAAATATGTACATATGGAGTGCTTACTTTGTGCCAGGTATTGTTCTAAGAGCTTCACAAATATTTAATCTTTGCCAGGCTCCTAGGATGTAGGTACTATAATTGATCTCATTTTAAAGATGAGGAAACTGAGACACAGAGTGATTATAATAGTTGCCCCAAGTCACCCGGCAAATAAATGGTGGAGCTAGGATTCCAACCCACGGAGTCGGGCTCCAAAGCTCATGCTCTTAAACACAGCACTTTGCAAAGACAACACTCTTCCCCCTTCTCTTATCACCCACCACACACACGAGTCAATGTTTAGGTTGCAGTTAGCCTCCTTCTGGATAAAATTTAGCCTTATAACCAGAGAGAGAGAGAGAGATGTTATTTTAAATTTAGAAAGAGCTAAATACCACAATTTAAAACATTATGTGGGAATAACTGGATTAACCATCAGTGGGGTAGCTCTTCCAGTCTGTGAGAAAGAATCAGATGCCGGAATAGTTCAGTTGAACAACCCCACAAAATGTAACTTATCTGACAATAGTGAGCATTCTTTGAGTAGTTTATTAGCCACTCCAAGAATACACTTAAAGAAAAATATCAAAGGGAATATATGAAACTGAAGAAAGTTTAATACAAAAAGTATTAATAACCAGAATGAAAATATGCAATTTCAGATTATTATATGTGGTGATAGCGCCCCAAAACACTCTTAGGATTGTAAATTTTTACATGCAATCTATATATTAGATGTTTTTGATAAATGCTAACGAAGGATTCACTTTGTCAGTATGGACACAAGCATGCACACTTCATGCTCAAAAAAATAGATACAACATGAGGAGTCCTGAAATCTCAGCAGGCCAAGGTAATTGATCTTCAGTTGTGGTTACTGATATTATTAAATGCTGTCATTTAAGAGCACTTTGAGCTTTGAGACAAAATTTCTTTTAACTTGAAGTAAATTTGCGTTCAATGCATACATAGAATTACAAAGCCTAATGATGTTTTGGGGATTAAAGAAATTCTGTCAATTAAACGCCTCTTTCTAAATATAAAGCAAACAGAGGCACCTAGATATTCTCCCTCTCTTCTAATAGCATTTGCTTTATCTCAGGGAGAAGACTAAACTTCGGTGTGAACAACCCTAATTACTTCTTCACTTAATCAAGGTCCAGTCACTTTCACTACATTTGACTTAATACTTAATCAAACACCTTTATGAACACTTTTTAAATTAAAATTTTCACTTGGAGGTAATTGTAGGTTCACATGAAGTTTAAGAAACGATGCACAGAGATCCCATATACCCTTTTATTCAGTATCTCCCAATGGCAACATCTTACAAAACTGCAGTACAAAATCGTATCCAGGCTATTGACATTGATACAATCAAGATGCACAAGGATTCCATCAACACTAGTTTTCCTCATATGATCCTTTAATAGTTACGCCCTCTTCCCTCTGTCTCTACCAGCTCCTTAACCATGGGCCACCACTATTCTGTCCTTCATTTGTATGATCTTGTCATTTCAAAAATGTTATGTAAATAGAGCATATGTTTGTTTATCCATTTGCCTATTAAAGGAAATCTGTGTTTTTTCTACTTTTTAAATACAAAACTGTTATAAACATTTTAATAATAGCTTTTTATGTGAGTATAGGTTTTCTTATTGGTCATATGAGATTTCCATAGTTTTTAAGAAATTGCAAAACTATATTCTAGAGGTGACTGTACCATTTAAATTTCCACCAGCAATGTATGTGGGATCCAGTTTCTCATTATCCTTACAAGCATTTACAAGCTGTATTCACTATTGTTTATCTTAGCCATTCTGATAGGCTTATAGTAATATTTCATTGTGGTTTTCATTTATATTTCTTAATGGCTAATGGTGTCAAACTATTCATGTGCTTATTTGCTATCTATATATCTCTTTGGTAAAATGCTCTTTGTATGTTTTACCTATGACTTGGCTGAATTGAATTTTACTGCTGAATTTTGAGAGATCTTTGTATTTCTTAGATACTAGTTTTTTCAGATATGTGGCATGCAAGTATCTCTTCCCTGTCTGTAGCTAGTCTTTTTATCCCCTTAACAGGGTCTTCCACAAAGCAAAAGTTTTAAATTTTTTTTTTTAACGCCTACAGCACCTGGTATTCCCAGGTGATCTCCCATCCAAGTACTAGCCAGGCCCGACTCTGCTTAGCTTCTGAGATCAGATAAGATCGGGCACATTCAGGGTGGCATGGCTGTAAACAAGTTTTAAATTCTTATGAAGTCTAATTTATCAATTTTTCTTTTTATAAATTTGCTTTTGTTGTTAAGTCTAAAATTTCTTTGCCTTGCTCTAGATCTTAAAGATTTTTATCTGTATTTTTTCTGAAGTTTTTGTAGTTTTGCATTATATTTGTAAGCCTGTGATCCTTTTTGAGTTAATTTTCATATACATTTAGACTTAAGTTGAATATTTTTTTCACGAATGTTTAGGTGCTCCAGCCTCATTGTTGAAAAGCCTATCTTTAGTCTATTGAATTTCTTTTGCATCTTTGTCAAAAATTGGTTGGTCATATTTATATGTCTATTCTACATGAGTTCCATTGACCTATATATCTTTCTCTCTGCCAATATCACATAGTTCTGATTACTATAGTTATATGTCTTGAAATTTCATAGACTGATTCCACTTTTTTGTTTTTTTTTACATTTTCAATTTATTTATTAAAGACTTTTAAAATTATTGTTATAATGATTGTGTTTGTGTGTACACTAATCCTTATTTGCTTGCTTTATAAGGAATTATAAAATAAATTTGTAATGGAATTTAATTATTCAAAATGCAATTATTTAAATAGTACTCTATTTTTCTTTTCTGCTAGTTTCAAGTGTATTTTTGAAGATTTTAACAATTCACGAGAAATACTCAAGGGGGAGATCCCTTAAAGTCAAATTTCTATAACAGGAATACACATTTTCCTCTTTTTCAAGTTTTTTAAATAAAAAAAAATAGTTTGTTATATGTGCATTAACTTTTACAGTTTTTTCTTTAATTTTAATTAGTTTCAAGTATACAGTACATTAGTTACATATCTATATAGTTAGTAAAACGATCCCCCCAAATGCTCCCTTCCTCTCCTAACTCTCCACTTAGCCAATGTTATTAATGATAATTGCATTCCTTATGCTGTGTTTCCCATCCCATGACCATCTGTCAGCTACTAATTTGTACTTCTTTAACCCTTCACCTCATTTTCCCAGCCCCTCAACCCCCTCCTCTCTATCTGTCACCAAATTGTCCACTATATTTGTGAGTCTGCTTTTAATTAATTTGTTTTTTTATTCCTTAAATTCTGCATATAAGTGAAATCATATAATGTTTATTTTTCTCTGTCTGAATGAAATACCTTCATCAAAGCAATATCTTTTTCCATTCTCTTCTTTTTCATATATAGGGGTCTTGTTTTCTTATCCTTTCAGCCACTCTATCTTTTGATTGGAGCACATAATTCTTTTCCATTTAAAGTACTTATAGATAGTAATATAGTTGTTACCGTTCTTTATTCCTGTTTTTGATACATGTTTTTTCTTCTTAAAGAAGTCCTTCCAACATTTCTTGTAATTCTGGCTTGGTGGTGATGAATTCCTTTAGTTCATTTTGTCTGTGAAGTTCTTTATCTGACCGTCAATTCTAAATTATAGCTTTGCTGGATAAATTATTCTTGGTTGTATATCCTAGGTCTTCATTCTTTCAAAATTTTTTGCCAAGCCCTCTGTCTTGCATAGTCTCTCTTGAGAAATCAGCTGCCAGTCATATGGGTGTTCCCTTATATTTGCTTTTCTCTTATTACTCTTAAAATTTTTTCTTTGTATTTAACCTTTGGCATTTTGATTATGATGTGTCTAGGTGTGGGCCTCTTTGGATTTCTGATTTTTGGAATCCTCTGAGCTTCCTGGGCTTTAAGCTCATTTTCTTCACCAGGTTAGGGAAGTTTTCCATCATTATTTTTTCAAATATCTGTTCAACATCTTGATTTTCTTTACTTATGCCGATCAGACAAATATTTGAAGCCTTAATAGTGTCCCATATCCTTCTTAAATCATCTTTATAGTCCTGGCCTCTTTTTTCTTGCCATCCTGTTTGAGTGTCCTGATTGGCTTTCCTGTCTTCTAGATAGGGCATGTGATTCTCTTCCTTATTTACTTTGTTTATTCCATTTAGCATACTTCTCGTTTCAGATAATGTGTTCTCCATTTCAGACTGGTTCCCTTTTATAATCTCTATCTCTATTTTGGAGTTCTCTACATTTCCCAAAAGTTCATTGAACATCTTTATAACTAGTTTTTTGAACTCTGCATCTGTTAGAATACTTCATTCTATCTGGATCTCTATTCTGTTCTGTCATATGGTTTCTGCTTCTTTGTTTTCCCATTTTGGTTGCCTTTCCATGTATCTGTATACTAAGCAAAGCTCCTAAATTTCCTGGTCTTATTAGTTTGGATTTGTGAAGTAGGTGTCCAGTGGCACAGTCCTGAGTGGGGTTTAGCTGCAGTCCCAATTTAGCCCACTCCTCTACCTCTCTGGGGTCATCTGTCAAGATTCAGCAAGCAATCCACAGATGCTATGTGGCCTCCAAAGGCCACACCAGAAACAGGGCAGCTGCCTCCAGTGTGAGTCTAGGCTCTGCTCAGCAAGGAACACCTGACTTGCTGAGGACACACCTGTATGTGGCTTGGGTGGGGCCTGGGTTGGGGAAGGCAGGGTTTCAGGGAATCCTCTGTTATCCAGTCTGATGACGTCACAGCTACGGCAGCACTGTATCCATGCACTGGGAGAGGGGAGGGCTCAATAGTGAACATGGATACTGCTGGCATTTCTGTGCAGAGCAAGTCTCACCTCGATCCTCACTCCAACAATATTTCCCTGCAAGTCCCTCGTGTCCCCTGCGTGCATCTGAATGGGCACTGGTGCTCAGAGCAAGCAGATCCATCACCATGAAAATTCACTCACATACGTGGCCCTTTAAGAGTTGTCTACCACTTCAGCAGCCTTCATCTCACTCAGCCACTCAGGACCCGGCAGCTACATGTCCTTGCCCCATTCTACTTTCTGCTATTGTAGAGGGCTTTCTTAGATTTTGCCCTAGTTGTATGGCTTGTTCATCTAGATCTCAGGCAATTTTTTCTTTGCTGTTGCTCCTTGTTTTTCTCATGACTTTGATTTGGTCACCAGAGGGATGAACAGGGCTTCTATCATGTATGCCTTTTTTTCTTCTTCCCCTTTGTTCTTAATTTTCAAAATTTGTTTGAGCTAGTCTAATTTCTTTGCTTTTCCATGTAAGTTTTAGAATAATTTTGTCTATATAGAGAAACAAGCTGCTAAGATTTTGATAGAAATTATGTTAAACCCACATATAAACTTGGGAAGAACTGATATCTTTACAATATTGAGTCTTTTTTAGAAAATTAAATTTATTGGGGTAACGTTGATTAATAAGATTATATAAGTTTCCAGTATACAATTCTATAATACATCATCTTTATATTGCATTATGTGCCCACTACCCAGTGTAGTCATTTTTTAAAGAAATAGAACAAAAATTCATCAAATTTTTATGAAACCACAAAAGATCTCAAATAGTCAAAGGAATTCTGAGAGAGAAGAATAAAGATGAGGTATCACAGTTTCTAACTTCAAACTATACTACAAAGCTACAATAATCAAAGTGGTATGGTATTGGCAGAAAAATAGACACAGAGACCAACAGAACAGAATTGAAAGCCCAGAAATAAACCCGCACATATATGGACAAGCAATTTTCAATAAAAGAGCCAAAACCATACAATGGAGAAAGAAAAAACTCTTCAATAAATGTTGAGTAATAAAATGATGAACATGGTATATCTCTCCGTTAATTGAGATCCTCTTTGCTTTCTTTCATCAGTGTTTGGTGATTTTTAGTATTGTAGCCTTGTATATGTTTTGTTAGATTTACACTGAAGGACAAGGGCTGCTTTGTCACTGCTGGGTTGAGGTGAAGTCCAGGTTCCACTTGTGGTTTCTACTGACATGGGGAGAGTTTGAGAGAGCAAAACTGATTACTGCCTGCTGGGGATAAAAGTCCAGGTTCCTCACTTGTCTTCTCTATCACCACTATGATGGGATTTGAGGCAACTTGCTACAGACTAATGAAGAGGGAAACCCAGGCTCCACACTCAGCCTTAATCTTGTAAATAGGGGTAGGACGGCAATATTTTTCATGGTATTTGGCTGAAATAGATAAATTATTGTCTAAAAGCTATCTGTCTTATTAGGATAACTCTCTCTTAGACTTTTAGCTAGAGAAAACTGTTTTTTTTTTTTTTGCAGGCTTTTTCTTCTCTGCTCATTGTCATTTCCAGGCTTAAAGTTCCAGGATTAAAGTTCAAATCTGGGATATATGAGGTACAAAGAAAACTCAAGAACTCACTGCTGTATTGTTCATTGGGTGCTAAGGTCCCTATCAAGTCTCCCTTATTCTCTATACCTTTCAGATTCTTCTGTTTGCTGTATACATAATGTCCAGGGTAGTTGTACTTAGTGAGAATAGTGTGATATACATACATTCCACCTTCCTAGAAGCAGAAGTCCAACAAATACTTTTAAGGCACAGTAAGTTAGGTATATAAACCACATCCCGTTCCTATAGACTGAAAAAAATTACACAACATTCTATTTGTCTCAATAAAATTTAGTTCACAGAAATGATAATCGGCACTTAGAGACTGCCTAAGCAGCTCCATTATGAGAATCTGAATATTGGTCTTTCAATTAGCTCATTTGCAGGATCAGAACAAATGACATTTCTGGGATGATATAACCATTAAGTAGTTAGAGACTTTTGGAGCTGACATTTGTTCAAAAACATTTGTTTAAGATAGCCTAATATTTAGTTGGGAATAACTAGAATTTCCAAAATTAAATATGGACAATTCTACAGAGTTTATTACACAGAGTGTACATGACAAATAGACCTTTCTATCATGATAATTTTATAGAGAAATGGAGGAAATTTATCTCCTTGTGTTATATGCTTGCCTGCAATCAAAATTTTAACTTATAGTTAAGAATTGATTCTAATTAATAACATAAAAATGTATCAACTTTGATATACTTGCTCATATCCAACAATAGATACTTTAGAGTTAACATATCCTTTTATTTTTTAAGTATTTTGGTAATAATCATCTAATATACTTTTATTTTGAGCACATTTCTTCTGGTAACTGGAATTCTATTCTATATACACTGGAGCATTGTTTACAACTGTTTTAAGGTAAGTGCTGAACATCAAATTCAATAATGCTGCTATTATCTAAATATATGTTTATATGAATGCAAAATGTAATATTACAGTAATAATCTAAAAGACTAACAATTACCGTATTTTATATGTAGCACTGAGCTAATTTGCTTTTACTACCTAGAAATTCTGGTAAATAATTTGCTGTGAATGGCAACTGTATGCAGTGGTAGGAAATTATTATTCCGCAAATGTTATTACATCATCTGTGAATTTACAGAAAGTCAGTATAAAAAAATCAATTTATCTTTATGATAGAGAGACAACATTTCTTTGTTTACAGATCCTAAGACTTTTGAACGAATGGAAAACATATCCAACTGCTCAACTTTTTTGCACAATGTGGGGTGGTTTCGTGATTGGGGAGTGGTAAAACATCATCTGGTTTCAAACTGATAGTTTAGGTTGCTTCCAGCTCAATTTATCCTGAATATCAGACTCTTTTATTGTCCGATCCATTTTTAAGTTTTCTGATGTCATTATTTACTTTTCATTCATTCATTCATTCATTCATTCATTCAGTACTACTCTGTGCTTTCTTTGGATCAAAGAAATAATATACAGTCTTTGCCTTTAAGCATGCATATAGGTTTAGTCAGTGAGATATAATTGTAAAAGGGTAATTAAAATATGATTTATTAAGTTCCATGGTAAATGTATGGACAGGTCCTTAGAGAAACAAATATTGAGGGTACCAAATTCAGCCTGTGTGTGTGTGTGTGTGTGCACATGTGTGTGTATGTGTGCATGCACATGTGTGTGTTGTGGGGAGTGATGCTACAAGTTTAGAAAAGGCTTCCAGGAGAAGTTACCTGACAGAGTCTTAAATACTGAGAAAAAATTAGCCAGGCAAAGACAGAGGGAAGAAAATTTGGGTTAGCATTACTAAAACAAAATAAACCCTACCTGTGTCTAACTTTGAAAAGTCAAGTAGTTTTTGACTAGACTTCTATTGCTATGCTTATGAACAAATGTCTTCTTACAAAAGATTTCACTTATTTATGTTTATATCACTCCAGCGATAGCTCCAATAACTCATCTATTATTTATCTAGGGAACTCAAAAGCAGTTTGGTATTGCTGAGGAAACAAGAGGAAAGTAAATGTGAAGGGAATTCAGTCTGGGGATGGGGTGAGAGTGGAGGATGCTGAACACTGAGGACCCATATGCAGGATCTACAGAAAAAAAAGTCACTCATGGGTTTTAAGCAGCTGGGATTACCCAATTGCTTTTAATTTTTAGCTTTGTCACTCTGATGTTTCTGTGTGTGGTAGTCATGGAGAAGCCTTGGACAGAAGAATGGCTGTTACAGAACAGCAGCTGAGAGCTGTGAAGCTCAAACTAGAAGCAGCAGAGTGGATGGAGAAGAGATAGTGGGCTTGAGATATATTTAAGAGATAGTCATCAGGTCTCAGTGTTTGAATGTGATGAGATAAGAAGGGTAAAATTGTCCCAGATTTCTGATGTTGATGACTAAAAGGACAGTACCAATACATATAGATTTTACAGTAGGAAATTATGGAGAAAGATGCACTTTCAGGTTTGGACATGCTGAGTTAGAGGTGTCTCCAAGACATATAGGTTAAGATGTTAAAGGAAATGACATATTATAGCCAGCAGCTTGGGAGAGAAGTCAAAACTGGAGGTCTACGTGGTAGTTACAATCCAGATAGTGAGAGAGTCGAGAAGGGAACAAACAAAATGAAATGAACAATTAGGCAGACATAGATGATAAGAAAGACTAAATTCACAAAGGGTGAGGAATCAACCTCCAGGTAAGCAAATGAATTCCAGAATCGGCATTGATGCTATTTTCTGTGACTCTCTGAAATCATGGGTAAGCTAACTTTAGGCTGGAATCTTAAGTGCTCTAGATCTAAACTTACTGTATGCCTCCAGGGGCTAGCAAGTAACATCCATCAGTAGCTGCTTTGTGGCCAGCTATGAAGGACCTCAATGCTGATTTGAATACAATAGTGCATGGTGGTGATTGAGGCAAACTGAAAAGTGTATGTCTTTCTAAAAAGGGCAGCCACCACTCACCTCATCTGTTTTCATGACAGAATACAAGTGGAGATTCCAGCCCTTACAGTATTTCATGAGAAATAAGAAATCCGATTTTTATGTAAAATATTTCACTTTTTCAATCTTGACAGCTAATTAAAATGTAAAATTTTATTCAGAGACCAAGGGGAAAATAAAAATATCTAGTCTACTGCGTGTGCTCTCTGCCATAGGCAATTTGGGTTGGAATGACTGAGAAAAATGCTGAGGGTCAGAAAGTTGTGAAGTCCCATTCATGGGAAGTGTGTTCCATCAATAAGTGCATGCTTTATGCCTAATATGTGTCAGGTTCAAGGGATTTAATGGAGAATGAAAGTAAAAAATCCTGAAAAATGAATTACATAGAAGGAGATTTTTTTTCCCTCTGTGGTTATTCTCTTTGTGACATTGACATATGGTTGAAACAAACCTTAATGTTTGTTGTGGAAGAACCAGACCAGCCCTTGGCTGCTGGTGTCAGGTGGGTTCATATTTAGCTGTGCTACATATCTAATGTCATATATATGGCTCTGCAAATTTTAGAAACAAACCCTGGAAAGGTTTTTGAATTCTCTGTGCTTCTGTATTCTTCTCTGTAAAATGTACATAATGATAATGCCACTTAATATATTATTGTGAGAATAAAGTGAGATAATATCTATAAAGTGTTAAGCTTATATTCTGGCTCATATTAATTACGAAGGAGGTCTAGATATTATGATTATGATGTCTGACTTGGCACCCTGCTCGTGTGTCTAAAAAAAGTGATTTACAGAATGAAAATGTTGCTTTTACTTATGGAAGTGTGAGCAGCCATTTGAGAAGCAGCCCTACATTTTTGAAAGCTTTCCTTTAAAGAAATTGATTCTGGAAGTACAGGGCAACAAGGCCCTGAAGTGATCCTAAGCAGGTGGGAAATCAAATTAATTGCCAATCAGTCGCATATGCTAATACAAATAAGATCCCTCATGCTGAGCTCCTGCTTGAGGGCACAGATGTGCATTCCAATCCTGTAGGTACTGGGGGTTGCACTTGACAGTGGAGTTGCCAGGAGCATGTGGGGGAGGGGAGAGATTGGCTCACAATACCAGAAACCAACATTACAGAAAATCTGTTCTTGGTCCTCTGTGGTAAGGGCATACAGTTGACCTCCTGAGACAGAACTGATTTTGATTGGATCTGATAAGAATTAAGCCTATCAAAGAGTCTGTGCTGCAATATATAAAACATTTCTTACTTTCGTGAATATTAATTAAGCATTTCCTATGTGCCAGGCAGTAAGCTGGGTGCTGGATTTAAGAACAAGATGAACAAATTCTCAGCCTTCATGGAGTTTATAGTCTAGTGAAGCAAGAAGTGGCACAAATTCAGGCTCTTAGGATAGCACATAGAAGAGCACTTAATCTGAAGGATAAGCAATGGCTTCCCAAAGGAAGTGATGTAAAAAATGACATTTAAAATTGAGTAATAGGGTAAGCCAGACAAGGAAAGATAATGACAGCTCTAAGAGGAACATGAGTGTTTATCACAGTACAAAGTCAGGTAAAGCATCTTTTGACCTCACTGATCACCATTACTTAATCGTATGTAAAGATTTGGTTTTAGAATAATTTTCTAGGTGTATGTTGTTGATTTAATAGATATTATTAAAGTACACCCTGACTTGGAGCATCATTTTGGACTTCCTGCCATTTGAAAATGAGAATATAACCTATCAGTTTCATAGATCTCAGAGCACATTTGTAAGTACATCAGTGCTGCAGATAGATTATCCATTTCCTCTTTATCCCTCTCCCTCCCACTGCCGCTTCTCATTTAGTTCTTGTTACCTCTTACTAATCTATTGTCTTCACTGATTTCCTTATGTCAAATTTTATGATTTTCCCTACTTCAATTCCTTTTATCCTCTGATGAAAAATTAAATTTCCTGAGCTGCAATTCTACCATTTCTGTGCCTACACTTTCTCCTGGAATGCCCACAGCCTGAGATGTTAGTAATGAACCATTGGGTCTGGCTTTCGAAGCCTTTCATGTGATCCCAGCCTACCTTCTCAGCTGCTCTTGTATGACTCTGCTCCTTGGGTGTCAACATAGACTGTTGTTCTGCTTTCCTTTCTCTTTAGCTTTTGTTCGTAATGTCCTTCAGTTTTAAATGCACTTTCCCAATTACCATACATGGGCCAGCTCAAATGATTGTGAAGTCATCCCCCAACTTCCTCACTCCCACTATTATATTTTCTCCTTCCTTTAAACCCCCAGTACTATGCCCACATACACAGTGCCATGTGTGTACCTCTTGTATTGCACTTGTAAAATTATGCCTTCTTAGTGTCATGTGTGCCTATACTGTGATATACTTGAGGTAAGGGCTATATATTCCTCAACTTGCACTTTTTCTACCTTTTAGTATAGGATTCTTCACAGTGTCAGTGATTAATTGACACTTATTAAAGTCTATCAATTCTACTAGTTAGTAATTTCTTTTCACTGCTAATTTTATTTGAGTTGAAAAAGATTTGATTTTTGTACTTGTGTTTGCTATGGTCTCAATTCATGGAGCCATCAATTTTTTTTAATCTTGTATATATACAACACATAGTTTTTAAATGATTCCATGTTTATTATTTTATTTTATGCCTTAAGGCTCATGAGACATTAATACTTGTATCAATACAGCATCTTTATTGATCAAGCACAGAAAGATAAGACTCTCTGGAGCTTACTGAGTTAGCAGGAAATAGAGAAGAGATGGGAACCAAGTTCTTTTTATTCCAGGCCCTGCCATTTACCACCTGCAACTGCTTCTCTACTGTGTCTTTTTTCCTTCTGAGGATTCAGTTAAATGTAAATATTGTTACTGAAATCACTATTTTCTCTTTATATACAATGTCAATTAATATCGAACATGGTTCCTGCAGCAGCTTGAAACATGGAACTGAAATTTAGCCTGTGAAGGTAGTCAAGTGCTAGTGTAAAACTCAGATGGTTAGCCCCAAATACTCAGTGTCTATTCTTGCAGCCTAAGTGTGTTCAATTAGTTAAATAATAGCCTAACTTTCAGTGGGTATCGTTGCACACAGAAATCAAATAGCAAGAATTTTACTCTAACTTTGAAAGGACTTTGTGTTGTTTTCCTTGTGTTATTATAAGTGCTGGAAGAAATTGGAAGAAGTTGATAAAAAATAGAGAGGAATCATTTCAAAATCTTTTCCATTCTACCCTTTCAATTGTCTTAAATATCCCAATTAAGATAAAACAACCAAACCAAACCAAAACAAAAAACTTCAAGCTTTGTGTGATGGTTAGTTATAGAAGAAAATGAGAAGATGAACATTACTGAAGAACAAATCAATTCATTATTAATGTGTTAAGTAGTAGGACTCTAACTAGGTCTCAGGACATCCTTTTTTTGATTCATTATCTACTTAAGAATGTATCATTCCCATTAGAAGCTTCAGGGAGCTAAGCTCAATTACATCATGCATCAAAAATATTTGAATATGGTAGTAGTAATAACAAAACACTACAATAGAAAATGTTAGAACTAGTAGTATGTACTGAATCATAGAGTCTAGAATTTAAAAGATTTAAATATTTAAAACGTCAGTTTTAAAGATGAGCCCAATACATCAGATCACTAATAAGATTTACAATGCAAGGTCTCCTTGTTTTGGTACTGATTAATTGAGCTTGGATCCTATGCCAGGCTCTAGGTACTCGGAGATATCCAGTAAACACAACAGACAAAGCCCTTGTCTGTCCTAATGGAGCTTGTATTCTATTGGGAAAGACAGACAATAATGCATCTAAAGAGGAAAAAGATATATATGTGCTGTTTGATGGGAATAAGTGGTAATAAGAAAAATGTAGGGCAGGGACTGGAGGGGCAAAACATCAGAGGGAAGTGTGGTCCCAGAGCTGTTGCTGAGAAGATGACATTTGAGTGAATGCTTGAGAAGTGAAGGAGCTGGCCACAGGTGTTGAGAAGGGCCATCTAGGCAGAAGAACAGCTGCTGTTATAATTCCGAGGAAGCTTGAGTGGGCGGGGGAGTGGCTAGTGGCAGGGATACCTTTGCTAAAGTTGAGGTGGTGACTTTGTGTGGGTCAGGGAGGCCTGAGAAGACTTGAGAAGGCAATAAAGAATTTCAAACAGAGAATGAGTTGATCTGGATTTTCATCGAACAGGATCAGTTTGGCTGCTGTGTTGAAAATAGACTAAGGGGACAAGGGCAGAAGAAGAGTGACCAGTTTCTCAGGCTACTGTAAAAATAATGACATTAGGGGAGGGAGCAACAGTTGAATTCTGGATCTATTTTTAAGTTAAAATCAACAGGAATTTGCTGATGGAAGAAATGGGGATATGAAAAAGCGGTGGAATTAAGATAGCAGCAAGGTTTTCAGCTCGAACAACTGAGAAAATGAATTTGCCATTAACTGAGAGGGGAAAGTATGAAAATTAATAGGTTTGAGGAGAACTATCAGGAGCTCATGTTAGCTTTGAAATTCTGTCCATACTGATCTCTCTCGGTCGAATTCCTCTCTGGGCATTGCCCTCCTAAGGGCACTGTCTTGGCCCCATGAGTGCAGCCTAGATCCAATCCAATAGCTACTGAAGGTGGGACCGAAAGCCTCTTTCACTTGTCTTAATAAGGATCCACTGAAGGGTTCCCAGGATTGACTCTATAGCGCCTACATCAGAGTTCAGCGTCTCTCCACTCCAGTCCTGCTCCCTTACCTCTCACAGTGTTGTTCCTGAGAGTTGCCCCCAATACACTTTCTGCATCCAAATTTCAGTCTTTTTAGGGGACCTATCTTAAAACACCTTTTATAGGTCCTCCAAATAAAATTATGTCTTTCTTCTTGGTGCAGCTGATCTTAACTCAGTTCCACGCAAGATTTGCTTTGCAAATAACCATTATGATTATCTCCCAAACTAGATTATGCTAGGTCCAACAGTGCATTATACATATTTTTACACTTTACCCCTAAAAGATATTGAATATTGAATATTTGTTACGTGGTTTACAGATAACTATGATGCCCCTGAACAGAAACTAAAACAATGAATTTAAAATGAAAAGCAATACTATTAAATTAAATTTACATATGTCTGTTTTCCTTTGTGACTCATATATGTTAGTAAAATCATGATACCCTATAGCTATTGCTTTCTTGAAATTTTGAGTGCTCTAAATTTGTTTGCATGATGATCAGTTTGCAATTAATTAACCCCCACCCTCACCCCTCCCCCAAGATTCTACATTTGGATCTGGATTATATCCAAAATTTGAAAAGACAAAAATATAGGTAACTATAAGCAGTTGTTTTTATCTACATTGTATCAGAGAACATCAGATTTGACTGTGTCCTTTTCAGTGGACTGATCTGTGAACTGAATTAACCAATTAATGAAATGTTTGGTCATTTAGTCAGCCTAAGAAGAAAATAAAAGCCATGTGCTGGGTGCAGAATGGACTGCAAGGCATCATTGAGTCCTTTCTCAAGAAGCCCACTAGGGAAAAGCCTACGTAACTCCTGAAAGCTGTATTTAGGAGAAAAAGGAAACTAGATATTGAGTGCTTATCAAATGCTGCTAACTCTGTGGGGGCTCTTTTATTTGTCTTAATACCACTCTCCATAACAATGGTTCTCAACCTCAGCCACTAATCACATCACCTGGGGAGCTGAAAAACCTTTGATCCTTGGGTCTGATGGAGTTGGTCTGGGGTGTGGCCTGGGCATCAGCTTATTTTAAAATTTTAAATCTCCCCAGGTGATTTTAATCTGCAGACAAGGTTGAGAATCACTGGTCTGTCGGTAAAATATATTTTTGGCTAAAAACAATCGAATGGAAAACCTCCGGCCAGATACGGCAAGTAACTGATGGAAGCAAGTTGCCCCATGTGATTCGGCCTCTGTCCCGCCATCATGCCCTTCCTTCATCCCTGTTCATAATCCTCCAGCCATGATCATAAACCAAGCTTTTCCTGCTCTGAGTACAATTTGTCCCAGATCACTTTCAGCATATTAATGTTGACCAAATTTATATTGGTAAAATTGATCTCAGCCAAATAATTTCCACGCAGATTCTTGAATACTCTGATGTCACTATAATCTCAGCAAATGAGATTGTGAGGCTTTGATTTATACAGATTAAAAAATCAGTGAACAACTAAGAGAGGAGGCGTGTAATTCAAACCCACAACCAAAATATCTTTGAAAGAGATTCTGACACTTTCTGTGTTAACCCAGGAGCTTCTTCTACAAAAATCTAAATGAAATGAACACCAACCATCCTTTATGTGGCTTAAATTAGAAGCCTTTATAGCTTTCTCTTTTCCATTCTCTGTAGCTTCATTTTTTTTGTGGGCTTTTCTCATTGGCTTGAAAATCCAGCCCTTTAATCACTTTCAGTGCATTCCTCTGGAGAGCTCTCCTAGTTCCACACATTCATTTAACTTGCAGGGTTCCAGATTAGGCCTTTAATTACAAATTTAAAAATGATGTTTGCAGTTGAATCATAATAACCTCGTACTGCCTAGTGCTATGCTTGCTCCTAAGAAAAACATCACTTTGTTTCTATTGCGTTAGCTTTAGTTCCACATTTCTCTAAGCCATGAAGTTAGAGTTATTTTTATTAGTGTGATTATTATTAATAGTAACACTGACTTTCATTTACTATATAGCTCTTTTATGATAAGTACTGCACTAGAGAATTTTCAAGAGTTATATTACTTAATTTTCATAACCGAATTTAAGTCTCAATCCAAGGTTACGGTTTTTCAGTTGCAGGGCCATGCTCAAACCTCAGTGTCTCTGACTCCATAATCTATGTGTTATCACCACATAATCACTACCCTTAAAATAATTTCATAATGAGGTCTTAATTGTTTGAAAATTAGAAAATAAAAATGTTGTGGACCAGGAAGTCTTCTGTGATCTAATGGTTTTTAAATTCTATAGAGGATACTAGTTTCTTGAAGCAATAAATTGTTGATAGATATTCAGATTTTTTATTCTTCATCCACGGATTCAGCACTTGGCCCATAAGAGTAACTCAATAAGTGCTCGTTGACTGCAAGGTGAGACCAAAGAATCTATTTCTTTTATCACTTAATAGAAAGATAACTCAGATCTTATGCATTTAGCTTCTGTTGTAATCATGACTTTTTACAACTGTGTTTTTTTTTTTTGAGAATTAATCTATTCTTTTTTCCATCCTACCCCCATGTGTAGGGTTATCCCTCCCTATCTGAAACAAATGTAACAGGGCAATTTGCAATTCTGAAAAGTAAAGTTTTCCCCTTATTCCTGATCTGAATAATCTGAGGTAAAATCGTGATGTTGACAAGGTGGTACATGATGTTGGCTGGCATTTCTTTGTTAAGCTGTCTTTAAAATTTCAGTTTTTTCTTCTGTGTGATCACAGACTATTGTTAGCTATGCAAGGTGAGTTCTGCCTGTTTTGACAGGACCAAACATTCTGAACAAGAAGCACGGAGGAGAGACATGTAAAGCTATCCTGTACATCTAGGTCTCCTGCCCTGAAGACAATTAAACACCACATTATCTTCTAGCACCTACTTTGATAAATAAATAGCAAAATTCTTAAATTATATAGAAGCAGCGGAAGAAACACACCATGTTTACTTTCTTCATAGCATTCTTATTAGACTTTTGATTCAAGAAATTTTTGGAAAATTAGATAGATAATTCCCGACATGACAGTGAACCTTGTTGTCCTGTGTTAGCATTTAAGTGGGACATGTAGTATAGTCATGGTAGGCAGCCTCTAAGATGGCCCCCAGTGATTCCTACCTCCTAGATTTCTTGAATTTGTATAATGCCTTATCCTTGGATGTGGGCTGGATTTAAAAAATAGAATACAGCAATCTGAGATTAGGTTATTAAAAAAAAAACTATGGCTTCTAATTTGGATTCTTTTTCTTAGACCACTTGCTATGGAGTGAGCCAGCTGTCATATTATATGGCAGTTCTATGGAGAGGCACATAGGGCAAGGAACTGAGGCTGACTAATAGCCACATCCCTGAGCTTAGATGCAGATCTTCCCCTCCCCTCCTACTTCACCCCAGTTGAAACTTCAGATGAGACTATGGCCACAACTGACAGCTTGACTGTATGCTCATGAGACCCCTTGAGACAGAGGAACTCTGCTTGTCACACCCAGATTCCTGTATAGCAAGTTATGAGATAATAAATATTCATTTTAAGCCTCTAAGTTTTGGGATGATTGATTGAACAACAATAAGTAATTAATATAATATTAAAGATACAAAAGCTTTTCCTCTACTAAACTCCAATTGTGTTTTTTGTTCCTGTCTTTTGTGATAAAATACTAATACATTCTCTTGTGGTGTTCAACTAGATTTTAACAGATGTTATAGCTCTATCATTTCTTCTGCCTGTCTATAAACTTTTGGAGAACAGAAACTCACTGCTATTAATTTTTTAAATTTCTCTAGTTCCCAGAAATGAGACTTGTATTTTGCAAGTGCTAAATAAATATCTGATTAGCAAATATGTGAATAAATCTTGTCTTTAAGGACCAAGATGCAGCTGGATAACTTGATGTTAGACAAGTCTTCTATTTGATCTGCTAATCATTTCCTCGATTCTTCATGCATCTTTATATATTAATAACTGACTTTCAGGCATAATGTCTGCTGAGATTTTTATTCTACTCTAGAAGACACAATTAAAGCTCGAGTAAATGACGTGGCTTCATTATTTCTTTATGATGTAGGGAATTTATAACATGCAATTATAAACCAAAACATAGTCTGCATTTCTACTATTAAAAGGACATGGTTTATGTAAAAATGAGAAATCACTTGAATGTATATAGAAAATGAGCTTGCCTTCATCAGCAATGCACAGAACTGTCACTAAGAAGCAGCAAAGCAATATTTTCACTTAATTTGTGCTTATATTCTTGTCCCACTATAGTTGTTCTTGTTGTCTTTTAACATAAGGCATCAACAGGTACAGAAGGGAGAAGAGGGACACCGAGGTCAACTTGGGGAAGTGAAAACTGTGGGCTTGAGACACACAGATGTTGTTTGTATAGAAGAACACGCTACTCTGGTTATCATGCTAATTAATAGGAATTAGACTGAGGTTTGAAGGACTTAAACAGGGTTTTCAAAATTGTTTATATTAAAGGACATTTAAAGGTTGCTCTTTGCTGCCATCACAAAAGGAAGTAATAAGGGAAAGAAACTTTAATTAATTGAAGACTGTCAAAAGAAAGTGAAGATATGTCATTGGTACAGGATCAATTCAACAGTTGACTTTTTTATCTTCATTTCTTCTCACATAAAGTGGAAACAATCAGTAAAACACACACACACACACAATTTTACTGGAAATGTCAGTAAAATTATCCAGGGTGAATCTGTTCTTTTTCTCTTCTGATTCTCACCCTTCAGCATAGACCATCACTGTCAGTGACTTTGTTATCTGACTCAAACATGAGGATGGTTCTGCTGGTGGCTTTAATTACTTTCTCATCAAAGCCACATTGGACAGCTTCAGAAATTTATTCTTTGCCTCCTAGGACACCTTAAAGGACAAATGATTCTCCTCCCACAATTTTTTTTTATCAGAAATGGCAGGAAATCATTTGGTTTAGCCAACTTCAGTTAGGTTCTTCAACAACTGTGTGTGTATGGTGGGAACAGAAGTGTGAGAACAGTTCCTGAGTCTTTTCACATCCTTGACACTCTTCATTCTTCCTGAGTCAAGATTCTACAATTCAAATCAGGCTCACTAGCAAGAAGGTACTTGGTGAATCTTTGGTTTAGATTGATTCAAATATCTTATTATAAACAATTGCTTGAGGGCTTAAAATATCTCACTTTTATCTGTGTTATATGACCTCTTATGACTAAAGGAAAGAAACAGTATATATTGGGTGAGCCAAGGTACCTGGTAAATGTTATAAATAAATAACATTGTACCAGAAGTCAGACCCCTGGGTGTTCATCTTGGCTCTGCTATTATAACTTCATAGATTTTGCAATTTTTTTTTAAACAATAAAAGACGTTGTGATTTTCCCTTTACTATCCGAGATCTCTGGACTGGGATTAAGTTTACACAATGACAGTTTTGGAGCAGAGGAGGACTTTGGAAGTCTTAGTTGCCCCCTCCTACCTCAAATTTAGAGAGAAGTAAATTCTTGTTTCCACAGCTGATGAATGCCAGAGCTTGATAGATAGCTCATTCAGGACTCAGTCCATAAACCATGGACACCTATTTCTATTCCTTCTACTTTCCCTCAGTGACTAGTCAGGAGATCTATGCATAACCCTATGTGAATTAGCATCTACCCCTTTCCAATTACCAGACACAGATTTCAGAGTTCCTTGAAGTTTAGAGCCCTATGAAACTTTTCATCTGCTTTAAAGAGGTTGCAATATGATCCGATGTTTTCCTGAACTGTCTCCCCATGATTTTGGGGAGGCTAAATGTGGATCTCCTTAGATGAGCATCTTCCAGAGAGGTACACTTCTCAGGGAAGCCAATTCCATGTCCATTAGCTGACAGGATGTCTTGTCACTGTCCTTCATGAATGAGTGCAATCTGAGCGTGGTCAGTCAGGTCTGGGCCTGGGGCCCTGGGCATCCACCGTGAGTGATCATTGCTGCACCTGGCCCCTTTCACTACACTGGTCATGAGGTGACAATCCCCTTTGTCAAATTCCATTTAACTCAGCTTGAAGACAGACACTGGTTGTTATGGAAAAGGAGAATGCTGACCTACTTCATGAGGTTGACCTCACTCCTACAGAGCCAAGGGGCTTGGGTCTTCAGCTTCTAGCTTGTTTTTCTATTTTATTTTTTAGACATCAATGTCAGATAGGCAAGAGGTAAACTGACCAAGAACTAGCAGAAACTTTTCAACTTCACACCCTTCTTAGATTATCTGCATGTGACCATGAGTTCCTGTATTTCAGTATTTTTTTTCTGGAAATATTCCATTTTGAAAACTCACTGAGTGCTTTTCAACTGTTCCGGGTATAAAACTGAGAGATAATCATAATAAAAGAAATCAAAGCTCATACTTATGAAGCATGAATTATGTACCAGGCTCTGTGTTAAAAACTTTACATATATTGTAACATCAAACCTCACAAGAGTTTGATGAGGCGGGATCAGTTATGATTCTCATCTTACACATCAAGAAAGCAAAGGGAGAATAATTGTCAAGCAATCATAGCCCATTAGTGGTGGATTCATGTTTCAGGTCCCAGGGGTCTTTTTCTCCAGGGCTTAGCTCTTTAACCACCTCCCAGGAACCAAGAAACTTGTAGCCTCCTCGAGGATGGCATGCAAGAAACTTCAAGTCTCAGTAGGCATGCAAATAACTAACATTAGTATGAGACAAAATTAAATAACTGTTAAATAGTAGTAAAAGCAATGTGATGAGAAAGTACAATGGGGAAAAATCCGGTTTTAACCTTGGGTGCTGCCGGCTGAGGCATGGGCAAGGGACAGACCAAAACACAAAGACCTGGTAAGGCGTGCTGTGTCTCAGCATGGCCAGGGCTGGGTTTGCCAGCAGTGTGTGCGCCATGGAGATCTAAAGTGAGAGAACAGCCTGGAACACAGTTTGGAACAAAGTGATGAGTGAGTTTGTATCCAAACTAATTATGTGGATTTTATCCTGCAGGAAATAGGTACCAACTTTAAATTTTGCAGCAGAGTGTCACGAGGCATTCTGTTTTAGGGAGGTAATTTGATGTCAGTAGTCAGATTCAGGTCTGAGAGATAGTAGCTAGGAGACCTGTCAGGAAAGGTGAGAGGTCGGAGAGGTTGAAGTAGAGCAGGGTCAGGTGGGGATGGATATGAGGAGAAGTAGAGAAATGGAACTGGAAGACCTGGTGACAGCTTACTTACACACATGTGGGAAGAGACAGAATCCAGGTTACCAGCCTGGTGTCAGAAAGGCTGCAGGAGCTGCTGGCCAAGACAAGGTGGTCCAGGGAAAGAGACATTGGGTGAGGACTGTAACCCCAGTGACAGACTTGGTTCTTGTGCATGTGTGAGAGTCCTTCAGATTATCTATGTGAGAATTCCCAGGGGAGCCCAAAACTGGGGCTTGGAGCCCAAGAAGAGATTAGGGCTGAAGTCCTTGTGTAAAAATGCTTGGTAAAATCCCCACACTAGGAAGATGGTTGAGGAAGGTAGTGAAGGAAGAATGAAGAGGATGCAGATGAGATCACAAACACCTTCTGAGCAGCAGAGGAAGACTTAGGGTCTGAAAGATGCAAAAAAGAAGGCAGGTAAGTCAAGATATGGGAGAAAAGAGGCCTTCAAGCAACAGAGAGAACTTTTTCTATCTTCCTTTCAAAGGCTTTACTTATATTTTTTTAAAGTCAACTAGCCATGGAAAATAGAAATGAAGCAATCCCCCTCATCATCTCCCAGCACCAGTCACAGTGTTCAATACAATTTGTTGCAAACATACGAAGATATGTTTCAGTGTGGCTGCGAGCAGTCAATTAGAGATTAAAGGCAGAAAACTACCGCAGCAAAAGTATTTAAGTTTTAGTTTCTTCTGCAGCTGTGCTTCCTCCAATTCTTAGCAATCAGAATTTCTTTACCCTCTGTTCTTTCAGGCTGTTAGAAATGAATGCAAGCTATTTCTTTTCCTTCTATTTAAAGAGTCATAGATTTTCATTATTTTCAGTATTTATATTGTGTATATCATCTAAACATACGAGCACTTCTTTTAGTTTAAATTATTTTATCATTTTCTCTATCCCCAATTTATAGCTGAGCAAATCAAAATCAAAGGTTTTCCTAAAATTAAATATTGTAGTTTAGGCAACTGCAAAACAACAACAACAACAACAACAACTACAACAGCAGCAGCAGCGACAACAAAACAATCGAACATTTGTTTCATGTTTCATTGACCCCTCCAGACAAATCACATTTCAATATCTGTTCTCATAGATTCAAGATGCTTATTAACTCAGAGACTTAAAACTGTGAGGTACTGTGAAAATCATCACCACCTCTCCTTTCTACCGATTGAAGCTCACTCTAGTAAAACGACTTATCCAAAGTCTTGTGGTCAGAAATTTCTGGACATCACCTTTAAAAGCTTCCACAACTTAAGTGTCTTCTTGCCCTGCCTGCAGGCTCCATCCCAGTTCCTAGGGTAAAGCTTTGCTTGAGCAGGAGAGATCTAAGAGGGAGTACTCATGCTGGCTGCCAGGTCTGACGGGCCTTTCTGACACAGCTTTAACAGACAGCTTCGGCCTTATTTCTAAGAATTGGAATATTTCATTGGATGAAATATTGAGATCATAGTACTAACTTCCAAGGGCTTCTAGAAGGATTAAATAAAATGTAAGATTTTGTGGTATATACTTGGCTTTCAAAAATGTTTTATCTCAATTGAGGGCTCTCATTTTTTACCACTCATCATTTTTCTAAGAATCACCTGCATTCTCCCTGTGCTAAATAATGTAATAAGGAGTTTACATCAAGGCTTAGTACTACATTTGTGGGTATGCTCTGGCACAGCAACAGTAATCAGCGTCTAACTTGGTTTGCTACTGTAACTACTTATTTGTGCCTTCACTTACTATGCTATTAGTCTGGGTAAGTGTGGATGTGCTTTTGAATGTTGGTATCATGTCTTCAGGTTAGCTATACATGAGCATGAAATAAATATATCATGAAATGGAATAGGTTAGACCTATTTTTAAAGTCCCACCAAAGCCTTTCCTTGGCCTATGTTTTCTTTCATGAAAGAATGGGCATCATATTTCTTTAAGAAATTGTAAAAGCAAAAATCCAATATGGAACACAATTAGAGGAGACCTTTCAACTGAAATACTTAGCAAAAAGAAGCAGCCTTTACAGTGCTTGATCTCCTTAGGACCTTCTAGAAATTTCTTTAGCACCTGGCACTCTACATATGTTATCATACTTAAATAAACCAAAGTTAAACTTTCTCATTAATATTCCCAAGTATCTTTATTATAGTACTAATTAAATAAGTTTTACAAGTCTTATTACTGTCAAATCACTTTAATCCGAAGATCATGGCTCCAACCTATACCCAAAGGCAGAGGAGAAGGAGATAACGCATTACTAAGCCCAGGATTAACTGATCAGTTGCAAAGTAGTTAAAATCATAAAATCTATGTGTCTTTTAATGACAGTTCAAAATCACATGGCATTGATGATATTCACTACTTTGCAGTTCAGGTGCTGGTCAGTCCTATGTGAAAACAGAAGGGCTCACTTAGAGAGAAGGATGCCTGCCTCAGAGTCACGAAGACCTAGTTCCACTGTACATGTTCTCCTCTACCAGAGGCCCTCAGAACACACCACTTATATGACAGCAGTGAAATTATTACTGTAGAATCCTCCCTTTTGGGTAAGCCATACTTTTCTTGTACTAAGCATACTTCGGAATCCAGCTCCTTGTCCAGATGGCCTGGAAGTAACCATATTCCAAAATTAAAGGAACTTGGGATTGAAAAACATCAAGAGTATGAGTGTCATCAGCAGACTGCAGGTGCCTCACTAGCTAATCAAGGCCTGCTGAGTCCTCTCAGAGTCAAGTTCCATACGAGACGAGTTACAATGTCTTTCTTTCTTAACTTGTTGCTATATAATTAAGAGAATCATGGAATCGAACAGGTGATGGCATGCTGGCATCTCCTAGCACTCCTCGATGAGAGTTTTAAAGTTTCAGGAAGCAAATAATAAAGTCAGCTAGTTATGCTTTCTTGATGACAGCTGCCATCATAACTATAATTTAAGCCTTTTCAAGAAGAAAATCCTGATGTCGGCAGTGGCTTTACTGTCTACAGCCATTAGATTTCTTTGTCCTTTCTCTGGGTTTGCCCAGCCTGGCTGTCAGGCCTAATTTTTTGCTACACATGTCTAATCTGACCATTACAATGTTGACAGCTTGATTTCAAAACAGGAGGAGAAGGTTTCTCCTCTGGTCCAAGGAGTGTTAAGAGAACTAAGATATCACTAGTATTTCAGGCAAACAACTCTCTACCCTCGTGAATCAGAGAGATACTTTAAAAGAAATGTCTAAATCATCCAGTGTAGTAAGGCATCACATTCTTGCACAAATCGTAACAGACATTTTTTTCCATTGTGGAGAGACAGAGATTTGGGGAAGGTGTCAAATCACATAAAGCCTCAGCACACCACAGCATCAAAGATGTAATCTGCGTTTGTCTCTTTGTGAAGCAGCAAGGCAAGTAGGAATTAATATAGCCTTGAGTGAAATGGATCCAAACACAGTTTATGCCTCTGCCATGATGGGCAGGTGAATGTTTTACAAGAGTTATCATTTTTCTCTCTGTCCCCTAGATATCTGCTTTCTTTTTTTTCATCTACTAAGCAGCCAGCAAGACAGGCAGAAATCAAGAGCTGTCTATTCCAAGCACTTTGGTCAAAGCTTTACTGTTGAGAAATGAGGTGTGCTTCGACTGAGTAGCTCAGGTATGTAGAACGTGAATCTTGTTACGTATTGATTATAAAAATGAAAACAACAAAAATAGGATTAGGAAGATAAATGGACACAAGGGCATTTCTATAGTTAGCATGGAAATGGATGTTTAGTTTTCTTCAGACTGGACTCTCTCCTCTCTGCCTCCAAACACACAAGACACAAGACACAAGACACAAGGTTTGTTGCTTATCATGGTTGCTAAACATGACTTAGGTTAATTCTTCTGGTCCCTGATCATGGAACTAAGGGATTGTGCTTTGTGCTCTATCTATCTACCTATCTGTCTGTCTGTCTCTTTCCACATACACATACAAAGTTTAACTTTCCCACTGTTAATAGATACCAAAAACAGAGACATAGAAACAGTGTTAATATTTTGAAATAATATAAGAATACTATAAAACAGAATTTAAGGTAATCAAATATGTATATATATATATGTGTGTGTGTGTGTGTGTATATATATATATATATATACACATATATACGCATGTATACACATATACACATAAGCACACACATAATACGTGTATACACACACACACACGTACACACTCACATACACATTCCTTCAGACACGACTCCTGCACTGCTTTCTGCTCTTCCCTTCCTCCAGGGCTCTGCAGCAGGCTGATTGAGGGTGTCAGGGAGCCCCAAAAGAATGAGTCATAAAAGGGTGATGTTGACGTGAAGCTGGAAGGGGTGCAGACGGGTGTGCCCTGGGCACCCTACGAACTTCTAAGACGTCCTACTTTTCAGGCCTCAGCACTGAACACCATAAGGCTTTTCCCTGGGGAATTAGAGTTCCTAATGACACAAAGCTGCTTGAATGAATGAGGGAGAGAATAGGGAAAGAAAGAGAAGAAAGTTGGTGGAGAATGGTTAGGTGGAAGCTCTGACACAGTCTTTTTTGATCCCTCAGAAGAGTGGCGATGTTGAATTGTCTCAAAAAACGACTTACTTTTCATAGTTTTGCTTGTAATGGGCACTCATCACAGACTTGCCAGATGAATACCTAGTGATGAGACAAATGGAAAAGCAACCTTTTAAGTACTTAATTGTTGGCCATAAAGTGACGGCTGACTGCCAAAAGGCTGTACTTGTCTGTAATAGGATGCCTTTCTGTAAAGGGGAGTTTTTCTTTTTTTTTTTTTTGTTCTGCATTGGCAGATTGTAGTTTGAACAAGTTACTTCTAGTTTACTTATCTTACTTAAATTGTAAATTGTTTCTACATAAGTAGCCTGGATGAGTGAGGAAATGTTAAAAAGCTAGGAAAACTTGTTAAAAGCCCAAATAATAGGTAACAGATCACTTTGAACCTAAAGGCAAATTTGCAAAGTTAATGAAAATTGTAGTTCAAAAAAGATATACATAGAAATCTTCAAATGTTCAAAGCCGACATAAAATATTATTTTTTAAAAAATCAACAAAATTTAAATTAACTACTGACAAAGTTGAGGATAAGTGCATAATATCCTATTATAAACATGATGTTAGAAAGATTCCGTAAGGACACCAGATGGCATCAGGTGGAGCAACCAGTGAACCAGGACTTCAATATCCGAGAAGCTTATCACTGCCAACACAGTGTTTTAGGATGGGAGCCAAGCCCCGGCCTGCCTTGCCCTTTCTGATCCTGATTTATGATGCTTCTGACCTTGAGCTGAGTTGGCAAGGGTCTGTCTTCCTGGCCGTGGCAGCCTGACTGCTGGCTGGTGGGCTGGCCTCCCTCCCCATTTGCTCCATTTCTGTGCCAGGTCCTCATCTCCGTTCATCCAGCTCTGGCTTAATAACTGGATGCTGGACCCCGTTCACTTCTCTTGCCTGAAGCTTCTGTTTGATGGTCTTCATTCTGAATGTCATTCTGAGTCTGCTGGCTGTCTTGTCCCCACACAGGAAGGTCTGTATTTTCACAATGAAAATTAAAAGTGGCACTTTGTAATAAATGCCTCTAATCACTTTGAACACAAGTGTGGAAACTAATACTCAGAAGGTGGGGCTTCCAGCTGGGTAGGTCTGGTAGCAGAGGAGATATGCCTGGCTTTCCAGGGTGTGGCAATCCCTGCTGGCACCATAAGAATGACAAGACTACTCTTTTGGGTCCGCATCAACAAATGAGATACCGTCCTCCCCTTAGATGAAGCCGCAACCCCGAGATCTTTATAGTAATTTTTCCAAGACCTACTTGCACAGTGGTTCATGGTTTAAGTGATCAGCCTGCAGTGGTGAGGGGGTCCCAGAGCAAACACAGCCAGGAGACCTCTCAGGGCAGACTGGACCTCCACTCCCCACGCAGGCTGTGTGCCATAGTGCAGCGGCTCTAAAAGTGTGGTCTGGAGACCCCTGGGGTCCCTGGCCCTCTTGCAGGGCAGTCTTAGAAATGACTTCAAAATAACACAGGCATTTTTCACCCTTCTCATAAGTTATCCAGTGGAGTTTTCTAGGAGCTATGTGACGATACTGTAACAGATTGAATACAGAAGATATAAGAATCTTCTATTAACCAGACAAACAGATTTGCAAAAATGTAAAGCAATGTTGCTTATATATTTTTGTTTGAACACTAAAGTTGTTTTTCATAAGACAATTTTTGTTAACACATAATGTTAATTTCAAATGAATTAATAAGTGCATATTTAAACATATTCTCAGTTTTAATTTCTAAGATGGAAAATATTGATATATATAACCAACACAAACAAAGGCCTTTGGGGTCCTCAGTAACCTTAGACAGTATGAAGGAGTCCTGATCACAAAAAGCTTATGAACTGCTGCCCTGGAGGGACATACATGGACTTTGAAGTTAAACAGACCCAGGCTTGAGTGGCCCCGTCTCTAGAGAGTGCTAAGGATTTCAGCAAGTTTCCTACCTTCACTCTATTCGTCTTTGGAAAGATGACAGTATGAGTCTCCAGGGAGACCCTGCAGCTCAACTGGGATGCAGCTTGGAAAGCGGGGTAGCTAGCAGGTGCTCTACTGTTGTGCCCACAGCTGCCCTTCAGTTCCCTTAGTCACTGGCCAGGGCAGTGACTGACCACATCTGCCCATTTGACCTCAGCCAGATACAAAAATGAGGCTGCTTTTGGTGAATTTCAAGAACCTGATTCACTCACGTGGTAGTTTCCTTCTCATTCCCTTACCTGTCCTCTTCTAAAGGGTCATGATAATTAAAATGCCCCCTGCTCACTCTGTATTTTGGGTACCACATGGCAGAAAATGGGCCATTTCACTCACAAAGGGAGGTACACTAAGGATGGCCATGATGATCACCAGCTCAGTTGGTACGTCCTTTCTGATTTCAGGTAGAGCAAGTGGAGTGCTCAGCATCTTACCAATATCTAGACAGGTAGGGAGTCAAAATGCAAATCATGTTTCCTATGTATCTCCAGTTGGCAGCTAGGCCTTGGCTGCTCATCATAATCCTATATATATGCTTTCCCTGGAATAGGTACCAAGATGACCCAATCATGTACCATGTGTATATGGAAAGGCATAGCAGCCGCAAGCCTGTCAGTTATGTGCTAAGTAAGTCAGGCTGAGTTGATGCATCACCTACTTGTTTCTTCAACCATCTGTCTTTTTAAGACTATAATCTTTAGGTCTTTCTCTGGGTGATTCCACATGGTTCTCAGGCCTTCACCAGTTGACTAGGAAACAGTGTCTTACAAGACCCTCAAAAAACAGTACAGTTTATAGGCAGGCAGACTTGTGAAAACAATGTTGAATACAAAAGCAAAGCATAATTACTCCAGATTTCGAAAGCAATATGTAAATATGTCCAAATCCATGTCTTTCAGGGGACCATTGCTCAGCAGGCTGGTAGAACTCTAGATATTTTTATTCACTGTTGGAAAGAAAATCTCTCAAGATTTGGATTAGACTATGGATTTGGAAGCGTGGGGAGACTCCAAATTGGTCTATATTCTCCCTTTGTTTTTGCCATTCCTCTGCCTTGACCCTGCTCTGACCCCCTCAGCACCTCCCACTGGGGTTTCTTCTTGCCTTGGGCCATGACCTCAAAGATAAAATGATCCCACAGGATCATACTTTCCTCGTGGCTCCTTTTTTATTAAGATAGCATTTCTCTAGGTGTGTTCTAGTGATTTCATGCATCCTCACTTCAGACAGGCTGCATCAGAATGATTGCGGTCATATTTCAATATTGTGACTGTGATCAAGAGGAAATGTTAAAGCACCCTTGGCTGAGCCTATGTGTGGAGTCATATCTGAGTGTTTTCACTGTAGATTTCAGAACACTCTATAGCTAATAACCAGGACTAGGAAGGAATTAATGTTTTGGAGGGTCAGTGAATTACAGTTCAGTTAAGAACGACACGCTAGAAACTGAAATTAGGAGAGGTGTGAAGAGTCTAAGTCTGAACTAGATTTTGGCATTTCCTAGAAAGACACAATATTTAGGCAGATCACTTATAGAGAAGGGGAAGTAAGATGGCGGTGAGTGAATCTAAGGAGTCGGAAAGAAATTTGAGGCAGCCTTCCATAGGCTAGAGAATTTTAGATTTAGGAGAGTTCTTTGCAACTCCTGTTGGTTTCCTTAAGATCTGAAAACTATCATTTAAAAAGCTAATTTATATATTAGCTGCGTTCTCTGAAACATTAGAATTTATAGGTATTTGAGACTTTCAGTCTGTTGGAACTATGTGAAGAAGGACACAGTACCGATCTAGTTTTATTTGTCCTATAATATGAGTTTTTATGAGAGTTTCAGATACTTAGCATGTTGGGAACAGTGGAGAAAACCCAGCAGGGTGGCAGCAAACTGGAGACATTGAAGCTCCTCAGAGTCCTTCCCAGAACCCATGGCTGCTGGGCTGCTCTGTCTGGGTAGCTTGTGCTCTACTTCCTCACAGCTTCACTGTGTCTGTGGGGCTCTCCTTCTCTCTTTCGTTCTTGAGTTCATCTTGCTCACCCAGCCCTTCTGCTCAGGAAGCAGGTTCTATCATCTGTCTGAGCCCGGCTGTCAACCAGCTGAGTTCCGCCCTCCATGGTGGCTTGACTGGGAAGAGCTGCTATGAGAGGGGACCTTGTGAACAGTTTCCTTCCTAAGGACAATTGTGGTTACGTATTTGGATTCCTATCTGTGCTTTTATTTAAGATCTCATGGTCTCTAGTGCATATCTACATATTTTGTGGGTGGGCATGGGAATAAGCATGTGCATTTTAAGTGACAGACATAAATAGAAAGAAAGGTTTAACAGAATCAGATAATGATCAAGACTACACAGATTCTTCCACTGACAGAGTGAAAGTGTAACTTCTGAGCTGTCACTAGGAAGAAGTTAACTCACAAACCTATTGTTTAGCTACTGGCTTGTTCCAGAAAAAAAGTGGCTATAAATGCCACTTGTACTTGAGGCTGAATTATGTCTTTCATCTTTAGTTCTTTCTGTCTCCTTCCATGTCAGACATCGTCTTCTGTACATATGGACAATAACAGCTATAGAAAATGCTAGGCTTGCAGAGCTGGAAGTGGCTATGTCATACAGTCCTGTCAGGACTCATGTCATGTGAAATCCAAGCTCCCTGTTGTGAGGTCAGGGCAGGAGGACTTATCAGTCTCATGCCAAATAAACTTCTTTCCTAAAGGTAAACCAAGACCACAACTCATTCTAGAAAATCTTTGTCAGTGGTAGACAAGGAATAGGAAACACAGTGCTTTCGTGAACTAAAATACTGTCATGATGCATAATAAAACGTTGAATTTGAAATATGAAATTAAGCAGGCACATAAACTTTTATAGAAAACTGTCACCATTTCTATAAAACCCTCAATGCACCAAAACATTATTTTTTCAGACTATTACATTTGAAAGCAACAAAAACTTAAAGACCCTTGTGTGAAAGGATTGCCTTGGCCGCCCTTGCAGTAAACTTGCCAAATGTTTACTTGTTTTTAAAATTTTAAATATAAATAAATGTCTTCAGATTGCCATCAAATCTTGTTTCCTTACAGTTCTGTCTTTTCACTCATTTCTAATTCCTTCTTTTCCTCAGTTGATGGTTGTAAATCTGATGTTGGAATTTTTTTTTTTTCTAGGTCTTCATTTTGAAGATAAAGGCCAGGAGAGGTGAAGTGATTTGCCTAAGGCCACAGAGCCAATTAATTCCTAAAGTATAACATCCCACCCCCACCAGTTCCACCAAGGTTCTTCCTTTGCATAATTCTGCCTTGCTTTAATTTCTTAAATCCAACCAACAAACAATAAATTCATTCTAATGTATTTCTGCATCACATGCTATTTTGGCTTACATAGAAATCTGTAAAGACGTAAAATGATATCTGCAGAATGGCAGCACAGGCCAAATCTAAACAATATCTAAACAAGGACCTTTAGCTACTGATAAGTTTTCATTTGCTCCCAATTTGGCCAGGTAGGGGCACAGGAGGGGCATGCTGGCCTGTGGAAGTCATTGTCACCTCCCTTTTTGCAGCAGCTGTGGGAAGGGTGGTTGGCTGCTCGTGTGAGCAGGTGTGAGGTTGCACCACTCATTTTAGAGAGAGAGGAAGGCTTTAAGGAGGGAGGAGAAGTTCTATTTCTCTGTCCCTTCAAAGTACACATATACCTTCTAGGATGTCAAGAGTCTTTTTTTTTTTTATAAATAAAAGCTAGTTTTCAATTGGTTACCACATTACTTGAAATAGACTACAGACGTTTTCACTAAAATCGGGAGATAGTTTGTGTTGGTCTGATTTCAAACGATGCTGCAGCGTATACATGGGGCTCCCAAAGAGGAAAGCACCCCTTGAAAGGTTAGATCGGCGCTCCTCAGGGTAGTTCACACACTCTCAAGGGGTTCGTGCCCCAAAAAACTACCTGAGATGAGTAGGAGAAGGGCCCACTAATCCTGCATAGAATCAGCTAAATCAGATTAGCTTTCTTTCAAAACATCTAGGGCTGGGCCAAGGTGTCAGAGTTTTTCAAGATGTGCAGTGAGGCCTGGAGACCACTGATCAATCTTAGCTGAGAATTAGCTGACTGAGATAATGGGACTTAAAATGCATGTGTGTGTCTATGTGTATATGTGGTCTGCGTGTGCATGTGTGTAAATGTGTGCGCATATGTATGTAGTGGGGAGCAGCAGGAAGGAATTCTTAGGAGATAAAAAGAAGATTGTGCTTCATTAGCAACACAGCTCTAATAATGGCAAAGTCACATCCCACTAACTGTATAGTATTGATCATGGCTGTTCTTGACAGTGCCCCTCAACTACCTCTTACTTTCAGGTCACAAGTTTCCAAGCCCAAGCAATGCACTACAGACAGATGCTCATTTTAGCTTCAGTGTACTGCTCAAAGATAGGAGGTGACAGCTTGCTGAATACAGATGAGAAGGGTTCTGGCTTTCTTTGTGTTGTTTCCTGAAAACCTTTCCAATGAGATTACACAGTAGAGAATTATTGTGGTAAGAGGAAATTTAAATAAGACTTGCATTATTTATAGACATTTCATGTCTGGTGAACAATTTAAGTGAATATCCACACAATTTACTTTTTAACAATTTTCAATTGCAATAAAAAGTATAATTGAGGAAAAAAGTTAATTTTGTTCTGAGTTATCTAGAATATTGCTTTGTTTTTCACTTTGTATATTCAGACACATAATTAAGAGAGAAAATTATAGAGAAATGAGGAAATATCACTTTTTAAACAAAAAGGCAATTGACCTATATTTCCTTTATTTGATACTGTTTTATGGGTGCAATACACAAACTACTCCATGAAAATTAAAGGGTGGCAATAATTATTGTCAGACGTTGGAAAATATATTCAAAGAGGTTGCTCAGTAGATTTTGTGCTTTACTTATAAATGACTTGACTACAACTCAACCACAACACAGTTGGAAATACCAAGGTAAATACATACAAGTTCTTTAAAGCCTAGTTTCAATTATTGAAGTATTGTGAAACCTTATTTATTTATTAAAGAAAAAAAAAGATAGAAAGAAAGATGGATGAGGATGTGGACAAAGATAAATGCATTCAGGATATATTCTTCTGAGAAATGACAGCAAAACATTGTCAATCCTGCTTCACTCTCCCATTGTAGAGTCATTATCCAAGACTGAAGAGTGAAGACAGAAGAAGGGTGATGCTGGCCTGAAGCACAACTGGGGAATAGGTAAACCTTTCTTCAGGTTCCTCCTACTGTACTGTCCTTATTGTCTCCCACCTGTCTGGGGCTTTGGCGACAGTACTCTCATTCTGCCAGCCAGTGCTTTCAAACTGACCCCCAATTGCTCTGAATTTTCCATGACTTTGAGTTGATGCCTTGCAGTAGACCTTTCCCCTGGCCCTTTATCTCAAAACTTTTGCAGAGTATCTGCCTAGCCCAGGTGATAAATCAGTGAAAATAAGGTGTAGATTTGCTGTGGTGGACTTCCCCCCGGGAAACAGCACGTGCATTTCAAAAAAAGAGTTCTCGGGTCCCATAATAATTAAGTAAATTGATTAATATAAAAACAGCACTATTTTCAGTGGGAAAATCTTTCATGAAGGGAAGTTTTCTCCAGAGCCCCTGAAATTGTACCTTCCAGGTGACTGCACTGATGTGTATATCCGCTTGAATCTAAGGTCGGCGAGATGGACCAGGCTATTCACAAACCATCTTAAATGGGTCTTTGTCCTCATCTCTTGCTTATTCAATTCATTCGCCCTCATTGTGCTATATGACCACTTTCGAGCAGGGACTTCCAGGCCCCTCCTCCCTAAAAAGCCTTCCCTGGGTACTGATTACCTTCCATACGAGTTCTGTGAGAAATGTGTCCCATGGGCTGGTGAGGACATGTCCCATGGGCTGGGTCCATCCTGCCTTCCTGGCCTTGTTCGATTACACTCTGGCACAAATCTTGCGCTTCTCATGGCTTCACACTACAGGGAATTCTATGGCAGGCTTGATCTATCCAGACCACTAAAACTTTCTCCATATCAGCAATAAGGCTGTTTCACTTTCTTATCCTTTGTGTGTTCACTGGAGTAGCACTTTTAATTTATTTTCAAGGACTTTTTATTTTTTATTTTTATTTTTATTTTTTTGCATTTATAACCTGGCTAACCTGTTTGGAGTAAAAGGCCTAGCTTTGAACCTATCTCAGCTTTTGAAATACCTTCCTCACTAAACTTAATCATTTCTGTCTTTTGATTTAAAGTGAGAAATGTGGAACTCTTCCTTTAACTTGAGCACTAGAAGCCAGTGTAGGGTTATTAATTGACCTAATTTCAATATTGTTGTGTCTCAGGGAAGAGGGAGGCAGGAGGAGAGAAGGAGAGACTGGGAATGGAGCAGTCAGAACGTGTACATTTGTTGGTTATGTTCACTGTCTTGTATGGGAGTGGTTCACAAAACCCTAAAACAATTACAATAGTAACATCATAGGTCACCATAACAAACATAATAATAATAAAATGTTTGAAATATTGTGAGAATGATCAAAATGTGACACAGAGACATGAGTAAGCAGATACTGTTGGAAAACTGGCGTCGATAGACTTGCTCCATGCAGGGTTGCCATGAAGCTTCAATATGTAAAAACACACTGTCTATAAAGTGCAATAAAGCAAAGTGTAACAAAATGAGTTATGCTTGTATTTCATTAGAGTTCCCTAAATGGACTGAGATGGTTTGCTTTCTTTTTAAGTCCTCACTGTGCTAGAAATCATTTTATACACAGGACAGAGGAAAGTCCAATTGTCGACTGATTCGCTGGTGCAGAAGGAAATTACTAAGTAGGTTCACAGTTATGATCTCAAGATTTGAGAAAAGAGATAAAATTCTAGTTCTCATTTATTTACCTGGAAAGAGGAGGTATCTACATTATGTGATTAGTACTTTAAGACGGTTTGATCTCTTTAAAAGTAATGTTTATTAAAAATTCAGCATTTATGCCTTGAATATTCAGTTGAAACTAGTAGCCAGCCTGTCGACTTCCACCTATGACTTCCTTGCCAGGTACTGTGTCCTCTACAACTGGGTTGGTTACTGTGGAGATTAGAACAAGTCAATTGATCCAAGGTTTCTATGTACCATAAAATAAAAACATTTTCTGAATTTGTTATTAAGAAAAGTTTCAAACAAAATACATGGAAAGACTAGTATAATAATACTCTGTACATCATTCACATAACTTCAACATTATTATTATTTTGGCACATTTACTTCATCTATTATCCTGCCGTTCTTTCTTTCTTTTCATTTTTCCTTAAGAAGTATATGCCATTCATTATTCCATTCTCACTTTCAAAGAAAAACAAGACCAGTTATGCTTTAGAAATCCCATATTTTAGAATTTTCTGCTTGATTCATTATGGTGTTATTGATTACATTTTTGTTCTTTTCTGGAGAGGAAGTGGCGATGTGTCTTTCATATTGCTCTATTTTAGGAGATATACAATGTCTTGTCTCACTTTCTATGATGCTAAGACAGTCTGATCTCTACTTATGAAGTTTCCCATCCACCTTTTGTCACATGACTTTATCCATTAATGATCCTTGCTGAATCTATTATTTCCTTTGGAATTCCAAAATGATGATTTTTTTTCAATTCTATTATTCTTTCTACATTTATTAACTGAAATCCTTTTGAACAAAAACTTGCCCTCATCAACTGAGGCAGCTTGTTACCATGAAATGCAGTTCCTATTGGAAAGGCAAGATAAATGCTTAGCTCCTTATTTTTAATGGGCAGCTTTGGGAGTAAGAAGTTGGCATCTTAGTTATATCCAAAATGTTTAATAAGCAATTTTTCCTTTGGGGCTTAAAAGATTGCTTTGAATAGTGATTCAAACATATCTTTAAAATATATTAATGTATTTCAATGAATTGCATTTATTGTTATTTTAGTGGTAATTGTTTCATCTTTACTTAAGTCTCTTCATGTTGACTTTGGTTTCCTTTTAATATGGCCTGTGAGTCTGTGGTAGCTGCTAGGACAAGGTATTCCAGGCTCATCTTGTATGTTTCTTCCCCGAGGCTGGGAATTAGTCTTTCCCCCAAAGAATTCCCTTTTAGTAGGGAATGATATTTAGACTTGACAGTCAAAATTCTTGGTGTGTTAACTGCATTTTTAAAAAATTTCTTCTACTTCTTTTTAATGGATACAGTATACAAAACATATTTTTGAAAAAAATCATGAGTTCATACTGTTGTGTTAATAAGAACTGGAAAAAAAACAACTTTTAACTTATCCACTTTCATTTTATATTTATAACTCTTTTTTATACTAAAAATCTTGGTTCCTACAACATTAATATATTTACTTTTTTCATTATTGTGCACTATAGATAGGATAGTTTCAAAATGATTGGTACTAAAATTACAACTATAAATTTGATGTAAGGTTTATATTTCTTTGTAGCTCTATTTTTTTAGGATAAAAATAAAATAAAATAAAAAATAAAAATAAAATAAACCTTTCTTTGTAGTTATGTTATTAACTTGTTCTACAGGTAGATTTGTTTGTATACTTAATTCTATTTTTGGTTTTGAATTTTTGTTATTTTATGTCATCTCCATAGTCAAATCTATATAACAAAGTGTATTTAGAGAAGTATCCCTTCATTCCTGTCTCTCTCATCCTATTCTTGCCTATTTTCATTAATTTTCATTTGCCCTTCTAGTGTTTCCTTTTGTAAAAATAAGTGTGTGTATGTATTTTTTTTTACATAAAGGACTACATACACATACTTTTTGAAAAATTAGGTTTTTCATAATATATCTCAATGTATCTTGAAAATTGCTCTGATTAGAATGTAGATTTATTTTTCTTCTTTTCCATTTAAAGCTGAATTATGCTCCATTGTGTAGCTATATCATAATTTATTCAACCAGTCTCTTATGATGAACATTTGGGCTGATTCTAAATTTTTGTTACTATAAGTTAAGTAATGCTGTAATGAATAGAGTTGTTAAATATTGTTTTATGTTTTGGAGATATAACTTAATGGTAAGTTATAAGAAGTAATGTTTCTAGGTCAAGGACAAATGCAAAGATCAACTTTGTTAGATAACGTTTAATCTGTTTGTAGAGTTGTGTTGTGCAATGCATGAGGGCGCCTCTTCCTCCATAGCTTTCCCAACATACAACTCTGACAAACATTTGGATTTTTGTCAGCACGACAGGAAGGAAAAGCTATCTCGGTGTAGTTGCTCTTATTGTAAGGGAGGCTAGCCATTTTTTCATGTTTCATATGCCAACGGAGAATGTTATCACAAGGTCTTAAGTGTAAAGCACTTAATCACACTCACCATGTAACCTGCCAATATGAGAATTCAAATTTCTTTTTAGGTTTAAAAATTTGGTAGCAGGAAAATAAAAAGGTGAGAATGACTTCTAAGTTCCCTTTTTTTCTATAATATATTGTGGGCCTCCCTCAGGCAATTAAATCTCTTGGTGCAGCTGGTGATGAAAAAGGAGCCAACTCATTGTTATGGTCACTGTAATGGTCATGAGGAAGCACCAGCTCCAGGGGAGTTAGGACCAGAAGGTAATGTATAGGGAAAACCGGCAGGGAGAAAGCAAAACAACATTTTGCAGAGCACATGAGAAAGTGATTCAAACACTAAACCCAGGTGCACGGCACTGAACTTTAGTGGAACAGGATTCTTGCCTGCATTCCCACAGCCTAAGCTTATTCAAACATGGGTTCTAGTGGAAGGAGAAAGTTCCAAAGACTCAATTTTCTAGGTGTTTACAACATTAGGATCTGCTAAATGTTATTTGATGTAACTATAATGCATGTGGATGGAACAAAAATGCAATGCTTGCTTTGTGAGGAATCTTTTTCAGAATTCTCTGAGAGCAAATGATACAGGACAAAGACTAATTTCCTTTTGATATGTTCTTTTTGTTTTTAAATATATCTCAGCCTGAAGTCTCTGCATGCTTACAAATGAGTTGTTAAATTTATCTCTTGACCTATGGGCAAGTTTACTGAAAATTGAAATAACCAGAGGCCAGTTTCCATTTGTCAAAATTTGGTTCTTTCCCTTAGCATTTTTCCCTGGGATCAAGGATTACCACAAAGGCCCCTGTACAACTTGCACATAACAATTAGAAGTAGGAACCAGCCCTTGGCAGAGACTTTGACTGTGAGCCTTGGGTCAGACAGAAGTATAGAGAAAGATCAGATGTATGGGTCTAGCAGGCACTAGAAACCTGAGGGCATGGATGTATTTTCAAGTAACTGGTAGAAGTAATTAAGCAGAGATGAAAATGGGTTGACAGGAACTTAAAAATAGGCTTACAATTTCACTTTATTTCAACAGATATTTAATAAACACCAAAACTAAAAGAGCCAGGCAAACTAGAGGCACTCAATAAATATTTGTTAAATGAATAAATGATTGGAAACCTTGGAGTCGACTGCACAGGACATAAAACCTAGCACTGAGTTTTCTCGTATGTATGATGTATTCATGTTCCTTCTTTACTGTTGCCAGTTGATTTATTCCATTTTCCCTTCATATTTTATATTAAAACATACTTCTTACAATACATTTTCTGATGGAGTTCATGAGATAGTCTCTATTAGCCACTATGTAGTCATCATCTTCCACAGCTCTTCATTTTAAAGGGTCAATTTTATAATAATCTCAGGTCTTCTGAACATTATATAAATTTGGAGTAATTTATGGTGACTTGGAGTAACACACTAGCTAGCAAGAAATCATTTTTTATCAGTATGAAGATAGCATTAGTTTTCTAGGGCTGTCATAACAAAGCACCAGACTGAATGGTGTAAACAACAAACATTTATTTCCTCACAGTTCTGGAAACTAGAAGCCTGTGATGAAGATGTGGCCAGGGCCATACTCCCCGTGAAAGTTCTAGGCAAAAACCTGTTCCAGGCTTCTCTCTTAGTTTCTAATAGTTCTTTGACATGGTGTTTGTCCTGTGTCTGTGTGTCTGTGTCTAAGTTTCTTTTTTTTTTTAAGTTTCTTTTTTAAAAAAAGTAGACCATAATATTGAATTAGGATCTATCCAATGACCTTATCTTAACTAATTATGTTAAAAAACCCTATTTTCAAATAAGGTCATTCTGAGGTACTGGGGGTTGCCAAAATATGAATTTTTGGAATCTACAATTCAACTCATAACAGAGATCTTATAGATGAGATCATCAATGGAAATCAATTAATTGCTATTAACTGCCTGAGTGCAATCTTAGGCTGGTAGATTTTATGATAGGATTAATAGAACCCATTATTCTCCATTGTCTTAAGATGGATATAACTGAGGAAATCTGTTAATATGAAACATTTAAGAGTAAAAATTGCTCTTCTTTGACTCCAGAAGGCTTTTGAGAGTGTTTTAATAAGAATAAAAAATATATACTTTGTATTAAAGTATTTTATCTTATTGAGATGCCTAAACACATGTAATTAAAATTTATAAAGCAACATTTTGGTTAATATTAAATGACACTCTTCTGATTATACAATAAAAAACAGGTAAATATTTATATTGTCATCATCATGAGAATTTAACAACAAGGAGAGCTTGTTGGCAGAGACTTTGACTGTGAGTCTTGGGTCAGACAGAAGTATAGAGAAAGATCAGATGTGGCAGAGTTAGGAGCTCAGAAGACCCTCTCTCCAGTGAAATAAGCTTCTAATTGCTATCTTCAGAAATTGTCCTAAGGGAGTATATCGAACAGAGAAACATCTATTCAAGAACATCTATTAAATCTCTGTAAAAACAGTAAAACACTGTCACATTTGAGCCACAACCTGCTCACATTCATTCTGCTCCCTAGTGCAGTGTGACAGAGACTCTGTTCTGGGTGGGTGTGGTTAAGATGATGGAGTTACCTCTCTTTCCATCTCTCTGAGTAGACCTTAGGTTTCACCCTAGGAGGGGCAGGCTGTTTATATCATTTATCACCCCAGCTTCCTGCTTTGTATTAAAGTAACTGCCTTTCTCTACCAATCCCCCACTTGTAGGGGAAAAGCTCTAACTCAGGCATAGCTGGCTTAAAATACTGAACCCTGGTCTCCTCTGTCTCAGCTTACTTATAGGGCAGAAGTTCCATATTGGGAGGGTCAAGCTGAGAAGAATAATGTCTACTATCCTTAAGCAGAACCCCCATAAGAGAGCAAGGGTATTGTTCTGAGTAAAGTGGGTAGCTTACCCCATCCCCAGCTCTGATGCAGTGGCATAGAGGTTCTGCTTAGGGGGTATAAAAAGTTGACATAAGTGGAGCCATTTTAAAATGGAGCCAGAACATCCATTTCAGGGTAACTGCCCTGTGTGTCTTGCTCCTTGAACCTTTGGAATGTTTACACCGGGCAAAATAAACTTTGGGCAGGACCAGGGCAACATTGTCTTACAAACAATCATGAAGACAACAGGAAAAGCAGACATCCTTACCCCAAAGACTGATGATTATGGACAATATTCCAGAAGATAGAATCAGTAACCAGTCAAACACGGCTAAAGAGTAACTCATCTGGTCAGCACCAAAAGAAATTTCTTTCTTCTATCTATGTAATTATTCCCTTCCAATTCTCATAAGAAAGCCCTTGACTTCATCCTGTAATTAGGACATTATTTGGGTTTCTGCCTGAACCTGTGCTTACCAAATTGCAATTCTTTTTTATCTCAAACAAATGCTTGTTGCCTCTCATTTTGGCCTTTTGTTTTTAGGTTAATAGGGGAGAGACAGGCCTTAAGAACAAAGAACTCCAGGGTGTCTGCCTAAAAGGGACTAATTTTATTTGAAGCAGAATCATGTAAAGTTCATGCCTACTGGCACTGTCAAAAACTGTGGTGATACTGGTGATGAGTAATTAAGAAGGTGATCTACGAGACTGAACAGTGAGAGTAAAATAATAGATCATCTAGAAGTTTAACAGAATCAAGGAAAGAGGCACCTGAAAAGATCCCTCCAGGGGTTAGAGCAGCCTCAAAGATGTCTTGCCCCAACAAAGAGGTACAATTGTAATTTGATCAGACTATGAGTAATTTATGACTCAGAAACAATAATCAACTAGTAATTAGTGGAGGTTAATGGCCAGGTGTGATACCCATAGAGGCAGACCAGGCAGAAGCTTAGTGGGGAGATGAGGAAAAGGGACAAGGAGAGCCCAACGAAAACCACACTGAAACTGCTGAATTACAAACAAGTTTGGAGTCTTTGTGACTTCATCTAGTATTTTATGCAACATATTTTGTTGTAAATAAAATATTTGTTAAGTAGTATATGTTAGATCGAATTTTTTAGAAGAGAGGAACTAGAATATAAAATACATATTATAATGAAGTTTCTTCCTGGAAAAGAATAGAAAATTATTTAAAAACAAAATAAAATAAGTGTATTAGAAGAGAGCTTATAAATTTAAAATGAAGTGCATTAATTCCACTGATTTATATTTTTATCTCCCACTGTGAAATACAGGGATCCAGAGGTATTTTTTTTAAAAAAAATTTATTTGGTTGCATACTTGTCTTTTCTTTGTTACTACATTTCCTGATATTTTAAAATCAAATTGTCATAACTACAGCATGAGTGGACTCAACTTCACTTTCATTTCAGTAATAATGGGTAGGACTTCAACAATACAGAAACTTCTCATTGAATCAGCAATTAGAAAAGCGAAAACACATATTGTAGAGATGTCTATCTGCCTGGCTATTATTTAAATATACAGACCATCAGATGAGGTTTTTACAAAAAGGCTTTAATCAGTGCTTTGTGAGGTGTGCTAATTTGCTACTGGAGATAAGCAGCCATATGAAAGATCAAGGCCCTAACTCCCTTTGCAAGGGACTGTCAGGCTTCTCTTCATCATCTGTAAAGGTCATGCATGGGGCAAGCTCTCTGGGGCAGGCTTGGAAGAGGCCCAGTGGACTTGAAACATGGTGCTGCAATATGTGCCCTGAGCCCAGGAGCCCAGGATTTGAATTTATACTAAATTTGGCATCATGGATGTTTCAGCTCATGTTGGTGATTATCTGCTCTTCCAAAGTCTTATAAAATGGATAAGCATTTCAATGTCTTGACATTTCATTAAGCATGGGTATATTCTACTTCAGACATAGATGTTCTCTTTCAGAGTCTCTTTAAATATATGCTTTGGATAAAATGTTTTAAAATAATTTTTAAATATTATACGTATGAAATATCTAAACAATTAATAGAGAAAAACGAAGGCAGCTTAAATAATTTGAAGGTATGATTACATTTTTGTTTCTATCACATTCACTACCATTTTTTGTTTTGTTTTGTTTTTTGATTCTTTTTGTTGGTACAATGGAATTTTTCTCCTCTTGGTTCTTTCTAATGGGGTAAGCACAATCTGCACATGAGTAAGATTATACACTTTCTAAAAGATGAGACTAAAGATGGACCAATTTTTTAGCAAATATGCCAAACTGTACACATCAAAGATAGATATTAATTTTTCAAAGCAATTTTCTTAGAGGGTTGTTCTCACTTCTGTGATGCTACTTTGCTTAACATTCTCCAGAGTTGGCTTATTTCATTCACTTATTCAGAAAATATTTATTGAAGACTGATTATGTGCTAGGTACTCTATAGAAGCTACAGATAAATGAGAAATAAAACATGATGCTTGACTTCAATAAGCATACAGCTTGAAGAGGAAGGAAAAAGTAAGATACATGCCAGAGGATGTGTGTTCTAAGTTCTATTGAGAGTCAGAGATGATGGCTTTATAGCCAGGAGATAACATCTGAACAAAATCTCAAAAGAAGAATTTTGCCAGACTAAAATGGAAAGGGGTCAGGGTCGAGGTCCAGAAAATAGTAAATGAAAATTCACACAGGTCTAGAGTATTGGAGCCTGTTTGCTAGCCTTCAGGTAGGCTCTGTTTCTCAAGTAAGATATGATGGTAAATGCAGAAAGACTTGGCCAGGCAGTAGGCAGGGCTTTAGATAGAAGAGCTTTTAGTCAATAGCACATATCACTTTCCTTATAATCACAATTTCTGGTTGACCCCAGATTATATTGCAAATTTAGAGCATAATTCTATAATTTTTACTAGACATAATTCTATAATTTTTTTAAAAAAATTTTTCCCAAATCACCTACTCTAAAAGGAAAAAAAAAAAAGATACACTATTTGTTGTATTAAAAATATTCAAAAGAATGGTCCCTGTCATGATGGCAACTCTCAAAGAAGAGTCACTGGTGTATTTTTAGCTATGACAATAACTCATTAAGCTTACCCATGGAATCTGTTTTGGAGGTGACAAAAATTATTTGAAATTGGTAATTTGAGTTATTTGCTAAAAAGTCTAACTCATTACCTGATAAACACTTTGTATGGGCTGATAGACACTTTCGCAGGCCACTTGCAGTCATTCTCTGTTACTGGCTTTGATCGGTCTTCTTGAAAGCCTAAACTGTCATTATGCCTAATTCCTGTTTATTAACTTGTAGGTAAATGTTTCCATGCTGTTTTGTTTCCTCAGTATTTTCAGAGATCTTTTCCCTCCAATCAGAATAAACTTAACACCTTGTCATTCTATTCAATGGTTCAGTTAAAATCACAAACAAAACTCATAAAGTCCTCCCCAGAATTGCCATTTCTCATTCTATCTTTTATAATTTTCTCCTTTGTAAATATATTTTAGCTGTTCAAATGATAAGTTACAAGGCTACTATTTCTAAAACTTTTTTTTGTTCTGACTCCACAGCCATTCTTACTCTAATTATGATATGACAAGTTAAAACAGATAATTTTTAAAGAAAAATAGATAACACACCATATCTTACACAGTTTTCCCACTGTACATTCACCTCTCTTCCAGAAAAGCAAAAAAGTATTTTCCCCAAATGTTTTTGCTCATGCCTTTTTCTGCATGAAGAAAGATCTGACTCCAACTCTCTCTTTCAAACCTAGCCCATGACCTCCTATCCTCAACCCCACTGTCACCTCCAGGCATTTGCTATTCCTGAAACATGACTTCATGCCCATGTTTTGACAGGTTTCTGGACACACAGAATGTGATGACTGAAAGTGTAAAATTGGTGGGGAGAACTTTTCAAAAGGAGGAAACATGACACGACATATTGCAGTAACACCAAAGATGATATGCAAGGGACACTTGCGGATTAGGGCTCAGAATTCTCACTTGACTCTTCCCCTCAGTGATTATATGTTAAAATATAAGACAAAATGTGAGAAGATTTATGGATAAATATGGCTGCAGTACAGTGGAGTGGGTATATGTGTGGTCTCTGCAACCAGATTGACTAACTTTGATTACTGGTTTTGTCCTTTTTCTTTCTATGATCTTACACAAGTTTTTTTTTTTTTTTTCCCAGCACCTCTGTTTTCTTTTAAATGATATTAGAATAATAAGTATCTTCCCAATTTCCTCAGCACACTCTTGTGGAAAATTGGGATAATATTAGAATTTTAAAGTCTGCTGGGAGAATTAATGAAATTAACACATTAACAATTAGAACATTGTTCTAATTTTTAGAATAATAGGAATCATTTCATAAATGTTAACTAATACATAGTATCGTAGCAAATTTCAAATTATAGTATCAATTCACTTAAAAAATCTGTCATACCAAAAAATAAAAATCCCAAACCCCCAATTCCTGCTTTTTCAAATGCTTAAAATGCCTAAACTAAGACTGTCTCAGTGGTTCCTTTTACACTTGATTAAGTGATTTATTTACTCTCCTTTTCCTTGTCCCTCTTTAGGCACTAAAGCAGTTCCTATAGCTTTCTGCTGTATGCACTGAGGATCAAAAAAGGTGCCAGAAACTTGGAATATGTAAAACCCCTTCAGATCAGAGTTATGATTAGGTAGATCAAAGGCTGGCTGAATGCAACTGCTTTTTCAATCTGTTTAGATTTGAGTATTGGCACATTTATTTACCCATTCAGCATTTTCCCTGTGGTGTGTACATATACATATCTGTCTCTCTCCACCATTTGTCCCATCAACTGGAATATTTTGGGAATTAATGACTCCACATACCTAAAATACCAAGTGATAAGAAAAAAAGATGTTAAAAAAATCAAGTGTTAATAAATAGAAATTTTCACTAGAATACAAGCTGATAAAGCTTGCTATTAGTTGGGCATCCACCCAACCGTCTGAAACAAAGCAATTTTTCTGACTCATTTTCCACTTTTAGGATGCTATAAGTGTCAATTAAATCAATACCTAATTGAAATCTTCCGGAACCGAAGTTCTGACCTTCCAAACGCTCTCCCTTTCTCCTTCCTTTAATGGCACCACTGCTGTACTCTTGGCAACATTAAGAATCACCTGATTACCTTCATTGCTATAAACTCTAAAACAAACCACCTCAGCCATATCGGTCCCAATATATCACCCCCAGAAACTTAATATCATGTGTTATTCTGCTTCTCAAAATCTAGTAGCTAGCATTTTATTCTTTGGAATATATTCACAACTGCTTTAAAAAGTGGTTATCTGAAATAAATGCTGCCACTTTATGTAATAGTGTCATGTTCAAAGTGATCTTGCTCTGGGTCAATGACCACTTCCATTCATTACCGCAGATTCCTGTTGTAATAGAGTTAAATGAATGTTATACTTTGAGTTTTTCTACTAAAATACCAAACCTCAGCATCAGACACACAATTATTGTCTTTCTTGGCCATTTAGGATGAGAAAAGTTGACAGAGGCATCTTCAATTATGTTTTAAAGATTTAAAGAATAACTCTATCCTTTAACAGTAGTATTTATAATTTGCATAATATTTAAAATTTTTTTTGAGGAGCTTTATAATAGAAATGGCGTAATTGGAAGACATGACACCGGTCTCTTTCTTACCTTGATTTGCCCTCTCCCCTTAGTCCTAGTATTTAGCCTTTTAGGTTAAAACTCAGCTCCCCATTTGGAAAATGGAAAAAGGAATACAGATTCCATGTGTAGGGGAAGGAAGAGGCATGATAGTGATGGAAATACTTCAATGAAATTATGCTATATAAATGTTTATCATGGGAACTTCAGCTTAATTTGAAAACCTATTAAACATCCACATAGGAAGTCATTTTCAAAATTTAGTAACTTTATTGTTGATTCTAAATTATTTTCCTTTGTCTTGGCAATAAAAATAAAATGTTTCTCAGTTAAGAAAAACAGGCAAAAAATATTTGGAGTCAGCAATAACATGATAAAATATAAAAGCTGAGGTCTGAAATATATTATAGTAAGAGTAATTTTAATATTCTTAAAATGAGAATAATAATATTTTTTCAACATGTCAAATAAATTTGGATTTTTAAATATCTGCTTTTATTGTTAACTATATGTACTATATGTTTCCTAAGTCACTTGTAATAGTGATATTAAGTAGTGATGTTAACACAGCAACATTTAATTTTATATTTAGATGTGAAATGATTTTAAAGGATAATTTTACATTAATATTAAATAAAAAATGATAAACAAAGTAGTAGTAACAATTTTTCTGTCTGAAATAAACATAATTTCACTTAATTTAAATTTTAGATTTCAAGACAACCTACTTTGGTTCTTTCATGGAATGCATCAATCACCTGAGCAGTATTTTGTTGAAGGTTTACCATTTTAATAAATGACAGGCACAAAGCACAAAGCCCTTGCTATAGACACCAAACATATAGCCACAAACTCAATAGAAGAAAACCCTGGAAGCACATGGGTAGGGTGTGAGAGACATGGGTTCTCCTTTTGGTGATTTAGTGGATAAAGCTCAGTTTCTCTGTTTGCAGGTGGGTGTGAACCCCATCTAGTATCCCAGAGATAACACCTACTAGTTCTCTAAATACACTGAAAACATTAAAAATAACCAGAAATGAATAAAATGAGAAAAACACAGCAGCAGACAGTTCACATAAATTGTATGTTTTTGTCACTACCTGGATGTTTGCATAAGCGGCAGAATGTCACAGTTCTCAGATTTAATTTCCTGAAGGGTTTCTTTTTTCTTTCAACACTTAGAATGAACATGTCTTTTCTTGATAATTTTGATTATCATAGAAATGGCTTGCCCTCTTTTACATATCACAGACATTTTGAAAACTTCTCTTGTTAATCCTTCTACTAAACTCTTATTGAAAGGGGCTGTATAAGGAAAGTGGCCAGATCACCTTCAAAGTAGCGTCTTGATGACAGCAGTCTGATTGCTTCCCAAGATGCCGTACCACATTTGGTGCCTAGTGTTGCCTCCCTTAATTTAAGTGTGGGCTTACATTTGAATTTGATTATTCCTCAAGGTTGCTTGGACATATTCAAGAGAATTGGATGCTTCCCAGTTTCCTCAGCTGGGCTCTCACTGGAACCAATGGAGCAGGAGAGCAGTAGGTGGTTCTTCTGAGGACAAATGCTTTCCCTTTGAAACATGACTGTTTATTTAATTACGTTAGTTAGGACATTAAAAGGAAGCTCATATAATTTTGGGGGGATTAATATTAAGTGCCTTAAGCTCAGTGCCTTACATGTCTTATGCTGTAAGTGTTCACAGTGCTTATTGTAATACTTGAGATAGTTCCCCCTTTCAGAGGAAATAAATTGAGCCTTCCAGAAATTAAGATATTTGCCTCAGTTTTGAGATCTTGGCGTTCAACTTCAGAATATGAGTGGTCGAGTCTCCAACAGTATCCCATGGGGTTCTGCCTGAGAAACCACCAAGAAATACTTCACCTGTGCAGTACTTTGTTGCGAGTCCGCCATGCTAATAAATAATAGGTGCAATGCTGCACAGCTGTGGGCAGTCCTGTCTTCAGAATGTAACTAAGGAGTTGGTCAGAACCCACAAAAGTGTGTCCTGGTTCAGCTGACACTGGAGCCTAAAACAAATCAGAAATATAAGACAGCAGCCCAGATCTATATATTCTCATTTGATGCACAAGTCTAAATGAGTACGAATGAACACCAGAGCCTAGAAATTTTGCTACAATATTCCAGAACACTTTTATAATAATCACATTTCCTATCTCTTATCTGAGAAATTGAGTAGGAACCAGCAGCCAGCATAGGATTTGACCCATAGTAGGCACTCTATAAATACTTTTAGAAAGGATGAGGAAAAAGAAAGTTTCTGTCTTCTTGATTTTGCAAACTAAAAGGGAACATTTTCTTAAGACCCTATGGGTAGAGTGGTTATCCCAGTCCTGAAAAGCATAGTTACTTTTTTGCTAATTTTGGGGAAAATGTAAAGCACATAAAATAATTAGATGCCTCCTGAATTCATTATATTGTTATTTTACATTCAGAGAATCTCTGAATGACAAGACAAGCTGACAGAGAGGTGTGGAAGGTTGGTGTCAGACTCCCTCTGACTCCCACATTGTAAGCCCCATTGCTGATTTCATGATATCATGCTTATAAAGACCTTATAAAGACCTTCCAAAATTCTCCTCAGTGAACAACAGGGATACTTAGAGAGGTTCACCTGAGATAAGAAAATAATTTACTCAGCTAGTCAAATTGGGATGAACGATCAGATGGTAATTGTAGGCTTTTTTGGTTCTGCATGATGAAAAGATAGTATTTTTCCAACATGATTAATTCAGCAATATTGTATACCATGTGATAAATAAACAGTTAGATAATTTTTAAGATGGAAAAAATGTAATGACCACTTAGTATGCCTTATTTTACAGATTAGAAAACTGAGTCTTAGCCAAGGTGACATGTCAATCATTTAGCTGGTTGGTAAGAGACTCAAGACTTAAATCCACTGCCGCTAGTCCATTTGCTTGCCATATTCTACTCTCTCTCTCTCTCTCTCTCTCTCTCTCTCTCTCTCTCTCTCTCTCTCTCTCTCTCTCTTTCTTTCTCTCTCCCCACCTCCCTCTCTCTCTCTCAGTTTTTATTGTGAGTGTATGCAATGTCTATGTAGAGTTCCAAGAGGAAAAATAAAATATCCTTCAACTTAAGAAACTGAACATTACCAATGTCTGTGAAGCCTCTTTTATCCCTCCACTTCATCCCCATGGGCAACCTTTCTCCTGAATTTCAAGTTAATCATGCTCCTGTTTTTCTCCATAGCAGGTTACCTCTCTTGATTTGCAATATTTCTTTTATTATGAGAGTCAAATACACAGATGTTCCCCAAAGCACAATGGATATTTTATAGCTCTAATATAAGTTCAGAATTTTAAAGCCATAAAAATAGCCAATTAGGCTTCCAGATCAATCTCGCACTTCACTCCATTAGTCACCAACTCACTCTCTTTGGCTTGAGATGACACCACTGCTTCTGACCATTAAGAACTTGCTTTTTGACATTTCCACATCCTTTGATAATGTAAATTTATAAGAATAATAAGCTCCTTTGGGAAATTCTGTTGCTTTAAACGCATAGCACTATTTCATATTCTACTCATTTTAATCTACCATTGTTTAAACCAGAAAACAACAATAAAACCAGACCTCTTTCTTTCTCAAGCATTAGCACTGCTTGCAGGGACAAACAAAAACAGTTATACTCAAACGTTTTCAGTTTTAATTTCTATTCCTTGATGAAGACAATGTCTGATTGACACCATGGCAACACATTGCCTCAGCATCAAATAGGTATTACTCACACACAATCTCACTCACACGTTCTCTTTATAAGTGTTCGGAGAGGTGTGATCTCCTCTTAGAACTCACAAAATTAAAAAGGCTGAAGAAAACCTAATTAGTGTTTCCAGAGGTGCCTTTTCAGTAATATCAGATTACTGTTTCATGTTTTTTCCTGTATCCACAAGGTGCAGGTGCAGCATGTAGATGTCCTGGCAAGCATCAAGTAGATGGAAAATTAAGGCACCAGGGCATACAGGCACAATACACCCATAGAGTTTTGATGTTTTTCTTTAATGTGTGATAGTTTAGGTTGAGTTTTCCTCTTTCCTTTCTTTTCATTTTCTTTCCTTCTTTCCTTCCTTAAGGAAAGAAACAGTGATGTATTCTTAATTAATTCCTTGACTTTATTTGGTAGTGCAGTCTTGGTGGTAAGGTTGACACCTTGGTTATAAATGGTCTGCTCTTTGTTGTCTGTACTGACACATCAGAAGAAAGTGTTTTTCATATGACAGAAGAGGATGTTTCTTGAGTACCTGACACATACTAGGTATAATACAAAGCATTTGCCCTTCATATTGTCTCAGCAAATTCTTCCTGAGATGCCTGCCCTATGAGATAGGGCTTTCTTTCCTCACTGCCTTGATGAAAAAAACAGATGCAGAGAAGTAGAGAAATTCATCATAGGGCAAATTTATTACTTGGGGGAACCATGATTCATAACAAGGTCTCTTTGCTTTTAAAATTTCCATTATACTCCTTGAGGAGGCAGAATCTGCACATTGTCATTAGGTGTTATGACTTCCAAATATTTTGTTATATTTGAAATGTAGTCTGTGCCTATAACCTCAGGTATGTTTGTGATTCTGAGTGTGTGTGTGTGTGTGTGTGTGTGTGTGAGAGAGAGAGAGAGAGAGAGAGAGAGAGAGAGAGAGAGAAGAATAAGAAGAAAATGGAAAGAAATATAATCACTTTGATGCATTTTTTGAATTAATGCTATTCTCTGAACCCAGATTACCTCTAACATCAAGAATATATAAAAGAAAAAAAACAAAAAGTGTATATATTGGGAAAGAATACTCAAAACTATCTTTGTTTATAGATGACATGGTTATCTATGTAGAAAAACTAAAATAATTGACAAAAAAACTCCTGAAACTAATAAGTGATATTTAAAAAATTGTGGAATAAAATGTTAATATTAAAAAAGCCAACTGCTTTCCTAAATACCAGCAATAAACAAGTGGAATTTGAAATAAAAACACACCATTTGCATTAGCAACCCCCAAAATGAAATACTTAGGTATTGATCTAACAAAATGTGTGCAAGATTTATATTAGAAAAACTATGATAAAAAAATCCATGCTAAAAAAAATTATGATAAAAAACTATGATAAAAAACTGATTAAAAAATTAAAAAATCAAAGAATCAAATAAATGAAGAGATATTTTATGTTCATGGATAATAAGACTCAATATTGTTTCTTTTCAACTTGATCTATAGATTCAATGCAATCTGATCAAAATTCCAGCAAGTAAATTTGTGAACATTGACAAACTAATTCTGAAGTTTATTTGGAGAGGCAAAAGACTCATAATAGCCCATATAATATTGAAAGAGAAGAACAAAATTAGATAACTGACACTACCCAACTTTAAGGCTTACCATAAAGTACAGTAATTAAGACAGTATGGTACTAGTAAAAACAAGAATTTACAAATAGATCAGTGGAACAGAATAAGGAGCTTAGAAATAGACTCATGTAAATACAGTCAACTGATTTTTTGACAAAGGAGCAAAAGCAATACAATGGAGCAAAGATAGTCTTTTCAATAGTGTTAGAACAACTAGATATTCACATGTGAAATAAGTAAGTAAATAAATAAATAAACAAATAAATTAATAAAATCTAGACAAAGACCTTACACTTTCCACAAAAATTAACTTAAATGAATTACAGACCTAAATATAAAATGCAAAATTATCAAATTCCTAGAAGATACCTTGAGTTTGGCGCTTACTTTTTAGATGCAACTCTAAAGGCATGATCCACTAAAAAAATAATGTATAAGCTGGCCCTCTTTAAAATTTAAAACTTTTTCTCTGTGAAAAACACTGTTAAGAAAAAAAACAACAAGCCACAGACTGGGAGAAAAGACTTGCAAAAGATGAATCTGATAAAGTGCTAGTATCCAAAATATACATAGAAGTCTTAAAACTCAACAAAATATAAGCAATCAAACTAAAAAATGAGCCAAACACCTTCACAGACATCTCACCAAAAAAGATACATAGATGGCAAATAAACATATAAAAAGATGCTCCATGTCATATATCACCAGGGAAATGCAAGTTAAAATGAGTTATTTCAAACCACACAACTATTAGAGTGGCCAAAATCCAAAACACTAACAACATCAAATGCTGGTAGGAAACTCTCATTGCTGGCGAAAATAAAAAATGGTGCAGCCACTTTTGAAGATAGTTTGGAGGTTTCTTATAAAACTAAACATACTGTTACCATACAATCCAACAATTGCAATCCTTGGCATTTACACAAAGGAACTAAAAACATATTCACACACAAACCTGCTTATGGATGTATACAGCAGGTTTATTTGTAATTCCTCAAACTTCAAAGCAACTAAAAGGTCTTTCAGTATGTGAATGGATAAAGAGACTTTGGTATATCCATATAACAAAATACTATTTAGTGCTAAAAACAGATGTGCTGTTGAGCCATGAAAAGACATGGAGGAAACTTAAATACATAGTACTAAGTGAGAGAAACTTGTCTGAGAGGCTACAACTGTGTGATTTCAGCTATATGATTTCAGAAAAAGGCAAAATTATAAAGATGGCAAAAAGGATCAGTGGTTCCCAGAGGCTGAGGAGAAGGATAGATATATAGGGAGAACACAGAGAATTTTTAGGGCAGTGAAATTACTCTGTATGATAGTCTGTATCATAATGGTAGCTATATGTCATTATAAATTAGGCTAGACCTATAGAATGTACATCACCAAGGAGAGTGAACCCTAATATAAACTATCTTGGGTGATGATGATGTGTCAATGTGGGTTTGTCATTTGTAAACACTGTACTATCTGGTGGAAGATGTTGATAAAGAGAGAGGCCAGGCATGTGTGGGGGCAGGGGGTATTTGGAAAATCTTCATACTTTCTACTCAATTCTGCTGTTAATCTAAAATTGCACGAAAAAATAAAGTTTATTTTTTACAAATGAAGATATGGTTACCAATTTTAGGAACTGTATACTTCCCTAAGACTAGAATATACCTCAACATTTATAATATGAATACTAATGTAGAAAAAAGATATCATAAGTGGAAAAAAGATAGTTTTGACATCTAATGAAGTAAAGACAATGTGCTTAAAAACATTAACAAAAATGCATAACTTTTTTTTCTCACAAATGTATATTCTTTCAGGAAATATCAAGTCTAAAAGTATTTTGTGCTAAAAATACAAGTCAATGGACAGAGCAAAGTCTATGTGGCATTTGGTGGAAAGATTTCTGAAGTCTCAAAACCCTCCAGGATGACTATGAGTTTAAGAGACAAGAGCACTACATATGTAGTAGGCATTGTTGGCTCTGGAGGGCTTGAGTAACCTAAGGCCAGACAGAGAATTCTTGGTGGAAGGCAAGTTAATATTTAACTTCCAATTTAAGTAAAATGAGTTGATATTGGTCTACATCTTTTTAAAAGAAAAATAAAATGTGAATTATGAAACCCCATTTCTTACCAAATTTAGAAACATGCTGAGGGTGCTCTACATTTACTTCATGTAATACAGGGAGGAAGGAAGTGAGAACATCACACAGGTAGAACACTGATTACCCTCCTGCCAGACAGGAGGTTTAGATTTTTCATCTTGTTTATTTTATTTGATTCTAACAAAACACTGCAATTTCATCATTAAATTCTTTTCCAGTGAGAGAAGTTAATGCTCAGAGTGGTTAAGTCGCACAAGGTGAGTGAAAACATAAAAGATTATTCATGGCAAATTTCTTCACATTGATCTTTCTGGATGGAATTAAGCCCGAACACCTAGCTCTTGTCTCAGCTTCACCTGTTACTGGCAGTGTCACCTTCGTTAACTCACACTAAGTTTTCATACCTAGGAGCGTAGTGGAGCTGGAATTGAATTAGAGAAAGCTCTGTTTCTCAAGTCTACCCTTTATTGGTTCCTTCATCACAGTCTAATCTTCCTGTTTCCATCTTGCAATTTGTGCTCTTAGCCACTTCATTCATTTTTTTTCCCTTTAGAATCTGGAAATTTTACTCTTGTTACCACTTTATTTCTCTTCTAACTTGCATTATTTTCTTCTTTCCTAAGGTTTGCACTGATTCGGGGGTGTGTCACAATGATGTCAGAATTGTCAAATCTACAGACTATATTAAGTGGTATTTTAAGGGCATTTTATTTGAAACAACTGCTTTGGCTACCTCATCACTGTTCTTGTGATCTTTTCACCTCTTATTTCTTGATGCTTCACTGGTGCTTCTTCCATTTTAGACTCTTAAAAGGTAATGTCCCATGATGCTGTCCATGGTCTTCTTCTCCATTGAGCTCTCCCTAGGTGATCTCTTTTATTTTTAGTGCTTACACTTTCAACTTAACTCGAGCTAAAGAATTTATAAAGCTTTTCCCATCCATCTACAAGTGGAATGGGTCACTTCCTTCTTTAGGTGTCCACTGACTCTTGGGTCAACTCCTAGCACAGTACCCAAGACAAGTCTTCACTTATTTGTTCGTTCATATGTTACCATTATTAAGCTGGAAGCCCTCAAAGGTAAACCACCTTAGTCACCTTAATTTTCAGGTGAATGCCTGCAATGAATAGGTACTCAATAAATGTTTGTTCAGTTAAAAATGCAATAATTAATGAAGATTTTCTTTAAGTTCTAATTAAGACATTATGGCCTATTGTTGAGAAATGTATTGCTAGATCTTAAGAACAAAGAATTATTTTGAGGATCCTCAAGCTCCAGGATCAAGTTCATGTTATTCCCTTCCTGTTTCTTGGGCTTGACAGTGTTACAACACAAGTGCCTCATGCTCTGACTTCCTGCTCAGCGTCCTGCAGATCTGTCTCCCAAGCATTTCTCAATTCAAAAGCATTTCACTCATTCTATTGGGTCCAATATCTCCTCTTACACAAAATTTCCTAGCATCCTTGAATTCGAAAAACATCTCCTTTGTATTCACAAAATATTTCAAAAATAAAATTTACTTTAAATGGTGTTTACTTTAAATATCTCATTATTCTATGTTGATTTTTTAAATCTGTGGTTTTTAAAATCTGCATTTATTTACTATCATTTAGTCCAAAAGTCTGTTAGAAATATTTGTTTCTTATTTACATCATAGGAAATGTATTAGATTTTTTTAAATTTAAATTTTAACTCAGTGTTTCAGCTAATGAAAATCTGAAGTACCTTCACAGAAGCCTACACCCTGCAAACTTCTACATTTCAGTCCTACACTGAAGAACTTCATGTCCTAGGGAATTGTCCAAATGTCTGAGTTGATAGTATTATGGATGTTTAAAAAGTTTTGAAGTTTTGGAGTCTCATTAGTCTCATAGACTGTCAGACTTTTTCTACAGTTGAGTGGAAAGCTGTGGAAATTTAAGATCACAATAAAAGTGCTGACAAAAACTTAGGCAGGCAGCGCTCAGCAGGCCCTGTCCTTCAGCAATCAGAGGCTCATTGTGAGCTTCAAGGAGTGAATCTGCCTGTGGTTTTATTCTAAGGAACGTTTACATACCAATTGAATCAGTCCTCTTTTTCCCTCTGGCTTACATCTGGCTCTGACAGTATGCAGGGCTCAAGATTTGTTGCATACATATATGCTCCTATGCATGAGCAATACATTTTTTTTTTTAAGAAGAAGCCTTTCTAGAATCATTCAAAAGGAAATGATCCTAGTTATTTATTTCTGCTGAGTCATGAATACTTTAGCTTACATGGCTAAGAAATGCTTTAAAATTAGGTCTAACGCCAATCTGCCAAATAAGTGCAAAATATATTTCTAGAACAAAAAGTACACTTTAGGATGGCAAAAGTTTGTCTATAGAAAACAGGTTTCATAGTGGTTGTGGGAGCTCTTTTTCATCCATCCATCCACTCCATCTGAATAGGATCAGAAAATCTTGAGCATGTTAGTGTCTGTGGTTTCTCAGAAAAAAAGTTGTTTGGAAAAATATTATAGTAAAGCATTTTTGAATTTTTTATTAAGTTGACCTCACCTTATCCCTGATCAGTGAGCATTTTGATTACTATTTCAGGTAGTAATTTTTTATGTTTAGAAATAATAATTACAGTACGTTGATATTCAGTTAAGGTAAATACTCTGAGTTTGGGCTAAAGTTTAGATAAATGGAAAATAAACATGGGCTTCTGTTCCTTGAAGGTGCAAAATGCTGAAAAACTACCAAATCTGATGAGGTTGGAGGTTGACAAAGAAGCCAATAGAAAGGCAAAGGTACAGTGAGTGTTTGGGGACACTATTCACTACAGACAGCCCTTCATTTATGTATGCTTCTCTGTTCTGAACAGGGTTGTACTAACCACTCTGCACCTTTTTACCAGGTCTCTTCTCTCCATAGCTCACACACACATAACCCAGTTTCTAACCCTATGCCCGAACATACGTACTCACTCATATCTCACAGGGAAAGAGAGAAAGAAGGAATAATGAGTGGAAAAATACCAAGATTTATGCTTGATTATCGGAGATAATTAAGTAGAACCTAAAAATAGTCAGGCCCTTATTTCATATTATGTTCAAAATGATTCAAATTCAAAACTATTCACAGCTGTGCTGAGAGCTGATCTACCATACAAAGTTGATTTCAAGCACTTGAATCAACGATAAGCAAATGAAGCTTCTCTCTGTTCTTCTAAGTATAACTTGGGGTGATACCACAACTCAGAGGCTATTGAATATGAAATAAAGAGATCAATAATACCATTTCCCCACAACACTTTATTGCTTATTCTGCCAATAGTTTCCAATAGAGTGGAGCAATGTGGCCAACACATCATGCCAGTTTTGTAAGTCTCTCCTTACAAAGTTATTAATGGTGATGAGTTTTTAAAACTCAACTCCATTTATGTATTGATTAAACAGACTTGTGGTTTACTATTTTATTGATTTATTAATTGAAAATCCCAAGTATGGAACAATGCAAAAACATAGGCTGAAAAGTGAGAAATACAAAAAAATAGGTTATGCTTCTTTTAAAGTGTATATGCAAATATTTACCCTGCTATTAGAGAGATCTTTCAAGTGTAGGGAATAAATCCAATTCTGTACTATAAATAACACCAACAATCCCATTGCTTTGAGGAAACTATTATCACCAGCCTGCTTAACAGACCTAACAAATGGCCTCCTTCTGGCTTGGTTTATATTGCTCTTTTCCTTTTACTACATGACAGAATGTTAGGATGACCCTGTTCAAAGGCTACCCTTTTTATGAAAACTTCCTTGATTCTTCCAACATTCCCTGACATTCTACTCTTTCGAAATCCATGGCATTTCTACTTCTTCTGTATTATTTTCCATAAGAGTTCATTTTGTGTCACCAAAGGAACTTAACATGGCTGGTTACCAATAGGACAAAGCAGATGACATAAAATTTCTTTTTGTCCTTCTTTTAGATTGAATTCTTTGAGAGCAGGAGATATGACATTTGATTCTGTATTAATCACACCTTAGCATAGGGCTTTGTCATATCGCCGGCATTCATCCTTCTTTGCACTTAATAAATATCCATTGATTGCCTATTATGTGCCAAGTGTGGTGGTTCCATGTTGCCAGGAAAGAATGTGTAATAGCTTTTGAGTGTTAGTATCATCACTAGCATCATCCTCATTTGCTCAGCCTTACTGAATTTGTCAGCACCTGGGAGGGAGGACGAGTTCTTTCTTTCATTTCCTGCAGGGGTTTGCAATAAATGTTATCAGATAAATTTAATATGTTTATTAAACCAAAAGAATCACAACTAATCAATGCAGAGGCTGCTGTTTCATAATTTTTGAATAGTTTATTTATTTTAGCCCTTTGCAAGTTTTCTATGGTCAGATTTTTGTCAAGAGTTTTGAGGAGCTTAGTTCCGCTTTCCTTACATTCTGGTTCAAATCATGTCTCTGGTGAAGTTCTTAAATTTTGTTTCATCAGTAGTGAATTGCTGCTGCTTAATAGAATAGATATCATAAAGTTTTAAAGGTGGTTACAAGGAATGCAAAAATTAGGACACTTCTTGAAATTAAGCCCTTTATATACACATGGGTACTTTTAAGAGTTTTTTTCCCCAAATCTCAAGAGATTTGCCCAATCTCAGTCCTTGTCACATTTATTGCCCTCACTTGACTTCCTGTGCATTTGGACCAGAAACATGAGACATAGCAGAATTCTTCTACTTTAAAATTGCCAATTTGACATTATGTATTAAAAGTTAAATTTATCCTTAAAAAATGGTATTTATTTTTGAAAAATGATTAATGCTATCTACAAAGATTTAGTTCATAATGTGTTTATTATATGATAACTTATTATAGAAAACATAGATGATAACTTATGGTTAAAATAACAGGACTTAATGAAAAAGATAAGGATAATTTATGTTAGTATATTATACAGTCTTTAGAAATGATATAGAATTATATATAGATGTATGTTCATGTTGTGTTGTCAAAAAAGTAGGTACAAAATAGTATTGCTATTTTAATTTTATTTTAACATAATATAAATTAAAACATGAAAAAAGTTTTAAAGGTAAGCAATAAGATATAATCCCTATTTCTCAGTGGCAGTATTTTTATTATTTTTGCATGGCAGGAAGGTAATTTTTATTTTCTCCTTTGTGCATATTTGTGTTTTCTATTTTATTTTCAATAGCAAGTGTAATAGAGAATAAAAAGTTAATATTAAAAAATTCCAAGTATGTAGAAGTATGAAAAATATGATATTTTGGAGAGTGCTTTTATCGTATCTGTCTTAAAATGAGTAGCTTTCTCGATGAGGTGATAGACCCTGCTGTTGAATGTGGGGCATGAAGGGGAAATTGATCAGAGACTCAAGTGTCAGGTAGACTGATGGACTAGATGTCATTTAAGGTCCCTTCCAACACAGAGTCTGTAATTCATTCAGAGCTGCCACATAATGAACTGTTTAAGCAGAGGCTGTGTGGCCCCTTTGTGGGGGAGGGTGAGCCAGATACACTCCAACAGCTCCTCTTATTTTATATTATTGCACCTAGAAAATGGAACAGCTCGTTCTGGAATACACCCAGATAAATTAGGTATTTCTAAATATGTTTTGTCACGTTGTTTATAATATCACATAAACTTTTAATAAAAAGTGAACATTTTTTAGGACAAATTTTGCGGAGCTTCACACACCATCATGCACACAATAGACAGTCAATAAATGTGTTAATTAACTAACGAAAATAGCAACTGTAAGGCAGACAGATCTAAAGGGATGTGGGACTGCGTCCGGCTCACAGACTGGCACTCTCGCCTGCATTTCTTCTTCCCTGAAGAAATCCGGAGGTGGAGCCAGACTCATGAGGAGATGAGGCATTTTGGCAGAGGAGGAAGAACTTGGGCCTGAAGGTGTCCTCTAATCCAAGCCATGGAAAGGTAGCTGGACTTGGCTCTACGTGCTTTACAATGAAGTTGAGCAACTCGAAATACAATGATTTAGGTCTTGAAAGTCAAATCAGAATATGACAGATGAGATGGTTTTCACACTTAAAGGAGTCTTAGTTACCCTAATTTGCTTAGTTACCCTGGTTAGTTAGTGTTTGCTAGATGTATGAGGACAACCTCCCAACTTCTGACCTCCCCAGTAGTTTCATGGGGTGCAAGACAGGAAAAAAATAATTAGCAACTTCTTTCAGCAATTTCCCTTCTTTTACAAAGTATTCACTGTAAACTGTTGGCAAAAAGGGCAACACGGGTTTTTATAGCATGCAGAAATCGGAATAAAAACAGGTGTAGATGTTTTTGCTGCTCAGCAAAGCCTTCCTGGGTACATGACCTGTGGGAAGGCGTTTTTTCATAATTCACTCTGCACATGACAGCCAAATACACTTATAGAGTGTCAAATAAGATTTTCCAATAACAATAAGTAAAGGTGGAGATTGAAAATGAACTAAAGCCATTAGGAAAAAGTGAAAATGTTTGGATTGGTAGATTGACGCCCACTCTCTATCAGGTGAAGTTTTGATTTTTGTTTCTTTGTTTTACCTGGATGGTCCCTCTAGAAGGAAGCATTTCTCCATGAAGGCTCCCCTGAGTGGGCTGCACACACAGCCATTGGAGCCAGAGGGCTGCTGCATGCAACCTGGCGGCGGTTCACACACTTACTGTGAAGGTTACAGGGTGTGCTGAGCTGCGGTCCTGGGAAAGGATTTTCATAGCTAACAGTGTTTTTTTTTTGGTTTGTTTTTTAAGGCTATGTCAACTTCTTTAAGGAAAATATAATTTTTAAGCATCAGATTTTAAATGTCTTATTTCTTGTCCGATTTTTTTACTAGTTTTCAAAAAGTGTCCTTCAGGGAGTAGTGGATAGTTGAAGATGGTTAAATAATTTTAGACATAGTCATACATGGAAATAACTTGCAGACTTAGGACCACTCTCTACCTGCTAAGTAAAAATATCTTTAAGATTTAAATTCAGAGCTTTTTCCAAATATTTCACAGGTTTCATGCCATTGATTATTTGCATTCATTGTAGAAAGTTGTGGTTTTTTTTATATAAATCCCAAGGATCTTTTGCCATAAACACATATGAAAATATATGTCAGACTAGGTTCTACCACATTTATTTTTCTTGTCTTAGAGGAGAAGAGCTCTGTTCTTATAATTCACATCATTTTAATTTATAAGCTGGTGCCTTTATCAGTGGGATCAACTATCAAGAGGAGCGTTGAATTTAGAAGCCTTTCTGAAGATAGATTTCTTTTCAAATTGCAAAAGGATTTAGAAAGCATTGCCTGAACCAGTTTTCATTTGCTGCGAGGTTGTGTGGTTGTTGTTTACTGTCAGGTATTTCTTCTCTTTGGTTTCTAACACAACTTTCTGTCCACCTTCCTGTTATTAAATGGAAGCAATAAGATCAACCCAGCTGGCTCACTCCTTATCTCATGCTGCATGACTTACATTGATTCTAGTTGATCTTTTTATCAACCTGTCTGACCGCAATGGGAGTGACACAGAATGTGTTTTCTCTACGGCTTTCTGATTTTGACAGCAAGGTTTGCTTTGGCCAAGGATGAGATCTGGCACCCTAAGTCTGTAGCAAACATGATATAAATGTGAGGGTCATAGATATTTGGGGACACCGGTGTCAGAGAACAGCTACAACTCTAAGAAACATAAATTTTGATTCCTATGTTTAGGATGAGTAATCTAAGAAAGAGTAAGACTTGCCTTTTTTTTTCCCCTATAAAAGTTTACTTAAAACTCTCAAACTAAAAAGGTGATCTCATTTTCTTAGGTCTTCTCTCACATTTCCTCCTCTATCTCCAACATCTTTAGGGTAAAATCTTACTATGATTTTCTAAATCTTTTAGAAGACTAATAGAGATGCTCAGTAATCTTGTGCCACAAGAAGGTGGCTTGCAACCCCCCACGTTTTTGCTGGGGTTTTCCTTTCCCAAAGAGTTTTGATTGTGTAACTGTTCTGAAAATGAGTACTAGAGTCTTTGACAGAGATTTTGTTTGATGTTGCCTTTAGACTTGTATGCTCATTTACAGACCATTTCCTAATGCATATATCTGTCCTATAAGTTTCCTGGGCAGACATTCAGGTAAGGACGAAATAAAGCTGTCAAGAAATTTGGAGATCATCTAGTTTGATTTGTGGCCTTTATATTTGACAAACTGGGGCCTAGAAAGATTGTGACTTGCACAAGGTCTCACAGCAAAAAAGTGATATAATCAAAGCCAGTATTTCCCTATGTAACTTTTCCTGCTAAACATAGTCTCCCACAACTAATTTATATGCCTTGCCTTCTTCAAGCTCTTCTCTTCTGTTTCTCCTCAAATGCCCCACTTTGGCTTTCTTTGACTCTGCTCCTCTAACATTTGATAATCACTCCCCATGGATCTCTTTGACTCTTTGCTCAAATTTCTTGGACCAAAACTATTTTAGCTTGAAGCCAGGGTTGGACCAGGAATTCATAAATAAATGGGTCATTGGCTACCAAAATACCCTCCATCAACCTTATAATATTTCTCCCTCCCCAACACCCAGTTAAAGCACTCAGCTTAAGCTAATGTGTTCCTTGGAATAAAAAATTATAAGGTCATTATAAAGATTCCCCAGACCAACCAGATCAAGTCTCAAGTTAGAATATGACCCAGAACATAACAGCAATGTGTGTATACACAGAGGAAGTCACAGCAAGGCTCTGCTGAGATTGAAACAAAACGAGCACATTATAATACACTGACTAATGACATCTATTTAGTTACAGGATTGTCAAATTACCAGGAAACTTTATTTAGAAAATGGCTACCTGTTTATCATCCATCTACCCATTGATTCTCCTATCTATTCACTGATCTGTTTAATCTTCTTGCTTCTAGAAAAGATTTGAGCAGCAGACCCTAAGGAAACATCAGGGCAGATCTATTAAAAATGGATGGTCTTACTGATGAGATTATCAAACAAGACAGCAAAACACAGAAATATTCATCTGATAATAATATTTGCTTTATAAAACTCAGTAGTATATACATAATATATTGTGAAATACTAAAATTGTTTCCAAGCGACCTTCTTTTTTTAAATATTAAGGTAATCTTTACTATTTTCTTTTAATCTCTCTCTCTTTCTCTGTTTCTTAATGTCAAAAGGAAATGATAGAAATAACCCTACTATTCGTGTGTGTGTGTGTGTGTGTGTGTGTGTGTGTGTGTGTGTGAGTGTGTGAAAGAAAGAAAGAGAGTGAGAGAGAGAGAGAGAGAGAGAGAGAGAGAGAGAGAGAGAGAGAGAGAACATGCTATGGCTTTTTTTTTTTCAAATTTCTGGAAATTAGCATACAAACTAGAAAGCCTCAATTGACTCTATTCTCATATTGACCAAGCATAAAATCATAAACACTTTTTCCTCCCCAGATGGCTGCTTGAGAACAAAAAAAAAAAATGTCATTCTATAAATTAGTCCTGACAAGTGATGGTAAAGAAGAAAATATGCATCATTCACAAATTCATGTACCAAACAGCTGACATATAACAGAGAACCCGATAGCCTGTGTCAACAAAGGGTATTAGAATAGTTCCTTGGATGTGACAAAAGTAGCCAGTCAGTCTTTCCCCAAATTCAGAAACCAAATTGCAAGCCCTTACCTTGGAGGGCCTGTAAGCTATGAGTCTGTACGATAATGCAGAGCTGCAGGACCAGCTGTGGAGCACTTTCCAGAAAGGTGGCCAGCAAATGCAGCATACTCACATCTGCATACTCATACACCATTTTCCAGTAAAACCTCCATCTGTCATTCTCCCCACTCTGTCGGCTTCGAATACCTAAGTATATTGTGTGGAAATATCTAGAAAGAAAACATGGAGAATAAAAAAGGATGAGTGATAATTTGTAATTTATACACCAGGGCTGTTTTTCTTTTCTGCAAACTACCATATGCAAGCGCACACAAGAAACAATTACCCCAGTGGCTTATAAAGCCCAAAGTTAACTGTTAAAGAGTTTCCCCATTCTTAAATGTTCACTTTGAGAAGTCACTGCAATTTCAGTCCTCTTTAAAGACAGTCACGGAATTCTAAAATAAAGGGTTGAGGTGAAATGTGTTGGAAACTCAGGTGTAGAAAAGATTTGCTACTTTGAAAATCTACACGCAAACTTTCTTGTCAGTTTTTCTACGTGCTCAGTAGTATTCAGGAGATGGGTTTCTCTTAGGGCATGATGCAAGTATAAAGTACTAGAATGTATTACTTGTAAACCCTCCTGATATATTTAAAGAAACTGATTGAAAATTTCAAACACATATAAAAGTAGGAAAAAATAGTGTATTAAATCCATTATACCTTTCATCCAGATTATCAGTACATTGACAATCTTTTTTCATTTCTATTTAACTTATTCTCTGACACTAGATTATTTTTAAAAAATTTGAGGCTTCATATCATTCATCTGTAAATATTTTATTAAAATAATTTACAAACATAAATACAATACCATTATTACACTTATAAATAAGGATAGTTAATTAATATTATCAAATACTCAGTGTTCATATTTTCCTGTATCATATTTTTTTATAGTTGATTTAAAATATGATCCAAACAAGGCCTGTTCTCGGTTATTATTTGATATGTATCTTAAGTCTTTTTTACACCATGCATTCCCCCTCCATTTCTTTTCTATTTCTTGCATATTTTTTATTGTCTTTATTTTAATGATTTTACTCATGTGGTGTTGTTAATATATCTGTTCTTTGTGTTTTCTTCAATTGTGTAGTTTGTGTTAAAATTGCGATCAGATTCATGTTTGATCATTTTTAGCAAGTGATGTTGAGTATTTTCTTGAAAAGGCACTAATGTTCTCTTTTATGACATCATCATTCACTGATGATCATTTCCCTGATCCACTCATTCTTTAGGGGTTGAAAAATACTGATATTCCGAATCTGTCATCCTTCATTATTTTATTGGCTAGATTACTTCTGAAGCCCTTATGTCAATATATGTACAATATGTTTGGTTGTCTGAAACTTATTATCCTTTTAAAAAGTTGCAGAGGGACATTATTCTTGGAGTTCTTGCATATTTAGTATGTAGTTATTAATCTTGCCTTGGGTGAGGATAAAGTTCCTTTTGTTATGCAGTCTCACAATATCCATTGCAGATCAGTGACCATTTCAAAAAATTTTAAAAGAACTGCACCTACCCAATGCAGAGACTCAAATGCCATGAGGGAGGATAGTAGGGATATATAGCAAGAAGTGCAAGAGCAGAAAAGCCTGGGGAACCTTAGTACAGGAGAGTTCAGTTGGATGGCTGTAAAATCCATGCACACATCATGAAAGATTCAAAATCTGCAATTTATTTATTTGAACATATTAAATCTGTTACTTCATTGCTTGCTAGTATAAAGTGTCCTCATAAAAATGTCTGATAAAAATCTGATATTCTTTCTCTTTTTGCTTGGATATCCAAAGAATATCTTATTTCTTTTTAAAGACTTATAGTTTTATTAGAATGTTACCTCGATATTGGCTGTTCTGCATCCATTTTCTCAGGAATATGGTATGCTTCTTCATTGTGTCATTTTAAGTTTTCTCAAACTATAGTATTTAGTATTTTTTTCTAGTCCATTGCTTTGATTTCCTTACTCTTTACAAAAATAAATAGGGATCTCCTATTTATAGATGTCATGTCTTCTTTATCTTCTATCTCTACCAGTTTCTCTGAATACTTTAATCTCAAATTAATTTTAATATAAAAATTTTTCTTTCTTTTCATCTTCTATTTACCTTCTAACTATGGTATTTGAATAGTGTCACACTTTTCTAGTTGAGTTTTCATTTCTGAGCTAATTTTTAAAAAAAAATTCGAATTCTATCTTGTTATATCATCTTGCTAAATATTACTTTTTCTACTCATTCTTTTCTGATTTTTTCTAATTTTGATTTATATTTTCCTTTTATAATTTTTTTAATTCTCTTAATTTCTTTTACCTCATTTTAAAATCTTTATTTTTTTTTATGTTATCTACATGTGTCTTCCTGGTAAGCTTTCATTATCTGTAGTAACATCACTGTTATTCTTATTCTCTTTCCTCTATTAATATTTATAATATTTATCTTGTTGCTAAGTTTTAAAAATTATTAATTTAGTTTTAATGTACTTTTAGGAGGCATATGAGGGCTAAGATAGGTTTACTGGTGTCATAGTTCCAGAGTTCATCCCTCTGTTGTTTTAATAAAATGATTAAAAACAATATCACTTATTAACTATGAGATCAGATTCCTCTGTTTCCCTTTCAATTCCCTTTAATTTGGATCTTCTCTTTCAACACTTGTGATTGTCCCTGACCTGCTCAGTTTGAAATCTGTTCTCAGCAGATTTTCCTCAATGTGGATTCTTGTGGAAGTCTCTTTAGTTTGTTAGCAATGAGATCATTTGGTAGCATCAGCTCTTATTGTGTTACTGTGCCCTTGGATTCCCTGTTGCATTGGATCATTGAGAACACACTTTTAGTCATTCTTGCTCCTCTAAGATTGGCCCACTGCACTTTCCAGTAAGTACCTGTTGGGAATTTTGAGATTTTTCTGTTCTCAAGGCCTTCCCTCTGTCTCTTCTTGAATGGTTGCTAATGTCACATGCCCTTATAAGCTGTCACTAATTTGTCCTGAGGTAATTATGGGAGTATTTCAGCTCTGAGTTTTGTTACAGATGTTGTCCATGATGCTTCAATTTTGCTCTGACTATTTTAATGGAATAATTTTGGTAGATTAAAAAACTATGTGATCACTGCCACTATATTTATAGAACAGTAACATTTTAAAACACAAATCAGTTTTAATCATTCCTTTGAATCTTTGATTACTCTCTATCAACTATAAAATGAAGTGTGCTATATAGTGCAGTTTACAGGGACTTTCAAGAACAGATCACTGGGTTCTCTCATCACTCCACAGCTGCAATTTGTGATTAGCTTAGTGCAAACTGCTGGTGTATCCTTTTTTATACTTCTCTTTTCACAAACTCATTCTTTTCTTGGAACAGCCTTTTTTGTTTCTTTAACTGGCAAATGTGTTTTTGAATGGATGGTGTCTGTTCAGTCATCACCAATAATCACCCACTCTTCCATGCAGTTACCTCTCTACATGTTTGTATTAGTTTCCTAAGGGTGCTATAGCCAAGCACCACAAACTGGTAGCTTAAACAACAGAAATTTATGGTCTCCCAGTTCTGAATGCTAGATGTCTGAGATCAAGGTTTTGGCAGCGTTGATTCCTTCTAAAAGCTGTAAAGGAGACTCTATTATATGCCTCTCTCCTAGCTTCTGATGGCTTGCTGTCAATCTTTGCTATTGGGTGGATTATGAATGTACCACCCAATCTCTGCTTCTATCTTCACATGGTGTGTGTGTCAGTTTGTGTCCAAATTTTTCCTTTTTATGAACACATAGTCATATTGGATTAGGACCTACTGTAATGATCTTGTGAGGTAGACAGACATGGGCAATGGGAGCAAAGGCCCAGTTCTGTAACCATAGAAGTCTCCTTTGAAGACCTTCATTAAGGACCTCCCAGAAATACCAACCCCTTTAGGGTTATAAATTAACCCAAATCCTAGGGTACAAAGGCCATAAAAGCTGTTGGCTTAACCAGCTACAAACGCTTGCTCAGAAAGTACTACCTTACCCTAACTTGATCATCATAACCTCAGCCTCATTATGTCATCATTATACTATCATGCCTATGCCTGGAAGTTTATGATTCTAGTAATAACAGACTGAATTCTGGGTAATTGCATGCACAGTATGCAAGGAGTTATATAACAGCCAAATGTCAAACAAAATGACCTCACATACCAATCACCTATGAACACTTTTATAACCACCTATCACAGCCCTAATATAATACAGACCTTCCCACTTCTGTGCTGTTACAGCTCTCTTTGCTTAAAACCTGCTCCTCCCTTGGAACATACTCTGTCTTTTATCTTTTCACCTTCCAAATTCCACAGGGCTTCAGCCTTCCTTAGCGTGGCTTGTCTTCTTCTAAAATGTACTTTTAATAAATCTTACTTCTAAATATCACTGACTTGTAATTCATTATGACATTGGTGGGGAAGAACTGAGGACCCCCCCACTCACACACGCCCATGCTGCTGGGGCAACACTGGATTTCACATCACCCCAGTAGTAACAATCTCATCTTAACTTGGTCATCCGCAAAGATCTTAATCTGTTTCCAAGTAAGGTCACATTCACAGGCTCAGGGCATTAGGACTTCATCATCTTTTAAGGGGACACAATTCAACCAATAATATTCTTTCATCACTGTTTGATTTTGTTCACTCTATGACTTCTCCTCCCCTGTTTGTGATTTCCAAATCTGAATCTCCCACTCCAACCCTTACCTGAGATCCAAACCTGTATTTCCATCTGCTTACCATATGTCCATATGCTTTTTAGACTTCCCACAGGTATATGAAAACAAACATATTCAAAACATCTTATTAGCTTCTAAATTTGTCCCATCTCCTGTACTGGTAATCCACACCACCATTCATTTGGTCATTTAAGCTAGGCGCCTATGGACATGCTAGGCTCTTATCCCTCTCTATTTGATAAAAGACTGTATTATGAAACTTTTATTTCATTAATATAATTTTTTCTCCTCTCTTTTCTAAAGTCTGATTCTCAGTGTTTCTGTTATGATACTGTAACCTACTTCAGTATGACCTTAACATTTCTCTGCCTTAGTACTTCCTTTTTTACAGGGGGAGAATAGCAGTATTGATTGTGTAGGTCGATCTAATAACTAAATAAAATAAAATTAAAGGATTTACTATGGAAACTAATAGTAGGCATTTAATAAATGTTAGTTTCTACTATTAATCAACTTTGAACTCTCTAATGTGCTTTTCCTATTACTTCTAGATGCATAAATGGAATCCAATCTCTTTCATCTTAAAAATCTCAGTGACTCTCCCATGTCTAGAAGATATGCATAAACTCAAACAATGTAAATATACACCTTTAAAGCCTTTAATTTACCCTTTGTAGCCTAACCTTTGACCTCTACTTTGTTCCATGTCTTATGTCCTCACCATATTAAAACACTTGCTTCTCTTTGGCTATGAATTCACATCTCATATCTTAGTTTCTATGGTTCTCTTGCAATCTTCACACCCTTTACCACCCTGGAATTTCCACTATTTTATGACTCACTTATTACCTTCTTCTCACCTTCTTTTCCCACCTAGGTAGAAATGGCCATTTCATCATTTGTGTACAAACTATCTTTATTCAGACTTTGACCAAAGAAAAGTAACATTATTTTTGTGTTTATTCATTTATGTGTTCATTTTACATCCCAAAGTATAATCTCTTGAAAAGAAAAGAATGTCATTTGTCATTGTACCCCAAGTCTAGCTCAGTTTCTGATTATTAATAGGCATTCAATTAACTTATTTTATTCATTTAATGAGCATACTGAGCACATGTAATATTTGCAATTTTGTATTGTTTTCTAAAGGAAATAAGAAGTCACTGGAGAGTTTTGAGCAGAAGAATAAGATATCTGACTTGAATTTTAACAAAATTCGTTACTGAGTGAAAAACAGAGGGCAATAGGGCAAGGGGGAAGTAGGAACATTGTATAGAAGACTTGCAATAAAATAGGTGAGAAACATTGGTGGCTTTAAGCTTCTAGTAGTATTGGTGGTGAGAAGGCATAGATCTGGATACATTGAGGAAAGAATGTTGATAGCCTTTGCATGTTGAACAAATTAATGAATTAATGCTTAACTTCCTTGTGATTATCATAGAAGTTTTAAATCCAGGACCCCCATGGCATTACAAAGAGTAGAGCTCTCACAAATGCCTCCCTGAGCTATTTGATTCTTAGTTTTCACCTGTGAAGACATTATGCATTTCCTCAACTCTGCAACCACAAGCTAACAAGCTACAATTTGTTCTCTCAGGTCTGTGGCCCATAAGGACCTGAATACTTCTGATACAATAAAACATTTGTTTTTGTAGCTCCTGGAGCTAACAGTTAACCTGATACTAGTGATAGATTTCTTGCCAAAGAATAAAATAAGTATCTGGCCTCATAGAGTTTCACATATTAAGGCATAAAATCAAATCTTCCGATAATGCACATACAGAATTCAAACACCTGTGAGCCAAGGATGGCAAGAAAAGAGATTTTTCAAGTCCTGAATGAAGAGTTTTATTTTAATTGTGGCAAAATACACGTAACATAAAAATTACTATCATAACCATTGTAAGTGTGTAGTTCAGTAGTATTAAGTATACTCACTTTGTTGTGCAACCATCAACACCTTATCTCTTTTAATCTTGCAAAAGAAAACCCTGTACCATGAAGCAACACTCCCCATGCCCCTCTCCTCACAGCCCCTGGCAACCATCTTTTCATTTCTCTCTCTATAAATTTGACTATTTAAAGTGCTTCACATAAGTGGAATTATACAATATTTGTCTTTTCTGATTTTTTTTTGAGAAAAAAATTGGTATAGAGTTTTAAATTTTTAGTTCTGGAGCTGTAATAGAACTTCAGTCTTGGCTCTGTCAGTTCTAGGACTCTGGAAAATTATATTTCTAAGGCTTAGGTTTTCTTTCTGTAACTGCAACAACAACAACAACAAAAATTACAAATAAGATCAAATGATGTATAAAAGTTACCTAGTAAGCAGTCAATAAGTGTTAGATGTTATTAGAAATAACTTTTATTAATTTTTTCAAGAGTAAAATAGAAAGTAACAGTGATACCCTAAACTTTAGATTTTCTTTTCAGCTGTCTGAGACTCAGATCATCTTCAGACTCAAAGATATGTGAGGATCACCTTATCTCAGAGAACTCAAAGTATTTGAACATCATCTACTATCATCTCTCATCTCTCTCTCTCTCTCTCTCTCTCTCTCTCTCTCTCTCACACACACACACACACACACACACACAAACACACACACTTTTTTATCTATCTATCATCTATCTATCTATCTATCTATCTATCTATCTATCTATCTATCTATCTATCTATCTATCTATTCACCCAATCTTCCATCCATCTGTTAGCCTTTCCCAAAAGAAAACCAAATAAAAAAATAAAATTCCGTCACTGCTTAAAGAAAATTTCCTGATAAATAATCTCCAAAGTGATAGTATTAATTGTTACATGTTAATGTTTTAAATGTGTTTGGAAAGTATGAGAATGAGAATCAGCTTGGTAATTAACCCTAAAAGCCAGTACTGTTTCTTATTGGCTGTGAAAGGTGCGGTTTCTGAATGGCCATCATGTCTTATTCTGACAAACTTGTCTTTGTTTTCTAACATCATAAAAAAGAAGCTAAATGATCCCACTGGAAAGATGAAGACAAGAAGATACAAAGAAAGCAAAGTGATACAAGTCTTTGAACTAATTAACACTCTAATTCCTTGTCTCTTTTCATATGATACTCTCATTCCTTGTGGATATTGATAAGTTCTCAAATGCTGGTCCTTGAGTACAGACCAGCTCTGTTGGAGAATAAATTTCTGAAATTGATTCTCCCATAGCACTTCTTGTTTGCTTCTGTTTCATTCCCTAAGGGCCATATAGCAAGAATTTAATCCACCTTTTGTACACAACCTTTTAAATATTAGAGTCCCTAGAGACTTCTGTTTTCCTTCCTGTTCTACTGAAAATCCTAGTGTAAGTCACTTCCTCCCATGACATCCCAAGCCCCCTGACCACCCTGGCCACTCTGAATTTGCATTAATTTCTTCTTCACCACATTTGGAATTTGAATTACATCTAAAAATAATATGAATTTATATTATATTTCCCTTCATTGTGAGCGAAGGATTTCCTCTGCTATAATTGTCTTGGATCAAGTTTATCATAGGTAAACATTCCCCTGCTGCTTTGCCACAGTTTTAACTTATGTATGAAAATTGGTTTGTATATTTTCCTTTGGGTTCCATTTCATTCATTCATATGATGAATGAAATTTGAAAATCTGATTCTGAAGCAGAAGTTAAAGGTGATTTTGTTTTCCCACTATTGTATTACGTCACAAGGCAATGGCAGTAGAGAAGGTGAAGAATGTTACCTGAGCTGCCACTGCACATTTAATGCCTGTAAATCACTAAATAACAGAACTGACTTATTGTTCGAGGAAAGTTGGTCACACAGTCAAAATTCTTAGAATAATTTTATCTGACTACTTAAAAATTCTAAAGTTACCCAAAGCATGTGTGTAGACACACACACACACACACACACACACACACACACACACACACACGTGAGTGTAAAGTAAGTTAATGTACAAAAGATTTTAGAATTTTAAAAATTCAGAACATATATGATTTCAGAAACTTCAGGCCAAGGGAACTAAAAAAGCACAAAGACGGAGAGGGGAAAAAGCCCCAGGTCCTGATAATAAGTGCCTTTGTATATATAGTTCCCTTGGCCTAAAATGTATTTTATACTTTTGTGTTATTTTTTCTCAGAATGACCTACTCTCTTTTCTCCACTAAGAAAATTTATATTTGTAGTTTAAAACTCTGATGATGTATCTCACCTCAAAAGATCTTCCTTGCTGACTCCCAACCAAGAATCATTTCTTCTGCCCACCTTGTGCATGGCTCCAGTACTGCAGGTATCTCACTGTGTTAAGATTATTTGCTTATAAGATGGCTTCCATTCTGGGCCTTCTAAGGCTGGAGTTTGCTTGCTCACATTGGAGCTATACCATTTAGCACTATTTTTTATTCACGCAAGGACACGGAATGTGTTTAGAATTGAAATGGAAGGGGTCTTAAATTGTATTTTTTTTAGTTAGTTATTTTCATGAGGTAAATAAATAGTCTATAACATATCAAATCTGCTTCCAGTTAGAAGCACACAATGGTTTATGCTATTGAACTAAGTTAGTACTATTATGAATATTAAAAGATACAGAATATCTCTCTACTTTCTCTAAATCAGCGGTGATGAACATTAAGAGTATTATGCCCATCATTTAGTCATAAAGAAATGTCAGTATGGGCTTTTTTCAAGTTTGTGCTTTGCAAATAGTGACAATAAAGAAGTTTTGCAATCACAACTGGCTTTCTTTCATCTGCTATCAGAAAAAAGGTTGAAATAGAAGAGAATGAATGATTATGGCTGTAAACATGTCCTATGTGTTGCACATGTTCCCCATTTATGTCTCACAACATGATGAGAAATAATTGCCCAAGGTCAGTGGGGGATGAAAACACAAATTTGTATTTTAATGACACATTCTTTTTCTCTGGCATTGCTATCCCTTGTGGGGGCTGTGTTGACACCTGCCTTCCAGTTGTAAAGTAGTCCCCTAAGAGAAATCTCCAGATCTTCAGCTTTTGTTCATCATTTGACAGCCGGCATGCAATCCACACTGTGCATCAAATGGCAAGAGGTTTTATTTCAGGGAGATCTGATTTCATAATAATTTACTTCTCAAAACAGAAATTTTTGTTCATGGTGACAAAGAACCTGAACAGCTCTCTACTAACCAGCAATATCACCTGCTCTAGAGACAAACCAACAATGCAAAAAGGAAAGAACAATGGGTAATATTTGTCATTCAATTCTAACAAGTGAGAAGAGATGTTGGATTGTTCAAAGAAGCTAGACTAACCTTTCATTACATTTTTTTATTTAGTACACTGCATAGGACATTGAGAAGTAAACATAGAAGGACATGAATAACTGCTTGTGTTCCAGTAAAAAGTAATTGTATTCCTGAAATAAAAGCAAGATTGTCAAGTTTACTCTTACATAGAGTTTTTTTTGTTTTTGTTTTTGTTTTTAATGGCTATCAGGCCAAGAGACTTTGAGATACTTCCTATGTTAAGCACCCTTAGGCTTTATATGAGTTTCAAAAAGAGAAGAGATTTTTAAAAGTGAGGTAGCTTCTGTAAAGGATTACATATAATCCCTTTGGTAGAGAATGACAATAATGTTCTAGGGGTGAGGTCTCAAGTCTGGAACTAATCCCCAAGATACAGAGAGGACTCCTTGGCCAGGAATGGAAGTGAGAGATCACTAGAACTCATAATAAGAACAGAAGAAACCAGAGAGGTGCTGAATTCTACCCTTGGTCATGGACAGACATGATGGCAACATCAGCCTCTGTTCTTTGTTATTCCATTAAGGATCTTTGCATATTCACTCAGCTATCTGACAAATGCTTCCACTGTGCTCTGTCCAACCCACACCAGTGAAGTCTGGGAGCTTAGAATGCTTGTCAGTGAAGCAGAGCTGTGTGCTCCAGTTATGAGAAGGGGACAGTTTGGTCCATGTGACACGACAAGTTAGCTTTTGAATGGTTCTTGGTGGTAATTGACTGGGTATAGAGACAAAAAGTTCATGGTTATGAGCTTCCCTTCTAACCTAATCCAGATTCTTCACATTACATTATAACTACATGTCTACTCTGATATTGGGGAGAGAAAAACAGCTGACAAACTGTTTCTGAAAAATAACACTTTCTAAACTTGAAGACAAGGGCCAAGCAGTCTTGTCTCTTTGGCATCTGTATTTTTATCTCACTTAAAAGTATTTTTTCTTTTCTGATACTTATAGGCAAGTTTTCTTATCTGAAGGTAGAGATGACCCTACCTCCTTCACAGGCTGCTGTAAGGATTAAATAGGAGAATGTGTTTCACAGACGTGCTTGGCTCATTATAGGAATATTGTTGTGCACAAAGTTATTGATGTTCTAGGTTTTTTCCTAATAACTGAAGTTGGTTTTGTGTCTTCATTCCTTCTCATTTTCATTAGGCATTTTATCCTAAGGAGTATTTCGCTCATGTTTGATTTGGCTTTCGCCTGATCTTTCAGAGGGGCAGAAGAAGAAGATCACCACTTTACTGAGGAACAAGGTGATTTCTAGACTTCTGAGTATCAAAATAATCAGATGAGGGTCCCAGTGGGTAGTGAAGATTGGAGGTGGAAGCTCACTAAGGCTTCTCTTCTAAGGATTCTACTTTGCTGTGATGTTGACAGACAAATATCTCTGAAGAGGGCGTAGGTGACCAAGAAAGTTCAAAGTAATGAAAAATCTCAGTTCCTTTTAGATACTTATACAGACAGATGTCAGGGAGGATTCATAGAAAGCCATATTACAGTAAAAAATTTAGCACAATTACTAAAGAGTATAATTTAAGAAGAAAAAAAGTTTCAAATCATCGCCATCAAAGATAAAGTTTGCCTGAGCATGAGAGAGAAGTGGCTTAAACACACAGCTTTTATTAGTGTTCATCAGATATGTTTTTGAAAAGCCCACTCTAAAATGTCAGTGTGTTCCACCATCTCCTCTGAGGTAAACACATTTCGAAGACATTTGCCATCCTTACTGTATGACTGATTCATTTTCTGTTAGGGTCATTCTTATTATTTATTGCCTTGGGAAGCATGCTAATGAAAAATACAGTTTTCTTTACATCACAAAATGTCACCAGAAATTCTGTGCCAACTTAATATAATCTCAATCCAATAATGTCTTAATTTTGTAATTTCCTCAGCATTATTGAAGATGTACACATGAACACACATAACTTTCCACCATGCTGTACATACAGACACCTACATCTAACCCATCCCCACTCACACACACACACACACAAAATCAAGTCCAATGATTTTTCTGAATATTTAAACTGCATTTAAGTTCTCAATTCCTTTTCATTAATATTTTCCAGGTACAAAGAACAACCTAGACTAAAGTCACAGCTTCCCACATTACCAACTTCAGACTTAAACATAATATGACTAAAGCAATCAACTTGAGAGGAAAATTCCAAATATTTGGTATGCTCAACATTATATAGTTAGTATGTGTCTAATTTAAAATTTAATGTGACTGAGATAATCTTTGCATTATTTGTGGGAAATTGAGATGTGTATAACTCTTGTTTCAGATAGTACATATTTATAATAAATATCTCAGTCCTTAAATAATATTTGATCAAATGTTAACTAATAACAGCTGACTTCAGAAATCATTAACAGTCATAAGGATATTATGCATATATATCTTATTAATTTTTTTTATTTTATAGCATATTAAACAGTCTAGTTGTTAACAGCTGTTGTTTTTAAGAACTGAAAAATGCAGAGTTAAATTTATATTGAAGAGCTTTAAAAAAACAACATTAATAAACAGTAATTTCAGCAAGTGATATTTTCTTCTGTTGCCTGGCTATAAACAAAGCTTTACCCTATATTTATGCATGTATCATTCTCTCTCTCTGTCTTTCTCTGTCTATCTATGTGTGTCTATCTGTCTCTGTCTCTTTTTCTATATATGTATATACATGCAAGCATGTGTATGTGTATGTGTGTGTGTATACATATATATATATATATGTATTTATGTATATCTCAACAGTTGGCACTGACAAGTAACATAATTGTATGGTTTGTCGTCTTAAGTTCTTGATTGAATATATTAAGCAACAATACCTTCTTTTAACATTGGGCTTCTGGTCTTCATTTATGCTGAATAACAGTAAATACAATTGAGAATTCTGGCCTATACTTTATGCTGAAAAATATTCCTAGAGACAATTGTTTTAAAACTAGATTCTATTTCCCCATTTATCATCCAAAGAAGGAAAAATGTACGTTAAGGGGGAGCAAATGAATTGAGTGACATTACATTTGACACTAGCATTAAGAGTCACTGCTTTGAGGACAGTCTGGAATGCCCCTCATTCTGAGAGAGCCAGAGTGAGTGGTCACTCTGACCAGAGTGAGCTGTCACCCTGCACCATAGAGCCACCTCCTCTTACTGCCCCACTTCTCATTCTCACAGTGCCCTGGGTGTGACACCTCTTACCAGAAGCCCCAAACACTCTCAACCAATGGGGTATTTGCATCACACTATCATATATGGGTTATGAATATTTGCAATACAAAAGAGAGATAGAAGAATGTGTTCAAGATCTCTCAAGAAATTCTTGCATGGAACAAGACCCTGAACACCTTTTCCTCATTTACCACACTTTTCTTTCCCCTGAGTGCAACACTGCTTCTCTAACTAATGAGGCTTTGGTTTTCTCTGCATATATTTGACCCAAGAGCTGGATTTCTGTCACCTTTATCTCCTGCTCAGGTAACTAGAATTAACTTGGGTCCTCAGAGAAGAATAGTACTCTAGTACCTACATATCATGATATATAGCATGCTAAGCTTATCCAAAGTAAAATCATACTGAGATGGCATCTCGTATTTGAGAAAAAGTCTCTTTTTATTGATTTTTATTCTTCTGTGACAATAAAATTTCTCTATAAAATATGCTTTTTGGGTTCATTTAATTTTTATACATACCTCTCATAAACATTATTTATTAAATAAATAGTTACTCTTCATGTATTTCCTCAAGAGTAGGGAATAGGTTTTTTTTTCTCCACTAAATAATTTCCCCTGGAATGAGCAGCATGGCCAAGGTCTCTTGGACAACTTGTTAAATTCAGCTGCAATAGGTAAGAAAATTATTGAACTTGAAAAGAAAATTCTTTATTCACTTTTAACACTTTATAGCAACTGATACTTAGCCTGCAGAGAGAGAAAGAAAGCATGTCTTCCCAAAGTATTCTTTTTTTTCATAGACTTAATATACTAATATTTTAATAGTAAATTATGTGTTAAAATGAAGGAGAATGGCTTGAAGCAAATGCAGCAGTGACTCCTATTTGATATAATATTGACATGCTATTACATAAATTCAAGCCTTCAAATAATTAAGAGACTATAGGCAGAAATTATTAACCATATTTTAAAAAACAAGCTAATAAAATATTTGTTTTTATTATTCAGAAAATTGTGATTGTGATAGAATTATAAGCATCCTCAATCCTGTTGATTTTATGACAAATGAGGAAAGTTCTCTGTGTGTGTGTGTGTGTGTGTGTGTGTGTGTGCAGTGTTTTATTCTTTTTAAAAGACAAGATATTGCCTTGAAACTTTTTAATCTTTGACTTTACTATATTTATGGACATTTGTAGTTCTAAAAGTAAACTGGAAAATCCATAGACCTGAGGCATTTGACCTATCACATCTATTCAGTGGCTGAGTGGCTAGAAAGGAGAATCAGAGGGAATGGGCCTCAGACACCTTGTTACAGTTCAGAGTGTGCTGTGTTTCTGGGTGGCTCTAGGTTCTGTCTGGTGTCCACAAGCAGCTGTATATTACAGAGATCAACTTCACCAGCATCATTGAAAGCTTTTAGAGCTTTTTAGTCTAAATGAAATCATTTTGAATTCTCTTTAAGATACTTTATTACTGTTCATATTATTGTCTTAATTTTATAATTTTATAATTTTATAATTTTATTATTTATTTATTCACATATATTCTAGGAGAAGAGATTCAAGTTGTGTCTCTCCAGAATCTTGGCAGAATTAGGTAACGTGTAATATAGTGTTGTGGAAAGATGGGGAACCAAAGAACTGGAGGTCTGGATGGATTGAGTCTAAAATACTTTAGTGCCCATGAACAGGAGAGGTAAAGGTTTGTCATGAGCAGCAGTTCTCCCTCCTTTTGTGTCATAAGCCTGGCAGGCTTCACTTTCCAGAGACTATCAATGGTGCCCTGTCTAACAAGATTCTGAGATGAGAACTTTAAATGTTGACCAGCTCCAAGCTTACCTTGGCTGGTTTAGTGTCGAGTTTATCATAGTCTCACTTGGAACATGCAGTTTCTGAAAATGGAGAGCTGAAAGTCTCCATGGACCAGCGTTTTGGAGATTATGTATCAACTAAGCAGGAGGAAAGCATGTGAACTTCCTGTGCTACAGCTAGTGCTTGTCCTAAGACTGGAATGTTCCCTCCTGGGGGTGGCTAACATGTAATGCAGTACAGAGTAGCTCATGGAGCTCCAGTACAGGAAAGGGATAAGACCTTTCTCCATCATTATAAATGTAATTATTTTGTTATCATATTTGTTCAGCAATTTGTATTCTCAACTGTTTTTAATATCCCAGGGAAAAATGTCATACTACATTGGCTGTAAGGATTTGACAAACAGGATGTAATAAAATAATGTGCTAAACAAGGCAGGAGTCTGATGTGCCATCCAAATAGTCTAACAGCATGCAGAGTCCTGTTCAAAAAAACCACAGTCAAAGCTACTTCCGGAGCTAGTAATCATAGAGATTAATCCCTAGGCATAGTGCCTACAAATAAAAATCCAGTGTTTCCAAAGGAAAGTTCCTTTCACCTAAAATAATGAATTTCTTTACTCATTCACTCATTCGGCAAGTATTTATTGAGCACTAATTTGAAAATAGGTGCTCCTCTTGACTCAGAATGCAGCAGGTATAAAACATGTACTTACATTCTAGTGGGGAAAGACAAGCCATCAGCAAGATAAATAAGTACAAAATAAAATATGTAAGCTTATGCTAAGTGCCAAGATAAAAATAAGCCGGGAAGGAAGATAAGAACTGTAGGGTGCTTGTCAATTTAGACATATAGATAGGGAAACTCACTGGGTAGATGAAATCTGGGTCAAATTCCAAAGGAGGAAGAGGAAGAAGACCTTTTTTTCTCAAAATCTGAAAAAGATCTTTTATAAAGAAAGGAAATGATGTGCAAGATGCTGAGATAGGTGTATACCTAGTCAATTCCAGAAGCATTGGGTAGACAGGTATGAGCAAAGAGGTTGTAGGAGGAGATAACATCGAAGAAGAAATGGGGAGGTCTGATCATGAAGGGCCTGGTGGACTCAGTATGGACTGTATGAGGGAGAGAGGAAGTGATTTAAGGGTTTGAACAGGTGAAAGACATGATCTGGTTAACATTTCATGAAGATCTTCTGACAGCTGTGCTGAGAATAGAATAAAAGAAAGCAAGTATAAAATCAGGGAAGTTATTGCAATAACTTTGGAAGTAGTGATGTTTATTTGAACCTGGATAGTAGCAGTGGAGAACTAGATAGCTTTTGAATATTATTTGGAAGTTAGGGCCACTGGGATTTGCTGCCAGATCAGAACTGGTTGTTAGAGAAAGAGGAGGTAATGTTGATTCCAAGATGTTTGCCCTAGCTACTCGAAAAATGGAGTTGCCATTTACTAGATGAAGAAACTGAAATGACAGATTAGTAGATGATGATGATGAGCCTCAGTCATCTTTTCTGAATATTTACTTGGAGATCTTGAGTGGGCCATTGGATATGTCTGAAATTCAGATCCAGTCTAAAAATGATGTGGGAGGCATTAGAGTATTTAAAACCACAAAATAAGATGAGCTCTCTTTCACTTATAGTGAAATTGTGCCAACCTTAATTAGCTTGGGGTATTCTCTCACTTGGCATGGGTTTGATGCCCATCAAGAGAGAGGCTTTACTTCAAAAGGCACCATAGCTAAATATATCAGATGACCTCAGGGGTGGGGATCCAGCTTCTCTTATAGAAATGCTGAGGAGGTCTCTTCCTTCTCAAGGCCTAAAGTGGGGAAAGAAACTATCTAATGGCCACAGGTTGTCTACTTAAGAGGCTGTCTATACAAAAACTATTTTAAACTCCTAGGAGAAAGCTGGACAGTATGGGTTTGAAATGAATGTGATGATACGATTTCCATGACACCTAAACCTAGATGCAGTTTTGGTCACATTTTCTCAATGTATATGCTGGTGAAAAACACATAGCTTCAGAAAGTTCTTTCTTGTGAGGTAGACAGACATGGCTGAGCTGCCCCTTAACTTCAAAGGGAGAAGAGAAAACACAGAGAATCCAGGACATCTTCATGGCAAGTCTGAGCTCTTAGCCTCTTGTCATCTATGCTCTGATATATGTTAAAGGTTGGTGAGTACATCATTGATGTACATTCTTCCTCTGGACAAAAAGCTTCCAAAGATATCACTGGTGTCATATCAGTTTCATGCTCAGTAACCCCAAAATGGCTCCCAATGTTCCCATGTGTCTTGATTTGTCCACTGAGCTCTGCAGAGTAATAGCTAATTCGACAAGTATTTGCTCATATTGCTTCCTGTGCTATTTAATCTTGATTCTCACTATATTATAATAAGTCCCTCAAAGTGGTTTTTTTCTGGTTCATATTTTATCCTTCCATTATGCCTTTACAACTTGTCAGTCTAAATGTAGATTCATTAATCTAAACTTAACATTGAATTATGAAGTTAGAATGCATATATGCCATATATATGAGTTCGACTCTAATATTTCATATATATATATATATAAATTATGTATATGTGTCTATCTGTACACATACATACACATATAGTCAAGAACTAACATCATCGTCACACATACTGTGTACCATAAAGGCTCAGCTGAAAATACATCTTTGTTGACTGGCAATTGACAATTATGTATACAATTAAATATAAAGGATTTAAAAAATGTTTTTAAAATTTCATATTTGAGCATTTATCTATATAGATTTCCTCTTGTGCCATAACATAATTTATTATCAACAAGTCCTCTGAGCCAATTTTCATTAAAATCACAAAATAAATCAAGAAAGATTGGGCAGGTACATTTATTCTTATGGATATAATTTAAGCTGTCCTGGTAACTGGTGAACTGAAGTTGTATGCTGTGTTTGGACTCAATTCAGGAGCATCAGTGGTCAATATGACTTGATTTTGTGTATTATGTCATAGAGGACAGTCCAACAGATTTTATGCTTTATTTAGAGAATGGCTTTGAGGAAAAATAATACTAGTAAAAATCTAATATGTCCTTAAAGACTTTTCCAAAACTTCTATTGTGGCTTATGGAAATGTGCTCATGAAAAGTTATTAAGTGTTAAAACCAATATAATATTTAATTGAAATTTACAGGACAATTTTTCTTAATTTATGGTCTACCACATAATTTTTAGCATGCTGCATAAAGAACAGAGGAGTGCCTATATCCTTCTGTTGTTTTGCAAATGCCCAAAATTAAAATTAAACTTGCTGATATTAAAAAAAAAAGAAGGGTCCATGTCACCCAGACTTGAACTGCCAACTTGGTTCTGAATGATAGCCGAGGGGTAGTACATGGAACTAGCCTGAGGGAGGTATGCCAGTGTATGTGAGTAGTTACAATCTTTGCTTCTGTCATTCAGCCATCTGGAATGAATGCACAGGATAAAGCAAAGGAAATTAACAATAACGTTCTGTCTAAAATACACAGGTACTAGGTGAAATGTTTTATATACATTTTCTCAGTCAGTCTTCTCAGACACTTAACGAAAGTGGTGCTATTTGCACCCTGTGACCCATGAGGAATCTTCACCACAAGAGGCGTGAGTCATTTAGGAATGTCACAGATAGTGAGCTGTTGAGCTGATCACAGACACCATTTTTGTTGGCCTTCAACATCCAGCTATCTAGACACAACCAGATCTACTTCTTCAGCATCTTAAGTTATCAAACAACTTCAGGTTTCCAGTTTAGGAAAATATGTCAACTACCCATGACTAAATTGCCACTGGGTCTGACATGAAAAAGTTATTTGAGTTATAACTAACTAGATCTCTTAATATGGAGTTGAACCTGATATACTGTGTGGTTCAGAGCAGCCTTTAAAGTGTGAGTTTTAGAAGGCAATGCTGGGATTCCTATCATGGGTCCTAACATCGAGAACGGCTCGTCAACAGCTGCACGAGACAGTTAAATTTATTACTGATTAACTTTGCCACAAACAAACATGATGTTTTTGAGCATTTAAAAAATTGTCTACATAAATCCAAAATATCCAAAAATCAAACCCTAAACGTTTAATGTGGTTGAGAAGTCCCAGACTTCAAGTATCAAGGAGTGATTCTGTTTGACTCCCCTTCTACATTGTGTCCTGCCTCCTGGCCTCCTGTCCAACTTTACTCTAGTCCTGGCAGAGTTTATTGGCTTTGCACAGGAGTAACCAGATAGCACCTCACCGAAGCTGCAGTCTTTTTCTGATCTCGGTCCCAGGACTACTCATCCTTGGGGCCACCCTTGTCCAAGGAGGACCACAGCACACATTGGATAAAATCTTCCCTCTTCTTTCAACAAAGTGTGTCCAGCTCCACTTGCTCACAGTGGTAACAGACTGAAAAGCACCCTGGGCTGGTGGAACTTTCTTTCCTGTCCCCAACGCCTGGTCCTTGGGACACCTTCCAAAATAAACCACATGCAGACTCCCTCTTATCTCAGGCTCTGCTTTCTGGTAGATTTAAGCTAAGATGTTTACCGTATGTGAATCCAGAGCTTTATTTTTCTCATCAAAAAATGTGTGTGTGGTGGGGCTATGTGACAGATACTCAAATTAAAAATGCAAATTCTAAAACAAAATTTAGAAGGGCAATTTGCATTTTTAAAAACAGATTCTTTTTTATTTTTAAGAGCAGATCTCTCTCAAATTCATCTGACTTTCCATTTTCATGATGCCTGACAAAATTCTTACATTTTTTTAAACTTATTGCTTAATTAATTTTGTCATACAGGGTATGCCAAATTAGCTTATTTCTGTAATCAGTTTGTGTTTCCAAAAGCTCAGGCAAGAGACAATGCAGGAAACATGATGTTCATAGCAAAAGGGAGACACTTCATATTGAATATGGCAGACGGGTAATCAAACATTACATATTTAACTTTATTATAACACAGTGAGGAAAATATCCTGCCTTTCTTGTCAAGAATAAGAAAAATATTTATTCTATTCTCAGAAGGCCCACTGTAGGATAAGACTTTGGCATGATGTAACTGATCACAGAAAAACACATCAGATCTCAATAAAATATAAAGTATATATTTACAAAATGTCAACATTTCCACCAAAAAAAAACTTTCAAGCTAGGCTGTTTGCTTTATGGAGTTTGGTTGTAAAATAGATATATTTACTATTTGATTTGTTTAATAATAGAATGAATGTTTGTTATGAACCTAATATATACACATTTACTATGTTAGTCCCTGAGAGATCCAGAAAAAACTAATGAATTGTTCTTGACCTCATGGTGTTTATAATCTAGTAAAATAGAACTGTAGCATATCCCCCCAAACAATTACAAATCGAGTATTTAAATATACTCTGAAATATCTTTTTCCTTCTCCCTCTAGACCTCCCTATTCCCTTTTTCCCATAGGTAATCATTAAAATGTGCTTCTGGGTATTTATCTGAAAAATCAAAAACACTAATTTGAAAAGATATATACACCCCTATGTTCATTGCAGCATTGTTTACAATAACCAAGACATGTAAACAACATAAGTGCCCACCAATATACAATTGGATAAAGAAGATGTGGTACATGTATACAATGGAATATTACTCAGTCATACAAAGAATGAAATCTTACCATTTGCAACAACATGGGTAGTCCTAGAGAGTATTATGCTAAGTGAAATAAGTCAGATAAAGACAAATACCATATTAATTCACTTACACGTGGAATCTAAAGAACAAAATAAATGAACAAGCAAAACAGAAACAAACTCATAGATAAAGAGAATAAACTGATGGTTGCCAGATTGAAAGAAGTTTGGAGGTCAGGGTGAAAATGGTGAAAGGATTAAGAAGTAAAAATTGGTATAGGGATGTAATAGTCAAAGGGATATAAACTACAGCATAGAAAATGTAGTCAATAATATTGTAATAACTATGTATGGTGCCAGATAGGTAATAATATTGAATGCCAAAGTTAATGGAAAAAATAAAATAATGATTAAAAAGTAAAAATGTGCTTAATATGAATTTTAATTGGCGTTTATTCTTAAAATTTAAAAATAATTTTAGACTTAAATAGGAATTGAAAAAAATAGTATGAAGGGTTCCCGCATGACCCTCCCCAATTTTCCCTCAGTGATATAGCATCTTGTGTAACTGCAATACAATTGTCAAACCAGGATAATGACATTGATATTGGCGTAATACTATTAACGAAGCTGCAGACCTTATTTTGACTTTCACCAGTTTTTACAAGTATTTTCTTTTTGTGTGTAGTTCTATAAAATTTTATTACATGTGTAGACACATCTATCATAATAATCAAAGTACAGTTCATCCCAAATAAAGTTTCTTATGCTACCCATTCATAGTTATATCCAACACCAACCCTAACCCTGGCAACCACAAATCTGTTGTTTATATTTTGAGGATGTTATATAAAAGGGAATAATACAGTGTTTACCATTTTTAGATTAGATTTTTTTTTTCACTCAGCATAACACCCTTGAGACTCATCTAAGTTGTGTCATGTATCAATCATTTCTTTCTTTTCATTGCTGAGTCGTATTCTACTGTGTACAGGTGTCATAGTTTGTTTACCCATCTACCATTTGAAGCACATTTAGATTGTCTCTAGGGTTTGGAGATTATGAATATAGTTGTTATAAATATTAAAATGTAAATTTTATATAACTGTAAGTTTCCTTTCTCTAGAATAAATAAATGTAAGTGAGATTCCTGGTTACACAGTAAATGTATGTGTAACATTCTGTGTAACATTCTAAGACATGGGCATTCATTCTTGCATTTGTTCTTTTTTATGCATTTGTTTATTATATAACATTGTGTTAAAAATATTTTTATTTTATCTTTCACCTAGTGCCATAGGTCCATAGGTATTTCTATATGTATATCTAATTCTTATAAACAGTCATATTGTAAAGCAAATGATTCTTTGAAAATGTATATACTCCATAAGTAATTTGTTTAGTGATTTTAGGTTTCTAATTGGGTTCTTAATATAACGTATATCTTTATCTCTTCTGGGTTTGTTTCATGGATTTACATATAAATGTAAACATTACCTGGTGTTTGAGAAAACATAACTAACAGTAGCTATCCAAGTTTAGACCCAGGTCATGCATAAAGTCTCTATGTTGTCTATGAACTTTTCAAAGTTCATGGCAGCAGAGCTTATCAACCATGTGTGCAGCAGCTCCATAGGCCCAGGCTCTTTCTGTAGGTTGTTATCAAGCTCAAAACAGCTGATCTTGGCATTTATTGATTCCAGGCTTATGGCTAAAAAACCCAGAAACAGCATGAAGTAATCCAGGAGCATTTTCATCATTAGCAAAGGACCCAGAAAAATTAGCAGCAGGGCTCAAATACATGATTTTCATATAGGACTAAAGGTCACATATCTTTAGTCCTTCAGATACACAAAAATTCATTTTTTTTGGTATAGCTTTCTCATATAGAAAGAGGTCATTTCAGAAAGGGCCCATTGTTTATCTGTCTATACCTAAACTCATCTACACTTCAGGCCATCAGGCCATTATTTGCTTTATTAAAAATACTTAAAAATTTTGGAAGACACTGGTAATTTTGGTGATTATAGATAGTTGATATTGGAGAGAGGGGCCTAGGAATATTGCTGTAAATTTGATCAGATGAAACTTGAGTATTTATCAGAATCACCTGGAGGTCTGGTTAAAAAACCAAGTACTGAGACATTCCCCCACAGTTTCTGACACAGTATATCAGAGATAGAAAACAAGAATTGGCTGATGCTGCTGGATGATGTTGAGAATCTCTCCTGTAGATGGAATGGGACCAAGGCCCAGCTCCGAGCTCACAATTATACCTAATTAATATATGTGCTTGTGCCAGTCCTATTGATTTCATTTGTATATGCCAGACTCACCGAGGACCTCCATAAATATGTTTGTGAAATAATTTACCCCATATTTCACTTCTGGCAGCAGCCATTTTTATTCTCAAAATAGTTGCTTCATAGCAACTACCAAACATTGAGCTTCAACATTCCAGGCCATTTGATCCTCTCAGCCTGTCATCTATCCTCAAATAATGCCCTCTGTGCTTGTATATTAGGGTGAAACAGAAGATGTTATTTTTTTCTGTTTTTTGTTTTTAAATTGTGCAATGAGTGATGTCAACAGGATGGCCAACTAGGAAGCCCCAGTTACTTTCTCCTTAAAGGAGACTTTAAATAAATAATGGAAAATGACTAAAATAAGTTGATAGAATCTTTGGAAATGAATCAAAGATCTATAGTAACCAAGTGAACTCCCAGTCAAGAAAAAGCCATATTAAGAATAATAGATTTCATAGCAATTTTACTCACCCTTGCCTTACTCCCTTCCCAGCACTATGCAGCATGGTTTGGAGAAGCAGCAGTCCCCAGTTTCCTTCTATAAACCAGAGAGAGCAGAGCAGACAAAATTTGCAATGTTCTAACCTGTTTGTGTGCAGCCTGAGGGATTGGTCTTTGTGTCACTTAACCTGGAGCACAGATGGGTAGAAGCAGCACAACTCAGGTTTCAGGCTTGTGAAAGCCATGGGTGGCAATCGTGAGACAATGAAACTGTAAGAGGACTAAAGATCCACAGACACCTGCTTCAAGTGATTACTATTTGAGGAATACAATAGAAAAGCTGAAGCCCTGAGAAGAAGCAGGAGTGAGACTCTTAGGGAAATTAAGATTTTTAAAAGCAGTCATGCATACAGGAGAATAAGTACACACACACACACACACACACACACACACACACACAACACCCACTCATGCACACATGCATGCACACATTGCCAGGGTAAACATACTTAGAAAAGGCTTGCGATGACCTTAAGCCTTCCCATTGGGCCAATCATAAGGCAAAAATTGGGAGAGCTAGTTGTTTTTTAAATGCCAGATTTCCAACAAAAATCACAAGTCATACAAAGAAACAGAAAAGCATGGTCCATCCAAAGAAACAAAATAAATCTCTATAAACCATCCATGAAAGAATATGGGCATTGGACTTCCTAGATAAAGACTCTAAAATAACTGTCATACATATGCTCAAAAAACTAGAAGAAAATGAACAAAGACCTAAAGGAAATCTAAAAAACATTGACATATGAACAAAATGAGAATATCAATACAGAGTAATTATGTAAAAGAACCAAACAGAAACTCTGAAGTTGAAACATATGATAACTGAAATGAAAAACTTATTTCAGAGATTCAATAGCAAACTCAAATTAGAAAAATTAGCAAACTTGAAATAAAGTCATTTGAATTTATCAAATCTAAGGAGCAATGAAATAGAAGAGAGTCCAGAAAAAGAAAACTCTTGCATATATAGCCAGATATTTTCAATAACCATCTGATGGGGAAAGGACAGTATTTTCAACAAATGGTGTTGGAAAATTGAATATCTAAGTACAAAAAAAAAACGAAATTGGACCTTTACACCACATACGATATTACCTCAAATGGATCAAAGACCTAAATGCAAGAAACTGAAACTAAAATACTCTTAGAAAGAAACAAATAGGAAAAGCTGCATGGCATTGGATTTAGTAAAGATTTCTTAAATATGACATGAAAAGTTACAGGGCAAAAAGGAAAAAATAAAAAACTTTATCAAAATTAAAAACTTTTGTGCATCAAAAGATACTATTAAGAGAGTAAAAAGGCAAATTGCAGAATGAGAACAAATATCTGCAACATCTATCTGTTAAGAGATTAATATCCAGAATGTATAAAGAACTTTTAAAACTCAACAATAGAAAAATAAATAATTTGATTTAAAAAAAATGGACAAATGACTTGAATATTTCTCCACAGCAGTTATACAAATAGCCATTATGCACAGGAAAATATGCTCATATCCAAAAATCATTAAGGAAATGCAAATCAGAACCATGAGATACCATTTCACATTAGTTATTATTTAAAAAGAAAAAAACAGAACATAACAAGTGATGAGGCCATGGAGAAGTTGGAATCTTTATGCATTGCTGTTGGAAATGAAAAATGGTACAGCTGCTGTGGAAACAGTATGACAATTTCTCAAAAAATTAAAAAAATAGAATTACTCTATGATTTTCCAAAGAGTTGAAAGCAGGAACTCAAAGACATATTTTCTCAACTATGTTCATAGCAGCATTATTTACAATTGCCAAAACTACGAGCAACCCAAGCATCCATCGATGGATAAACAGATAAATGAAATGTAGCATATACATTTAATGAAATATTACTCAGTTTTAAAAAGTAAGAAAATGTTGACATGTGTTACTATAAGAATGAATCTTAAAGAATTATGCTAAGTGAAATAAGCCAGTCATAAAAGTTTAAATACTGTATAATTTTACTTGTAAGAGGCACCTAGAGTAAAATTCATAGTGACCAAAGTAATATGGTGGTTTTTAGGGGCTAAGAGAAGTGGGGAATGGAGAATTAGTGTTTAAAGGTACAGAGTTTCAGTTTGGGAAGATGAAAAATTTTGGAGATTGATGGTGGCAATGGTTGCACAACAATGTGAATCAATGTATAATGGCTCGATGATGATGATGATGAAGATAATGATATTTGTGATAGTATACCTTACATTTGTAACTAAATTCATAAAGCCCTTTTAAATACACTCCTTCACTTAATTCTGGACTTAACTCTATGAATTATTTTCCCCATTTTTCCAGATGGAGCCTGAGAGTGAGGTTAAATGAAAACCAGAAAGTGGTAGAGCTCATATTTAAATCAAATCTCTGTATGCTATCTAGTATCTTTTATTATGTCATGTTGCCTTGTGTGTTGGGCTAAGTGTGGTTTTGATAGTTTGAAATAGGCCCAGACATGGAGACACAAAGCAATATTCTTGCTGATAAAGTAAGAGGATTTATTTTAGTGACTGGATTGACAAAAGCCTTATTATTTTATAGTCATCTTTTGTATAAAATATGGGAAACTTTAATGCATCTTAGAGAAGGAGCAAGGAAAGGCTCCTTAGAGAAGGAGCAAGAAAAGGTCTAGGTAGCACAGGCTAGTAAACAAAACCTAAATTTTTAGAATCTCTAATTACAAAGTAAGGTGTATCAAATTTAATCATATATATTTTTTAATTTAGTGAACTACTTTTATTGCTTAAATTTCATTCATGTAGTATATTTATGTAGACCCTGGAGGCTAATGTGTGACTATAGACTTCACTGTGCCTTAACTTTTTCCCTAGTCTTTTTTTTTCTTCCTGATTTTAAATACATCAACTATGACTTCTACCATCTTGGGGCAGGGGCAGGGGTAAGAGCAGGGGCAGAGGTAGGAAGGAGCAGGGGCAGGGTCATGAGAAAGTTTAGTGACTCATCTTTCCTGATTGAAGAGAAAATATCATACTATTAAATAAAGATTATTTGAAGACTCCACACATATTCATTGAAGGTCTACCTCATTCTGGGCACTGATCTAAGCATTGGAGACAGAGCTGTGAATAAGAGGTTTAGAGACATGTCTCAGGGTGTCCCCAGGGTTGTGTAGGAGAGACCATGAACAAATCCATGAACAAGATAATTTCAGAGAATAATCATTTCTATGAAGAAAAGGAAACAGACTGAGTGCATGTGTGGTAGTGATAGACAAATCTGACTGAGTAGTTAGTTAGGGAAGGGTTTTCTTTGGAGAGAATATTAAAGCTGAAATCTGAAATAAAATGGTGGAACTAGTCCTGAGATTTAGGGGAGGGAGCTACAGGCAGGAGAACGGTAAGTGCAAAGGCCCAAAGGTAAGCATGGGTGTGACGTGTTCAAAGAGTAGAAAGAAAGCCATGTGGAGGGATCACCAGGAGTGGAAGGAGATGAGACTTTAGAGAGAGCTGAGACAGGCCAGGCAGTATCAAGCAGCCTCAGTAAGTGACTGTCTCCTGTCCTCTCTGTACAGTGTGAAGCCATTAAGTGCTACTGTGAGGAGATTGTGTTGTGGGTAGGATAGGTGAAGGCTGCTGTGCTCTTCAGGTAAGAGATGATAGTGTTGAGGTTGAAAGGAAATAAGTGGGTTGGGGACATATTCTGGAGTCCAAGCTCTGATGTTGCTTTCCAAAGCACTAGGTGTGAGGAGTACGGAGGTGCATCCCAAGGCAATTTAAAAAATCTGAGACACTATTTAAGTGTTATTTTGTTTTTGGTGACATGCACTGGGGCACTGATACTATATTCTGGAGAAGATAGGCTAGTCGAAGTCTTCCTTATTCACACAAAAATTGGAATGTGAACTTCTCTAAGAGTTGGTTGACACCAACAGCACACTATACTAGCATTTTGATCACAAAGATGTATCATTTTCTGCTGCTGGTGTTAACCATGTGAATCCGGCAATTGGCTTCTTATTTCTTGTGACTGAAAGAAGAGGCAGACTTATTTTTGTTCATTTCAAATGTCACAAAAGTCAAAGTTACTATAGGAACCATTTGTTTTTACTCCAGCATTTTGCTGAGTTGTATGTCAAATATGGTTATGACTAAAGAATGTTGTAAAATTTGAGGCATTCATTAAAAAGATACAGTGCTACATTTATATTTATTATAAGACACATGTGCTATTTAATTAAGAGGTCTCATTCACGAATGGCTTGGGCAAAGTACAACCTTGAAGCAATTTAAACTTATAATGATCTTAATTATTATGCAGTTGGAGGCTAATTTTTAATTACAGTTTGCCACCTAAGCAATGAATTGATAATATTATTTGTTAAGAAAAAAGGAAAACTGCCTTAAATACAGTACTTGCATGGTTTGTATACTTTACAGGCACCAATTTCCCTTTATTATTTTCATTTGGGCAGTATAAAGAGGTCTTCAAAGCAAGAAATGGATTTTGGCAAGTATTATACACATTTTTCTAATTGGGAAAAAATATCTAGCAACTTCAGTAAAAGGGCCCTGATATCAAGGACATTTCTAGTCAAATTGCAATAAGTGCAGGTTCTTACAATGGCCCTGCTTCCCTCATCGAGATACCTACTGACCTTATCTTTTGGTTTCTAGACCAAAACCTTTAGGCTAGAAATGATTGGACATGTTTCATATACATCATGAAATGATCTTAACTGATTGTGTTTCTTCTTGTGGGGTTACTGGCATCCTAAGTCTTTCTTGCCTCTTTTTAAATTATTTCAATCATGGAGAAACAAATGAGAAGAGTTTTCTTAATGTTCGCAAAATTTTGTGCAACAGTTCCACATATGACTGTTGGTCATGTCCCTTTTCTGGCCTCTTTAGGATTCCAAGTCCTTGAAAATTCAAATTAATTGGCTTACGTGCAAATGTAATTTTGCAGCCTATGACCATAATCTAAATCCACCTAACGTTCACAAATTTCAGAACCAACTGAGGGTAACACCATGCAGTGTATCTTAAGATCCAGAGAAAGCTGATTTATAAATCTCATTAAACTGGTCACATAATCAGTGTGAAACTCTTTGTCTGCAAGACAAAGACAATAATACAGATTTTGCTTGATTATTGTAAGAATTGGAAGTAATGTACGTTAAACACCAATGACAGGGTCTGGGATAGTAAGCATTAAACAAATGCTGGTTATTATTATCACCAATATACCCATCTAGGTATATATAGTTTCCTGCCTGGACAATTGCAATATACCCCTAACAGGTCTGCCTGCCTCTAGTTTTCTTTCCTCTATATTTATCTTCCCAAATAGCACTCACATCGGGCCATTCTGCAACTCAGATGTATTGTGTGGTTTCTGTTGGATACAGGATCAAGTCCAAAATATTTGGTTTGGCATTCAAAATCACAAGCTTCGCAATTTGACTCAATCCACACTTCATCCTTATCTCTATTCTAAACCTGACTCATTTATACTTCTAATTTAAAATTTATCATATTCTACCTTGTGTAATAGCTTTTTTTTCCTTTGTAACTAGATTTATATCCCCAGCTATATAGAGAGGAATTACCATGTCTTATTCTTTAAAAAATTTTTTCCCATCGATTCTATTTGTTCAGTGTCTCTTACATAAAAAATTTCTAAAAAATTGTTTCTGACAATAATGTGTTTGCAGGTCAGGAAGACAGGCAATTCTGTATAGCAATAAGAAAAAAAGTGAACAATATTTTAGTGCTTTTGTATTTTGTCATATCTTCTTGAATTCTTCTAAAATTAATCAGAAAAGAAAAAAATATTTAAAGTTTACATAAAAGACAGTTTACATAAAGCTTTTCTTATAAAGTCTTTGAAACTCTTTAGGTTTTAACACATTTTATTTATTATCAAATTCAAAGGATAAATTTTTCATCTTAAACTGAAGGCCTCACAGAGTAAAATTTTTACTCATGCCTGCAGAGTAAATCAGTGAAAGGTTTGGGATCAGAATCAGATCTTTAAGTATCCACCTCAGTGTCTGGTTGCTTAAAACAGAGAGATTAATAGATGGAAGGAATTCCTGAGGCCTGGATGCCCTGAAAGCAGATTCAAAGGTTAGCTCTGTTTATATAATGAAACCTCATCTATCAAACTTAAAATAAATACATAGGCAAGTGTACAGAAAACATATTCTTCTCTGTTTTTGTTTTCTGATTAGCACAGCCATACTAACATCTTCCAAATGGACTACTCTTTGTGGCTGCTAGCCAAAACATAGCTAAAATTATGCCTCATATCTTTTCTTTTGACTGGGTTTTATTTTTGCTAAATCTCTTTAACATTCATTTATTTCATATCTGTTTCACAGTATGTTAATTCTGTGATAAATAAAAGATGTGGTACATATTTTGAGACACACATAAATGAAATATAAGACTCAGTTTTGAACCTCAAGAATCTTTCATTCTTATTAAAGAAATAAGATATACATTAGTCAGGGACCTATAAGATTATATGCTGAGAAATGTGGTAAAATATTTGTATAGGAGGCCAAATAGAAATACATGTCCATTCAGGCTACAGAACCATGGACAGTAAAGATGAGTAGACAGGAGCAGTAGTGCAGGGACCTTGGGGAATTTGGATTTGTAAATAGCAGGGGAAACACTGAGTTACTCAATAAAATCTAAGCTCTTAAAAAGGTAGCCTTTCTATTTTAAATATAACTTAAAGCTCATATTATCAACTCTTTTTTTTGTCTCAGAGACTAGTTTGTTCTTTTATATCCCAAAGAGCAAATAAAGTGAAATTGCTACAAAAATAGAAAACAGATTTGGCCAAGCAAGTTCAGGGGTGAATGCAGATGAGATAAGAAAATACTTTTGTAATATTAGAAGGCAGAGCTGGAATAGGCTGATAAGTTAGATAATGAGAGAAGAAAACAGATTTGTGAGATATTTAAATAATACCATATTTAAGTGGTGGTTTGGTTATAGAAGGGAATGAGAGAAAGGAGTATCCAGAATGACTCCTGAAACTTCAGTGTTATAGCACTGCAGGTCGAGTTGCCTTTTAGACATTAAGACTGAGAAGCCTTTGAGCCATCCAAATGTAGAGGTCAGGCAAGCAGTTTTGTATTTGCACTTGGACTTAGAGCAGTGGTTTTCAAACTGGAAATAATTTTGTCCACCTCTACCCCTCTCCAGAGGGCATTTCTCAATGTCTGGAGATGTTTTTATTTTCACAGTTGGGAGAAGAAGTGTTACTGGTGTCTAATGTGTAGAGGCCACGAATGCTGCTAAACAGCTTACAATGCATAGGTTAGCCATCACCCTGCACCCTATCCCTCCATACACACATCAAAAAATAATCTGGCACCAAATGTCAACAGCATTGAGTTTGTGGTCCTTGGTGGGGTGTGGGGTGGGATAATGGGAAGAAGGAGATCCTTCTTAAGAATACTTATAACATGATACTATTTATGCAAAATTCAAAAACATCTTAAATTAAGCAATCAAGTACTTAGTGATAAAAGTATGTGGCAAAATTATAAAGAAAAGTGTAAAAATAAAGCACACAAAATTTAGATTATTGGTTATCACTGAGGAGAAGGGAACGAAAGGCAAGGGATTGGGGAAAGTCAACAGGAGATTTCAGCATGAAAAAGATATACTTTTAATAAGAGGTGGGTTAATAATTATAAGTTGCATTGTCACATTTTGCACCACTTACCTATTATAAATATTATTTTTATCTTTTCAGCACTTAATAAGAAGCAAGGTAAAAAATCTAATGGCTAGGTAGAAATGAATGAGTCTACAAGGAAAATGGAAAATATCAAGAGGAGAAAAAACAAAGTGTTATGTCACAGAAGCGAAAGTCATTGTTAACAGTCTCAGAGACAACTGAAAAGCTATCAAAATGAGGACAAAAAAGTTTCCATTGAGTTCACTGTCATAGAACTCACTGATAATCTCAGAACAGTTTTGATGAAGTAATTAATGAATGGAGTTAGTTGAGTAGAAAGTCAAGGTTATAAAATGGAACCAATAGTATAGACACACTTTCAAGAAGTTCTGCTAAGAAGAACAGAGAGAAAATTTAATAGCTAGAGATTAAATAGATTGCTGAGAGAATGTTTTATTTTGCTTATTTTAATGAGGAAGATGAACTGGTTTAAAACTAAAGAGAAAGAATCTCATGAAAGAGAGGATTTGGATCTACCAAATAGAGAAGGGGGTAGTTAATGTTTTAAGTTTTATGAGAAATCAAGAGGAAGCAACGATCAAAAACAAAGCCACGTGGAAGAATTGGTCCTAGATAGGAGAAGTTTAGTTCCTCTCTTTCTCAGCAGAGAAGGAAGCAAGAGGACATAAAGATGAAGATGAAATGAGAAGAAGCTCAGGAATTGGAATCTATTTTTATTTCTGTAAAGAATGATGTTTGGAGAAGAGTTAGAGGTAGATATTTCATGTTTGAAGTATGTGGAGGTTTGAAATAGTTTTTTGGGGGATGGGATGGGATACAGAGAGTAAGTCAGCAAAAGAAAAAAGTGGGGGTATCAAGTAATATCAAGAATGGAGTGAGTGACATGAATTTTTAATGACAATAATCTGTCTTGTTGGAACCATTCTGGTAGTACTCAGCCGCTCTGATTCAGCTGAAAAGCTGGGCTCATCCAGGATTGGGACTTTGCTAGATGCATGTGACAAGAAAAGAAAGTATCTTGAGAGTTTAGTATCCTGGTAAGAATATTATGTCAAAATGAAGAAAAGATTGATAGTCCTTTCATTCAAAAAGGTTGTCTCCACCTTAAATGTAGAGACACATACAAATCAATAACTATGACAGGAAACTGATCTGGAAGATACAAAGAAGGATCCCCTCTGCAGTGAGGGGATCACACCTGACTTTATAGACGGGGTTAACATTGAGTTGAATCTCGATAAGTGATATGATATCTATTATATAGGCAAACTACCAAAATAAGGCATAATGGAATCAGGCAAGATTCACTGGAGATGGAAAAAAGGATTTGCTCTCCAAAAATAACATTAGGATTTTAGGCAGACATAATGTAACAGAATTAATGTACCCATAATTTAGAATCCAATAAGACATTTCTACTTTTATGAAAAGAAGCCTAGCCACTGTGTTTTCACTGTACTTATGTAAAAAGCAGAACACTCCTCTTTCCCTTGCCCTTTCTCCAAATGACCAGCTTCTTCGACTTAGAGCTACTAATTCCAAATTTGCATTTTGGTTCAGTACCAGCTGGCTATTTTTTGATATTATGATGAGTGACCTAATCCACACTAAACTCAAATCTCTTCTGTCATTCTGGGTAGTTAAGAGCTAGGCAAGTACATTATCTGTTGCATATTATCAGGATAATTTCTGAGCACAAAGGGTGAGGTACTGAATTTATACAGAAGTCAAGCAAGAGGGTTGGCTTTTGTTTTTCACTAAAAAAATTATTGTTTGAACCTACATTGTTGGTTTTGTTGTTTTGTATTGTTAAAGCATTGCTTTTCAATGACCGGTTTTCAGATCAAGTATAATGTGTTCCAGCCTGCCTAGCCTGTTATTAACCCATTACAATGCACTGGCTGCTAGGTTCTTAAGCCCTTGTGTTCTGCAAGAGATGGCACAAGATTAAGGGCAGAAATGAACAGAAAGAGAGGTCATTTTCACCTGAAAGAAAGAAATTGGAGGAAAAAACATAATAACTACTATTGAGGCTCACCTTTGTTTTACTTCTTCAGTTAAGGTTACCTTCTCTTGATCACACTACTTTTCTGAGAGGACTCATTATGGGTCACACAATCATACAGACATTAATTTTATTCCTACCCTTGCCAGACTGAGAAAACAAGGGGACTTCTCTTAATCTTTACAATAAAAATAATAACTTACTTCCTAGGTCTGTAAAGATTAAGAGGTTAAAATAGCTGTAGGTCCTCAATACTTAGTTATGTTATGTTACATGTGTTTTATAACATTTACCGTGATATGGCTTGGTTTTCACAGTTAAGTGTGCTTATGTTGTCTCCTCCACTAGACCAGCAACATATATTATAGTTTCTTGTCCATGAATGAATGGAAATTGGAGAATGATTATTTTCATTTTTATCCTTATAACAGAATGACGTTTGGGACCATGGCAAATGAGTTCAGTATACTAACCTTTTGGTATCCAACAGTGCATACATCAAAAGAGTGATATAGCTGATATGTGAAATTAATTTAGATGCTTATATTTTATGATATGTTATGTTGATAGTTAAGGAATGATGCTTTTGCTTTTCTGTAAAAAACTATTTAAAGTTCACCAAGGAATTACAAATAGCAAAATGTACTTTACTTCTGAGTATCAAGTATAAACTTATGAGTCTAGGTTTTCCATTTCTTTTTAATTTTTTTAAAGAAAATATCACAGAAAAAAATAGGTAATGTAAGAGTTTCTTTGATTTGACTTGATTATAAATTTTTCCAAGGTATTTCTCGCTTCCCTCTCACTCTGTAACATAGGATGTCACAATGACCTTAATAGTTTTCCATGGGGGAAAAAAATTAGATGCAGAGAGAGCAGAGTGACACAAAGAGAAAAGCAATGAACAAAAGTTAAACAATTTACAATTTCTTGGGAGACACTGATCTTCTGTTTTGACAATACATGCTGTAATAGAACATTCTTATCCTCCAACTTTAATATTGAAACTGAATTTTATTATTCAAATGCTCTTTATTTTTGTGGATCTGTATTGCTCTACTTGTTCATTTGCCACATCTGATAATAGGGAAACATAACAATTCTTTTCCTGCAAAGTGAGAAGCACTGTCTTGTATAAAATACTGGTATTGAGGTTAGGTGTCTGGTGAGAGCAGACATGTTTATTTCTAGAAAAATTGTCTGTGTGTATGTCCTCTCTTTTTTACTGTAAACTATTTCAAGCCAGTGACTATTCTGTATTCCTCTCTGCATCCCAAGAATCCAGCACAATGCTCAATATGTTCTCAATATGCTCAATAGGTTCTCAATAAATATTTCCAAATGGCAAGCATGAATTTCATTTCCCAATTCTGAGATTTCTTATTTCACAAAAATGCAAATTGGACTTCGTCTACTTCCTAGTTTAGGGTCATGCAACGGAGAGATATCTTTTGGTTTTTGTTTGAGGTTGAAACAAATTGCTAAAGGGAACAGAGGCAGTGAGGTCAAATTGTTTTGTTTATGCCACCATAACTTCCGACAATAGATGCTCAATAAACACTTGTTGATATAAATAAAAAAATGTCATTGGATTTTGACTTTACTTGAGAATAACCACTTATTGATCAAAAAATTATAACATCACTTTAAATTTCAGCAGTCTCAGGATTATCTGTTCTTTTTGTACCAATTTGTTATGATTCAATAAGATGAAAGAGATGAGCCAAGGATTCAGGCCAGTCAGAGTAATTTTTAGGAAGATATCTGCAAACCAGAAGATCATCCTGCCTATCTCTTAGCTCCAAACTTAAAATAATTCAATGTCAGCAGAGCCATAAATCCAGCTAAATACTGAGACAATTTAGCATCAGGTCAGCTTTTTACTGGTTGTAGTCTGACCTTGAATACACTTGCAGTAAAAGTGATTATTATTTGATCCCTGTGAATAAATTACATCTTGATACTACATTGTCAAGAAGTGGTTACTTGTTTATCTATATTCAATGTTTCAGAGACATTTTTATGCCAAAAAGACATGATACTTTAGATGTAAGTAATTGTTTTGGCCACTCATGATCTATAATAGTACACCAAGTAATTCAGATAAATATTTGAAACAACTGACTACAATATCTTTCAGAAATGAGCAAGCTAAAAATTCTTCTTTCTTAGTTTATATCTTTTGAGAAGAGATGTCTTCATATACTCTGGCATATAGGAGATATTTGTTGTATTAGAGGGTAGTGAAGGTGGTAGAAGTGGTGGGGGTGCATGTGAATAGGGGAGATAGAGGGAGAGAAAATAAAAATTAATGTTTAAACACAACAAATTGAGTTGTGTTTATTATCTTGTAGTATTGCACCATTGTGTACTGCATAATATAAGAACAATAACTATTTTAGGGTGTAAGAACTTGACACAAAAAGACCACAATATTTTTCTAAAGATGACTTTAGAAAGTTCATGCTAGCAATTTCCTTGCTTTGTATATGAAGAAACTAAAGACCAATAAGACATATGAGAGCAAGGTACCCCAGGACTAGAGTTCAGATCTATGAAACTTCATGTTTTGTAGACATTTACACATACATATTTGCATATATGTGAATCTCTCTCTTTTGGGGGACTTATGTCAGGGTTTGTTGACAAAACACCATATTTCTAGTAAATCAAATGTTTACTTTCCTGAACTCTTTGCAGGACAGACTTAGTGAGTGAAACGTGAAAGTCAGTTTGTCTTACAGAAAAAATGACTCAGAAAAAAATGGCTCAGAGGAAAAATAAAAAGTTATGTAAGAATAGCATGTAAGTGATTTTTAAAATTGAAAAAAAAATATAACAAACAGGTACTTTAAACAAACAAAAATCTGGAGAGCTCTGAGTTTTGTGCAGAGCACAAGCCACCACTAATTCAAATGTTCCTGAAACAATCATTTAATGGGACTAAGATTTAATTGACCAATTGTCTTTCACATGTAAGGAAAGAAAGATAGGTCTTTATCTATTATAAGTAAATTTAATCAATTTCTGGCTATTTTTAACAAGGGCTACAGTCATCTCCACACTCTCTCTTTCTAGCAGCTTTATTTTTTAAGCCATAAAAAGTAAATGTTTATTAAAAGCTTCTCAGCCAGCTCTTCCTTTCAATTAGTGGTATGCTTAAGATTCGATATCCTTCTGTTATTCCCTTAAGAACCATTTTAGTTGCAATCTGCACTTAATATTGAATTTGTACCAGAGAAATTCATTAAATACAAAGAGTATAAAAATTCCTTTATGCTTCCATTCTTTTAAATCAGTCCAAACCACTGGGCCTCTTAATCATAGCAGATGCGCTTGGGGCTTGAGGCAGAGAATGGGTGGAGCAGAACAAGCCCAGAGGTCAGAACAAAGTAATTCAAGAGGAACTGCGTATTCAAATGGGTTAGCTGCCATACAGGAATGAAGTGGAGCAGCACTAGAGGAAGGGACAAAGGAAAAGAGAGAGGAATGGGATATTGAAGTGGGTTAACAAGAGCACAGGGCAGATGAGCTCTGTAAACCATCTTTTTAAACTGAAATTAATGTGATATTTTAAAGTTCATCAATGAATGATAAATCTTAGCAGAATTTCAGTTTTAAATAGATTTGAGCTATAATGAACTTTTAAAAAGAGGTTTATCTAGACAAGTTGTAGCTTTAATCCTTAGTTAAATATATGTTTTGTGTCCTTGGCACTACCGCATATCAGGAACTGTGGCCTGAGGAGTTTGGGATGGAGTGGGTGAAGGTGCTTGTGACTGTTCTTTTCTTCACAGATCGAGATCAGTACTGCTGGTTACAAGAGCAAGGACAGAAAAGATTCGGTGTTTAGGTGGAGAACTTCCCTCAACAAATACACGAAAATAAAAGAAAAAGCAAGTGAGCATGCCTTGGAAATTGTAAAATATTAGCATTGCTATTTTGGAGGGAGTGCCCATAAAATGGTTCACCTGAAATCAGTTACATCCTTATGTTTTACAGATTCTATTAACTCAAAAAACAGTTCGAATAACTTTTTTACTTTTTCTAACTGATTGGCTTTATGTAGCCATGAGCTAAACTCTAAGATCTGAGGATGGCAGGGACTAATGTAGCTCATCAATGAGTTCATGCCTTTAGTTCAAACAACACTAAACCAATTTTGGGGATTTTCAGAGAGATGCTAGTGTTGCTGTTTAAGGGTTTTACACTGTGAACACCTTCTCCTTTTCATAGAATACTGGTTAAGCACATCTTGGGGCATTTTCTGGACTAAAAGGCATAATGAGGTGGTTTGGTAGAATAAACACTTCTTTCAGTTGGAATGGGCTTTAGGTCCTTCCTTGGAATGGCACAGCCCAAGGGTGTGGTTATTAGCAGCAGACATGTCCAGGAAGTTTCTTTCAGGGAACTGGTTGGTTGTCCTTGCAAAGCTCTGTCGTTTATTGTGAGACATTGCCAAGAAAATATTCTTCACTGACTCTGACTGAGGCTGGACAGGAAACTCAACCATTTGTTGCATTTGTAGAAATTCCAGCAGAGCCATTGGACTATAAACTCCTGACATTTAGCACCTAGCCTACTCACCTCTGTTTCCTTAGAGTCTAGCACAGTCTTGGGCACATGGCAGCTGGTTCATGAATGAGTGCTAAAGCTAATTGTTAATAAAATTAGTAAAATTTAAAATAGGTCTCTCTGTCCCATTGCACTGAGGTATAAAGTTTACATATTGCTCTAATCTGGAATTATTCTTTTACTAGAACACTCAGGAAATGCATTTTTAGCCTTAAAGATTATTAGTAATGAAAATTATGTCCTTTAATTACATAGTTCAGTAATGGCCAATTTTTGGTCTCCCTCCTCTTCTGTCCTTGTAGTCAACATTGATGGTCTATCAGGACATTATTTCCATGGGAACCTCTTGGACCCCAGAGTCTTCTCCACACTGAGCTGGCTTTGAAGACAAAACTGCCTTCATTGTTTGATCTAGTTTATCTTCACCATTTTATAAATCAGAAAACTGAGGTTCAGAATATTAGATAACTTTCCCAACAGGTAGCTGGGGGTGATCTCCCAGACTTTGGCAGATTGTTACCAGTTTGTTCTCTCTCTCTCACTTTCTCTGTCAAACCTTTTTTAGGTTACTGTTTGTGTGTGTGTGTGTGTGTGTGTGTGTGTGTGTGTGTGTGTGTGTGTAAAGAGTGAGAACATAAGGATAACAGAAAAGAACTGTGAAAAATATATATTTTCTTATTTTCTTCTCTACTTGTGAGCAAAATGAGGACACATAGACTTAGAAATTCTTAGTAGAAAAAAATAGAGGCTTGAAAATATTATCATTTTAATTATGCTTTAATATCACTTCATAAATATCATCCTGTCTGCATATTTGTTGTCATATAAAAATATCTTTCTTTAACAGATTGATGTGGAGTTATTTGACTATATGAATTTTACCATTTTCACAGTATCTAAATGATAAGAATAAGAATAAGGATAATTAGCAGTAGTAGTACTTTAAAGGTAGAGTACTTAATGCTAAAAAGAAAATATTCTGGTTAAAAAAATCTACTTTTTAAAACATTTTCATTTCAAGATCTGATCAGAAATATTAAGGAATCCTTCAGCAATCTTTTTTGTAATAAACACAGAAAGGCAGATTTGGCCGTCACAGGTGTTTTGTGTTAGCATGGTAGTTTCCCAAGGAATTGAAATTTGTGAAGAACACAAATACCTGCTGTTCTTCAAGGTCAGTGCCCCAGAGATGCAGGCTTGAGTCAAGATGGAGGTGCCAGGATATCTTTGGCCTAAGGAAGACCTATTCCAATTACCAGGTCTCCTGGGGTCAGAACCTTCATTCCTGGGCCTGGGATATAATTGAATTACCTCTGGTACAGGGAATAACACCCCTGACCTAAATTCAGGGTATTTGTCTGCTAGCTTTTGGCACAAGAGTGACTCATAATTTGACTTATGTTTTAAAATCTTAATTGCTATAATAATTTGGCCTGCCAAGTTCACCAGTCTGCCAAGGTCTTAGAATAATTTTAACCAAAGAATGGAACTTCCATCTGGCATTGGCTAATCCTGAAGTTACTGCCACCACTGCCTCCTTGGATTCATTTTTGTAAGGACTGATCACATTTGGAGCTCACCTATAAATCACAAGGCAGCGTCGTTACTGGGGATTCTCACTGATGGGAATTAGTCTGCTCATCGGAAAGACAAAACACTGTAGGCATCTAGGGTTTAAATGACTAGGTCAGAATTATTAATAACTCTGGAGAAAAACTGAGCAAAATGTCTCATTTCTAATGAGTCATTCTGATTACTGTGTTCTCTGAGGAATGCCATTCTCAATCAGGAGCTTCAAGGAGCAGAAGATATAAATGGCAATCCTTCCCTAGTCCAGTCGTCAGAGGCAGCAGGTGGCCACAGCAACCTTGAAGTGGCTTTTGATATTTAGCACATTTTCCTTTCTGTAGAGAAATGGCATTGAGAGGAATGGGATTTACCCTCATATTTCTTTTATGCCAGCTGGCTTACGTGATATTGACCAAATCAAATAAGTAGACATGCCATCTATCTAGTGACTTCGATAACACCCTGCTTTCTCTCAGCATCCTGGGCCCCTTTTCTGCCTAAACCTCATGCAGCTGCGGTGTAGCCTGTGCACTTATTTCTACTGTAGCCAGAGAGTGTTTAGGAAACGGCCAAGTGTACTGCTTCCAAAGCCCTAATGCCACTTTGATCTTTTCCTGAAGTAAATTTTAGCAAATTAGCACTCTCTTCATTTCACCCATTACTCTAATAGCATCCTCAGAATGAGTTGGACACCAACCTTGTAGAAATCAATGTTATAGTTCCTTGCCAATTACTGTTTATCCTACCCTAAAATATTCCTCCTACTCATGATAGTAATGTTGTAAAAAGAACACAATGTATATAGCAATTTTATTTTAAAGAGCGAATTAGGGAATCTATCAAAGCACTAACAGACTGGGAAATGCATAATAACACTTTTTACTTCCAAGGGTTCTAACCACCAAGGGAATTATGCATGCTTTATATAAAGCACAAGATTAAAACAGCAATTAAAATACTATAAACCTTGAGAAAGAAAGGAGACTAATGTAACCAAACAACTGTGTCATGTGAAGTTCTTTAAGAAAAACTAATCAAATGTTCTATCTTGTTTAAAGAATTTAAATGCAAAACTATCCTAAAGAATGAGACTAAAACATCTAACAACAACAGTAATCCAAAACTTGTGTCTTTCTCCTTGTCTTTATCCCACCTATGAGTTGAAGGTGATAGGAAGGACCTTAGATTAGAGCTGGTTTTCGAATTCTAGTAATTAGAGTTTTATCAGAAAGATTTATTAGCAAAACAGTAAAAAAAATAATTATCTTCATTATAAATAAAGATTCATAAAAAAGGAATACTTCTAAACAAGATTCTGAAGGGAATTAATTACACTGCTGATGAACCAATATCCCAACAGAAGGAACATTGGTATCCATTTTAAATTCCAATAATCATACCCTAAAGTGTGGGCAGTTTTCACTATTTACTGTTCAAATCCCATCAAAAGTGCTAAAAGTGCTAAACTGTAATCCTAGGATAGGAAGTTCTGAGTTGGTGGATATAATCACAGTTTGAGGGTTTGCATTAACTTGTCAAATACACAAAGCAATTATAATGCTGTTGTAAATGATCATATAAATAAATGAAACAATCATCAAATTAATTACTTAGAAGACTCATGTAATAAACCTTGAAAAGACAAAAGTTTTACTATAGGTTGATAAGGTATGAAGTTTGATATCACTGTCAACTAACTTGAGGAAATAGTTTCATAAATCTGTATCAATAGAAATATCCAAAGGTGGTGTCCTATTTTCACATGGAAATCTATGATCTTTTCCTATTAAAAAACAAAAACAAAAACAAAAACAAAAAACCTTAGTGTGGGCAGAGGCAAAATCTTTATTGTATCCACACTTAAAAAATCACAGAATAGGTTTGGAAGTGGCTACATTTACAACTAAAAATCACAAGAGGCTCATGGTTAAAAGCTTTTTGGAATAATTATCCTCATTTGACCTTGAAATTAAATTGTGCTAGAACAGGCTGTTTCAGAGCAAATCTAAACGAAGATCTACAGATTTAATTCAGTATATGGTAGACTACTCTGGACCACAAAATGAGGAAAATCTATAACATTATTAACATAATCACCACAGAAGCTCTTCTTATGCTTAGTTTTCTTTAAGTTAAGTCATAGAGATATTTTTAGTAATTTTAGGCTGTATATAAATTTTTCTTTTGCCTTCCAGCATGCAAATGATATAAAAAGAGTTTTAAACCTATCCAGCTTCAATTCTTTAAAAATGATCACATGTCCCCAGTGGCTCTTTTCTCTATAGTTCATGGATTTTAATGGGAAAATAGAATCCAGTCTACAGGATATCATCTCACTATAAATTAAAAAATTTGGATCCTTTTCTCGGCTTATACTTGTCTCTACTAAAACTGTGTGACCCTAAGACCCTACATATGAATGCACGTGACTCACTTCACCATTCAGCTGCTCCTCACCTTCCAGCCTCATCTTCAGCCATTCTTTCTTTCAATTTGTTTACAGTAGTTGCCCATTAGCAATCTTGCTTTGCATAATTTCAGATACCACGGTCAACCACAATCCAAAAAAATATTAAATGGAAAATTCCAGAAATAAACAATTCTTAAGTACTAAAGTGTGCATAAGTTTGAGTATTGTAATGAAATCTCATGCTGTCCAGCACCATCATGCTTGGAACATGAATCAATAAATCATCCCTTTGACCAGCATCTTCACACTGTATAACAGTACAATAAAATGTTCTGAGAGCATCTCCATGCTATATATATATAATATGAAAAATTTACATAGCTTTTATTACATTATACTGTTTAATTATTCTATTTTATTATTAGTCATTGCTATTAATTTCTTACCATGTCTAATTTATAAATTAAACTTTATCATAAATATGTATGTATAGGAAAAAACCTAGTGTATATGGGGTTCAGTGCTATATGAGGTGTCGGGTATCCACTGGCAGTCTTGGAACAGATCTGCGGGTAAGAGGGGACTACTGTATTCTGGGCTGACTTTAATTCCTTGCATGTCATGTTCTCTTTAGCTGGTTGGACCATGCTCATCTCTCATCACCTCCCTATTTTGCTGGGTTAATTTCTTCTCTCCTTCATTTGCTCCTGAAAATCCTCTCTGCCACCTGGGGCTGAATTAAGGCCATCTCTTTGGTGTTCTTCAGCACCCTGGGTATCTACTTCCTTCTAATTGTTTGTCCACTTGTCACTTTTCCCTACCACATTATAAGTGCCATTAAGAGGAGAAAAAGCTCTACATTGCAAATGCTGCCAATACTTTGCCCATGTTTTCTTGGATCTTCTTTCAATTTCAGGTGAAGCAGTTCCCTGGGTGCTCTCACACTTCTAAAAGCCAACACTTGTGTCTTTTTGTCAAAGGGTTGTCCTCGGGCAGTCAGAATCTGCTTTGCTGGCTCATGCACAGAACACAGTGCATTGGAATTTACATGGGTGTGGACTGCATTAAATAATGACCAACTGATATAGAAGCACTCCAGTTCCCTGGCCTCTAGTGGAGATGATGCTGGAAATAATTTACATTATTTCTAGTGCTTTCTGCAGGATTGACCCTAAGCCACTCTCTGTGGGTCTTTACTTGACCTTTTCTTCTCTGTCCTACTTTCCCATCCCCCAACCAAGTTTTTCCTGGGTACTCCAGAATAAACCCTTTCTTTTAAACCCCCTGCTCAAGGTTTGCTTCTGGGGTACTCATCCTAAAGGATTCCCCATAAATGCTTATTGAGTGAGTTAATGCATCTTGATAACTGATGCAGAAACAGAATCATTCCAAATTACAGTTTTTTCCTTCTTATTTTATGGATTGAGCCTTAGAGAGAATGTGTTTTGTACAATCTTACTCAGTGAGCCAATGGCAGAGTGAGTCTACTAATAAGAATTCTCCTTTCGCTAAATTGTTCATCCTTTATTCTGTATTCTTTGAAAAGTTCCTTTGAAAAGAATGATCAGAAAGAATTATTTTAACCATAATAGTAACACTAGTAAGAACTAATATGTATTGAATTCTGACCATGTATTAGACATTATGCTAAATAATTTATATATATATTATTTGATTTGAGACTCATGTTAAGCTATAGAACAGGCAATGTTATTTTCTCCATTTTACAGATAAGAAAACTGAGGCTTAGAGGGATAATAACCTTGCCAAAGATCACATACCTCGTATATGGAACATCTGAGATTTAAAACTTAGAAGTCCGACCCAAGATCCCATTCTACTAAAAATTGTACACACTTTCTCAAATTAAAAAAAGTGATACAATTGTGTGTAGCATTACTTTAAGTAGCTACAAAAATATATTATTAAAGTTTATACATACTGTGTTTCTAAGGCTTTTGTTTCTAAATTATAAGATTACAAAGTTCTGAGGCGATCATTCTTGGTCTTTTTCCCCCCTTTTTTAGGGGGGCAATGGACTCCTTTGAAAAATTGTAGACTCTATTAATAGATGCACACACATATAATACGGAATATAATTTCCAGGTGAAATAAAAATGCCTGAATTCATAGAAATACATTAACATTCTCTGTTCTAAAATGCATTCAGACACATCATCATTAATAAAAAAACACTTAAATTATTAATGTCATATCACACTGTGGGAGCTAGTGTACAAAGGTAATTGGATAGCCTTCTCCCCACCTTCTGTGTTTTAACCAGACAGTTTATAGTCATGACTGAACAGTAAAGATATTCTATAATATTTTTATTAAAAATTTCATTGAGGTAATTCTATTCACATGAAATTATAAAAACAATACAGAGAGATCCTTTGTACATGTCCCCATTTTTCCCAATGGGATCATTTTGCAAAACTGTAATGTAATACCTCTCTCAGAATATTGGCACCTACCAGTCTACCAATCTTATTCATATTTCACGAGTTTCACTTGCACTTTTTTTGTGTGTGTATTAAGTTCTGCACAATTTTATGTGTACACCACTATGGCCAAAATACTGAACAATTCCATCACTAGTAATACCATTATGTTGCTCTTTCATAAATAACAACACCCACTTTTCTTCCATGTTCCTCTCTTACTCCCATTCCAAACTCTTAGCAACTACTAAACCTGTCCTTTTTTTCCTAAAATGTTTCCTTATTAAAAATGTTGTCTAAATAAAACCATACAGTATATAACACTTTGTGGCTGTTTTCTTCACTCAGTATTATTTTCTGGAGATTCATCCAAGCTGCTACATGTATCAATAGTTCATTCTCTTATTGCTGAGTATCATTCATGGTGCATGTATTACTGCTATAACAAATTACCACAAAGTTTGTGGCATAAACTAACATATATATATTATCTTATTGCCTGTAGGTCAGAAGCCTTGTGTGGGTGTCACTAGGTGAACATTAAGGTGTCTGTAGAATTGTTTTTGTTTCTGGAGATTCTAGGGGAGAATCCATGTTTTTATCTTTTCCAGCTTCTAGAAGTGGCCTACACTCACGGTTCACAGTCCCCAACATCCGTCTTCCAAGTCAGCAAGAAAAGGGTAGGTTTTCCTGCAATTTCATAACTCCAATCTCTGCCTCCTTCATCCATTTCTGAGGACACTTAAGATTAAGTTGGGTCCAATCAGAAAACCTAGGATAGTCTCCTCATCTCAGGGTCAGCTGATAAGCAAACTTAGTTCCATTTACAACCTTAATTTATCATTGCCACATGTTCAAAGTTTATGGGAATTGCGATGTGAACAACTTGAGGGGAATGAATCTGTTCATTATATATTGGTATATACCACAGTTTATCCATTCACCTGTTGGCACACTATCGAAGTTTTTGGTTATTCCAAATAAAGCTCCCACAAACATTCAGGCATAGGATTTTGTGTGAACCTAAATTTTAATTTCTCTAGTATAAATGCTTGAGATTGAAATTGCTAGATTATATCACAGTGGTATGTTTAGTTTTATAAGAAACTGCCAAGCTTTTTTTCCAGAGTGGCTCTAGTATTTCACATTCCCACCACCAATATATTAGTGATCCAGTTTCTTCACATTCTTTTTCAGCAATTGGTGTTAACACTATTTTTAATTTTAGCTATTTTTATTGTCGTGTGGTGATATCTCATTGTGGTTTTAATTTGTATTTCCCTAATAGTTAACGATATTGAACAACTTTTCGTATCCTTATTTGTCAGCTGTATATCCTCTTTAGTAAAATGTCTCTTTATATTTTTTGCCCAGTTTCTAATTAGATTGTTTGGTTTTTATCTGTTAAGTTTTGAGAGTTCTTTTTATCTTCCAGATGCTAGTTCTTTGTTGAATATGTAGTTCGTAAACATTTTCTCCCAGTCAGTAGCTAATCTTTTTATCCCTTTAACAGGGCTTTCTGTAGAATAAAAGTTCCTAATTTCGATGCAGTCTAATTTACCAGTTTTCCTTTTATAAATCATGTTTTTGGCATCAAATTTAAGAACTCATTGCCTATTGTTAGATCCTAAAGATAATCTTCTATTTTTTTCTAAAAATTTTAGTTTTAGCTTTTATGTTTAAATCATATTGAGTTACTTGAAGAGTAATTCAAAGAAATTTGTACTTTGCGCATGAAAGTTTAATTGCCCAGTACCAACTGCTCCTGCTCCTAGGCCATCTTTCCTCCTTGAATTGCCTTTACACCTTTGTCAAGATCAGTTGAGCACATTTCCGTGGGTACACAATCTTTCATACCATGTCATGTATTCTTATGTGTCTTTTCTGCACTGTTTTATGAGTTAACTTTTTTATTCTCAGTTATATTTGATCTTCGCTGTGTCTTTATACTTGGGAGTTGAATAGCTGCCTATAGGAGATGCTGAGTAGCAGCAGTATTACCTCAATTAGTACAATATTACCTCAATGTCTCCTTAAATGAAATCAGCCTACTATCTTTTTCAATGTTGATAAACTATGTAAAGTTTATCTTCTCACATACACAGCTTTCTAACAAAAATGCATAAAGCTCTTATTTGTCTTGTTTAGATGTAGGTAGATATACCCTACTTTAAACAAAATTGTGACATCTGAATTTTGCCTTCTCCAAGTGTCATCTAGATCTCATCTTTCTTGTCCTTTTTACACCAAATTCAGCTCTTTCTTCTAGTTCTTTATAGTCAGAAGGCAAAGAACTAAACCACCACTTATGTATAAACACTGAATACATTGAAATTCTTTTATGCTTAAATGTTACAACAGCCATTCATTTATACTTTAAAACTTTTGATATTAAATAGATTAAGGAAGTATTATTTTTATTGGAAGGAGAGTGGTAAAGACATTTCTTTTATCAATAAACAAGTCAAAATATTTTTTCCTTCAGGGATTTGAGAAGGGTATTAAATTCTATGGGTTGGAAAGGAAGATTACTGGAATCCTATTAAGTTTATTTCCCTGACTTTAGTAGTATTATTCCTAATGTTTAAATAGTGCTGTGTTTGTTAATAAATAATTTTATACAATATTTAAAATTTAATACTCATGGCCATTATGAGGTATTATTGTACCTATTTTAAAGGGTAAAGTCTGTAAGTGACATACTCAAGGTACATATAAACTTAGTTGAAATCTTCTGACTTCAAGTTCGATATTCACTTTACTCTAGCAAGACAAAGGTAATTTGGAAGTAAGAGATGAGAAGCTCTGTAGCCTTACTTTCACTAGAACAATGAAGGGTCCAGGAATCAATCCAACTCAGTATGCTCCTTCTAGAATAGGTAGAACTATTCAACCACACTGCAGAGATAGAAATGTCTTATATCTGTGTTTCAATATGGCAGTTGGTAGTCATGTGTAGCTATTGAATACTGGACATTTGATTAATGCTATGAGAAATTAAATTTTAATGTTGATTAATTAAAATTTAAATATAAATAGCTATATATGGCTAGTGGCTGCTGTATAGGACAATGAGTTCTAGACCTTCTCTCTCTTCATTAGCTGAACAGATTTTTGGTGACTCTTTTATTCCCATGATTTCTGATATTGACCTATTCCCTAGCTTTACAAAAACACAAATAACTATTTTAAATTTGATTATTTTATTTAAATGTTTAGTAATCTTATTTTTTATTTTAATCTTATTTTTATTTTGAAGTTGTAAAAATTATTATTTCTGTATCCATAAAATGTCTGATGAGAAAAGTGAGAAATATTCTTATGAACCTTACTTCATCACTATTATTAAAATATAATCCTCCTTTACTCTTAGCCTAATAATGTCTGCCTTTCATTTTTCTCTCCTTCCCACACCAGGCTTGTGCTTTCTGGAAACCCCATTCTTCAGGAAGTTCTCCCATGTTGCCATCATCTTTGGTGGGATCATTTTTCTGCCTTAATTAACTTGACTCTGACTTGCAGCCCCTCAAGTGAAAGCATCTTATTATCCCACATTTAGAAAGACCACACTGGAGTGTAAACCAGCATCTTCTCCCTTTCCTCTGGCACTATTCTACAAATTTACTCTTTCTTCTTCTTATGATGCCACTTTTTATCTCCTCTCATTTCCATCATTCACTGAAGTCTTTGGTACCTTGTCTACAAACTTTTTATAAGACCCAGTACCATTCAGATGTTTTTATCACTCACAAGGACAATACGTCTATGACTTGATTGCCTTACCTACGCAATCTCCTTAATCTCAAGACTTCCAACATAATGCTACCTTAGCTACCGTCTGTCAGCTATCCTCAGCCTGACCATAATTCAAGTATACTCAAGAAACTTTGAGGAGTTCCAATCAAGATGGCAGAGTTGGTAAATTCTGTGCCCATTTCCTCTCACAGCCACATTGAAATTACAACTAACCTGCAGAAAAGCCAAATTAGTCTAGCTGAACAGAAGTCCTTCAATTTAGACTGGTAAGAGAGGCAGAGATGCAAAACAGGCAAGTGCCACACCTGCATGTGACATTTGAGAATTGGGAGAGATATCATGGCTGCAGTGAGGGGCCTCTGAGCATTGAGGGGCCCTGTCCCCACACCACTCTGCAGGCCAGGGTACAGTGCCTGGGAAAGAAGTTTCTACAATTTCTGGCTATGAAAACCAGTGGAGATTGTGGCTGAGTGAGACAGAGAGCTGAGAGAATCCTAGACTTTCCTTTTAAGGGGTCCATGTGTGAACTTACACACTGATAGACTCACTCACTCTGAGCTCCAGAGCTGGGACAGAAGCTCAAAAGGTGCCAGGGACATATGAGGAAGAACGGAGTTGTTTGGCTTTAGGATGAAGACTAGAGGGACAGCTTTCTCCTAGACAGAAGTGCTGGCAGAAGCCATTGTTCCTTTATTGATCCCTCCCCGACCCAGCTTGCAGACCCAGGCAGCCACCATACCTGAGTCTCCTGCAACTTACCTAACAGTGGCTGCCCTCCTTGCCCTAGATATTCCCTGAGACCCCTACCTTCCCAACATGCGGGCTGCCCAAGCTGCTCCTAGTGAATTCTCCATACAAATGGTCTGCCTTGGCTCATGCCGTGGACTTTTCTAAAATCTCTTAAAGTTCACAAAAAATAAATAAGCAACATCTGATCTTGATGTGCCCTGTGCCTCTCATTGAGCAGCTCCAAGCTCATCATTAGTGTCAGGTGATCTTGATTTATGGCTTGGCCTTTTGAGGCAGTTCCAAGCCCAGTTAGGGTGCAGCTATCTGCGAATTGCTTGGCAGCACATGCCAGGTGGCCTTGGGCAGGGCACAGGCTTCAGGTAAACTTGGCCTGTGTCAGGGAACCTCCCAGGAGGCCCCAGCCTGCACGCCTGGTGGATAGTTTCAATCAGAACCAGAGCTCAGCTCACATCTGTGGATGTGACCCAAAGGGACAGCAGGGCAGACACCAAAGACCTGATAAAGTGAATCCTGCTCTATAGGGTCAGCTCCTGCACAATAGCTTCTCCACTAGTCACAGCCAATCATTACAACCAATCAGCCTGAAGTTCAATCTCTTCCACTGAACCATGGCTCAACTATAACTAGAAGGCACACACAACTCATATAAGAGACATATCTGGAGGACCCAGCTCATGTCATCAGAGAAGACTGTGCCACTGGACCCCACAGCATACCTGCTACATAAGGCCACTCTACTAAGACCAGGAGACTTAGCAGCCCTACCTAATAGAAACAAACACAGTAAGCAGCCAAAATGGGAAGACAAAGAAACATGTCCCAAACAAAAGAAAAAGAACTAAATAAGATGGAGACAAGCAATCTACCAGATTCAAAGTTCAAAATACTGGCTTTAAGGATGCTCAATGAAATTAGGGGAAGAGTAGAGAAACTCAGTGAGAACTTTAATAAAGAGAGAGAAAAGATAAAAAGTGGAGATAGGAAACATAAAACAGAACCAGTCTGAAATGAAAAATACCTTAAGAAGAATTAACAGTATCTTAGATGAAGCAAAGGATCAAATCAGTGATTTAGAAGGTAAGGTAGCAGAAAACACCCAATCAGAACAGCAACAACAACAATAAAAATCCCAAAAAATAAGGATAGTTTAAGGGGCCTCTGGGACAGCATCAGGCATACCAACATTCATATCATAAGGGTACTAAAAAGAGGAGAGAGAGAGCAAGAAATTGAAAACCTAGTTGAAGAAATAATGATTAAAAACTTCCCTAATCCAGTGAAAAAATAGACATATAAGCCCAGAAAACAGAGAGAATCTCAAACAAAATGAATCCAAAGAGGCCCACACTAACACACATCATAGTTAAAATGCCAAAGTGAAAGACAAAGAGAGAACCTTAAAAACATCAAGAGAAAAGCAGTTACTTACCTAAAGGGTGTTCTCATTAGACTGTCAGCTGATTTCCTAACAGAAACATTGCAGGCCAGAAGAGATTGTCAGGAAATATTCAAAGTGATGAAAAACAAAGACCTAAAACCAACATTACCCAACACGGCTATCATTCAGAATTGAAGGACAGATAAATAACTTCTGAGGCAAGAAAAAAGCTAAGGGAGTTCTTTATCACTAAACCAGTATTATAAGAAATGTTAGAGAAACTTTTCAAGAAGAGAAAAAAGAAAAAAAGATAAAAATATGAATAATAAAATGGCAGTAACTATACTTCTAGCAACAATTACTTTAAATGTAAATGGTTTAAATGCTCCAATCAAAAGTTAGGGTGGCTGGATAGATAAGAAAACAGGACCCTTACATATGGTGCCTATAAAAGACTCACATTAGATCAAAAGACACACACTCAAAGTAAAGGGATGAAAAAAGATGTTTCATGAAAATGGAAACAGACAAAAAGCTGGGGTAGCAATACTTATATAAAACAAAGTAGACTTTAAAACAAAGGTAGTACTCCCACTTCTGTGTATTTATTTGAAGAAACCCAAAACATTATTTTGAAGGAACATGAGAATCTGTATGTTCACTGCAGTATTATTTATAATAGCCAAGATATGGAGACTACCTTGATGTCCATCAGTAATGGACAAAGAATGGATTAAGAAGAGGTGGTATATATATATACAATGGAATATTACTCAGTCATTAAAGAAAATAAAATCTTGCCATCTGTAACAACATGATGGTCCTAGAGGGTATCGTGCTGAGTGGAGGAAATCAGATAGAGAAAGTCAAATGTTTATGTAAAATCTAGAGAACAGAATAAGCAAATAAACAACAGGAACAAGCTCATAGATACAGAGAATATTTTGATGGTTGTCAGATTGGGGGGTGGGAAGATGGGTGAAGGAGGAGGTTTAAGAGGTACAAATTGGTAGTTACAAAATAGTCATGGGGATATAGAGTATAGCATGGAGAATGTAATCAGAAGTATTGTAATTACTGTGCATGGTGTCAGGTGGGTACTGAATTTATCGGGGTGATCACTTCATAAATTATATAAATGTGTAATCATTGTGTTGTATACCTGAAATAAATACAATATTATCTGTAAATTATAATTAAAATTATATATAAAAATTTTTTAAAAATTTGAAACACAAACATTCCAATCTTTGATTTCTACCTCCTGTATATAACTCCTTTCTTTTCACTTAGTTAAACTACTGAATCTATTGTTTGACCTACAGAGACTGCTGGGCCAAACATTTATCTTTCAACCTCCATTTGGGTTTACTTCCTTCAATATGTAGCTTAGAGTATTTCATCTATCGTTTCAATTGCTCATTTGCTAATAATTTCAATCCCCTTCCTTTATTGTTTTTTAAATCACTCACACTCACCTGGTTCAACTGAACTAAACCACCTGCTTCACTTTTCATATACATTAGCTATGCCATGTTGCTAGAAGTAACCCTATTAATGTGTTTTTGTCTATGAATTCATGGTTTTCCAACCTCAGTGGCGTCATCAATACACTAGACAGTGCTCTCTGCTCCCTAGTCATTCTCCATCCTCTTCTCCAAGCAGGACTCACTCTCCTAGGTATCTCCTCCAGCCTATGGTTTCAATGACTGTTTGTGAGTTGATAATGCCTAAATTTGTGTCTGGTAAAAATCTCTGAGTCTTGGAGGACAGCTCCACCTGGATGTTCCATAGACATCACAAATGTTTATGTCAAAAATGGTATCCAGTCATTTTTTCCATCCATAGGGCTGCTTCCTCCTATGTTCTCAGTCTTAGTGGATGATGCCATCTGACATTCAGTGCATATACCAGAATAATAATTGTCATATTGACCCTCTCTGGTCTTTATTCTTTACTTCAAATAGTCAAGTTCTCTAGATATTCTACTATAGTTTTTCAATGTATTCCATCTTTTTATCCCCACTTTTACTACAGTTCAGATCACAATAATTTTAATAGTAATCTCATTTCCTCTTCTGTTTTCTCAATCAGATTAGTTCACAAAATTATCATTGAGATATAATCTTTCTAAGAAACAAAAATTATGTCTTTGACTAAAATACTCCAATGATTACCGTCAGAATCAAGTTCACATTCTAAAACCCTTCAGCAGCTGACTCTGGATTACCTTTCTAGTCTAGCTGTTCGCTTTTCCCTTCATGCTTTAACCTTTAACATGTATAATGCATACATATTATATGTACACACAAAGAGGGAGAGGAGAAAGTGATAAAACAAATGTATCAATATATTAAACTTGTTGATTTTAGGGTAAAGACTATAGGAGCTCTTTGTATCATCCTAGCAACTTTTATGTAAGTATGAAATTATTTTACCAAAAAAGTTAAAAAAGGAAGCTCTAAGATTTTTGATTTTCAGTTTTGTAACTGTTGTCAAGTAAATGTGAGAAATTCTGTTCTCATCATTATTTTTGGTATTTTAGAGCTAAAATAAAAAAGTGTTATAGAAATTCTTACAGTGTAAAATACTTTATTAAAAAATTGCTGGATAAAATTCAGAAGAATAGAGTGTAAATATAATTAATCATATATAATGTTTAGAAAAATTCTGAGTGCATACAAAATAATAATATCATTAGACGATGGAATTGTTGATGGAATTTTACATGACTTTATTTTCCTTATTCTTGTTGTTATTTTTTAATTCAATACAGCAAATAAGTATAAATTGGTTAATAAAGTTGAAAATAAATCTAAAGTGCTTTAACAATGAATATATAAAATAAAAGAAAACAAATTAGTTCTATTTCTCATAGCCTTGGCTGATAGTTCTGGGTATAAAGCACATTTAGATAGAGCTTTCTTTAGAAGCATCTCAGGTTATTTGATTGTCTACATACCTAAGGAGTCGAATTATATTTTTCTTAAAGAAAGTAATGGTCATAAAATTTTTTAAGTTAAAAAATTATGACAATATTTTAAGTCTTTTTTTTTAATTTCCATCCTTTTCCCAACAAAATGGCAACCCTAGCCTTTGCCCTGTGAAGTACTTTCAATTGATCATGACCAGATTATAAAAATTAAAAATCCTTCTAAATTCTGGATCTTATATGTCCAAGTTATATGTCATATAATTTTTTTTTTGGTAGGGACCCTGCCCATTTCAAACTCTGAGTACCCTATACATACTGATTCATAACAAATATTGTGTGCAGAATTAGCTCTATTCTATCCCTTTTGCCTAAATTGAACATTTTCTGCCCCTTCTAATGTGTAGTCAAATCTAATTTAGTATTGGATCTTGGTTTTAGTTAATAAAATTATATTTCAGTATTACTCATTCATCAAATATGATGGTTCCAGTCTGAATTTGGAGCCCCTTCTAAGTGTGTCATTTAAACACTTGATACCTCTTCTTATTATTGCATCTACAAGACTGTATTGCAATGGCCTATTTACTAGTCTGCACTAACCTCCAGGCCCAACCAAAGATAACATAATCTCCTCAAAGCATTTATTTACATGCCTAGAATGCTGTGTGGCACAGAATAGGTTTTCAAAGAGTGTTTTCTGTTGTTGATAAATCTAAATTGACATTCTTATTTTAAGATGAAGAAATGGAGACCTTGGGCAGTTAAACATCTTGTTCAGGACCACACAACTAAATATATACAGACAGTAATGAGAACCCAGAGTTCTTCTTCACTAGTCATTTGCTCTCTCTTTTATTAAATAATTTTGTTTTCTCTTTATATATCTACATATATTCATAAACACATAAATGCTTTGGTCTAAAACAAAAGCTGCAGTGAGTGTGAAAATTGCTGATTTTATTTCAGCAGTCCTATTTGATTTCTCCAATCTTAAGGTCTCCTCCTATCCTGCCTAGTCTTAGGCAATGTCTAAATATCTAAATATATAAGGCTGTTACTTTTATCTTTTGATCTCAACAGGAGCACAACTATGACCTTTTATGTATGCATGATTTGCTCATTGCTATATATTAACTCTCTCAATTTTTATTGAAATTTCATTCTAATGGTAATTGCTGTGTGGTATCTATATTTGTTTTCTCTATAAGGAAAAAAAATAATAGTGATAAATTAGGCAGATGGATAAAGGAGCAAAAGGTCTTCATCAAGGAAATGATTTGCTTATAATTTTAACAGATAATTATGACAGAAGTCATTAGCGGCTGCGTAATAGCCAATCCACACTTTTCTATTAATAATAGGATGCCAGTATAGCTGGTCATATGGACATTCAGCCACAGATTTCATTTTGCAGTCTCCCTAACAGCAAAAGTTGAGAGTGACTATATGACTAACTTCTAATCAATGGAATAAAAATGAAAGTGATACATGCATTACCTGGTTCATTCCTTTAAAGGGAGAGAATATGCCCCACCATTCTCTCTTTCTCCTTGTACTGGCTGAAATCTTGGTATGTTGGTGGTAGATGAAGCAGTCATCTTTAACATTAGATGGAGGATGTGTGACAGGATATCAAAGCAAGTAGATTTAAGGAGCCTGGATCTCTGATGACTGTTCAGTCCCATACCAACCCTGGACCATTTATCTTCCTTTTATATGACAGAGAAATAAATTTCTATCTTATCTATGTCACCGTTATTTTGAATTTCTCTGTTATAGCAGGCAAATTGATAGCCTATGAAACATAATCTTTATTTAATGCTATTCAATCAAAATCTTAATAAATTTGTGGAGTATGAAATAATAAAAATGGAATAAACATGAACAAAAACCACTTTAACATAAATGAATACATTTGATCGATACATCTCTCTCATTCACAAGCTATCAGGAACAGATAGGTAACTAGTATTTATACTCTATTGAACATTTCAATTATCTTTCTTGGCAATAATCTTAGGAAAAAAATTCTAACCAAAAAGAAGTTTTAAATCCAGTGAGTACCAAGCAAACATATTCTGTAAATCAATTAGTAATTTATTCTTATTCAACGAACTTATTTTATACATATACAGCTTTTATTCCTTATTTCCTACCACTGCTTCACGTAACCTATTGATCCAGCTAAACTGAATTATTTCAGTCTGATTCAAAATCATTTAATATTTTGATGCTGTTTCTTTGTCCATACTACTAGTACACAGTAGATGATTAATTCATATGTATGAAAAGAATGGTTAAATATTTCTTCACCAAGGAATACCTACTATCCATCTTCAGCAGTCTGTCTTATAAAACCTAAAGTACAAGCCTCAAAATAAATTTCCTCCAAGAAATATAACTTGATGTTCATAGCTGGAAAATAGCTTTTTCTGACTTCTCATAATACTTTTTCAGTGTCTCTCTCATGTCATTTATCAGTACCTCTGTCAAAGAAATTTATGTTTATCTCCTTTTCCCTCCTATGTGGAACTTGAAAGCAGTAGAAGGAGAGAATCCATGCCAGAATCACCTCTTCATGCTTTGTATGGCCAGTATACTGTCTTATACCTAGTATTAGTAGAATTTATTAATACATTGAATGAGATATGTATATTTTGTACATATATTTTTAACATAAATTATCTCAAGTGCTTTTATTGATTAGGCATGGAGAGAGAATAATAAAAAGAAAGAAAATATAAATGATATATTAACTTAATACTCTTGTATTGACTTAAGGAGAAAAAGGATACTGGATTAATTAAGATTTATTATGAAAATGTGGTTAGGTAACATTTTCAACTGGTTTTGTATAGTTTTTTTTTTTACTGGTATCCTGAAGGCTTCATTTTTTTTCCCTATGGTATTAAGACAAAACTGAAAATAAAGTCTACAAATTCTCACCTACTGAACAACCAAATCAGGTAGTCCAAGTAATAGAAGAATGCTAAGGAATACCAGAACAATAAAATTTCCAAATCCTTAAATACTAGGTAAACAGATTGAATAGGTCTGGAAACAAGGAGGAAGCAAAGGAACAGAATAAACCTTTCCAGAAAACGTGGGAGCAAGAGTCAGCAGTGAATTGCCCCTCTTAATGCTAGCTATTGAAGATTACTAATTATCAAATGTTGTCCAACAATTTTTTAGTTGGAGAGTTGTTCATTTGTGTCCAAGTCTAACATCTCCCCACACTGTTAAACTAGCCCAGGCAAAACCATCACTCATGAGCCAAAACGAAGAGATTATTGTGGATGTATGCATGGGTGTGTGTGTGTGTGCGTGTGTGTGTGTGTGTGTGTGTGTGTGTGCGTGTGTGTGTGTGTGTTAGGGAGGTGGCAGAGACATAGATATCTTGGAGTGATGATAGCATAAAGGAAAAATCATGCACTTGACCAATATAGTTTGAAATTTGCCATTAAGGTGAAATTGTAGGGAATGCCTTTCTCTGCTCAATAGGTTTATAGAGAAGATGAATTTTAATTAAGTCTTTATAAAGATGGTAGTAAAGGCCTGGGACAGAATCTAGAATGGGAAGCAAACTAGCAGAAATGGGCAAATCATGAGGTGGGACAGTATTGATTGGTATTGTGAAATAGTGATAATGGTAGATAATAAGAAATAAAATTAAAGATAAAGCACAGTAAGTAGATATAAGAGTTTGAAGATTCTATATGGGTTCAGATATTTATATTCTTGTTTCCCAGTGTCCTGAGTATGAGAAATTTTAATGAGCTAATGTTTCAAGAAATTAAATTTAGATGTTGATAGAACATTCGAGAAATTAATCTGATGATAACTGGAATAGATAGCTTAAATTTAGATATAAACAAATCAAAAACAAATTAATATTTTTTCCTGAATATTTTATTTCCCAATTATTGGTTTAGATTTGTCATATCAAGTTGATTATGCAGAATGAGTCAAATCAATATCCTAAGCTCATAATTCTCATTCAATCCTACAAGTGCCCGTCTATACAAATAAACAAAATAGTATACATTTAGTATATAAAAAATTTATTTAAAAAAACAGCTTGAAATATTATAGTCTCCAAAAAATTAGGTATTTTTGCAGTTTCTTCTTAAGATAAAAGTAAAAATGTGTAGCTTTACTAGAATACTATACTTTTTAATAAACAAAAGATATAAAATATTTGTTTTAATAACATAAGAACTGCTCAGATTTTAAGCAGGTATAAAAATAAAATTGATATGATTTGTTTTACATTTTCTTCTTCAGAATGTAGCCTGTTAATCATGTACAAAAAAAAGAACCTACAGTAATTTTATCTTACATGAACCACTGAAACAAATTACTACAACTTAACATTTATAATTTTACATTTGTTCTTTCTTCTTATAAAAGAGCTTATAGTAAACTATTTGGATTTTAAAATATAACAGAAAAAATGACATTTTGTGACACTAATAAATATGTTCTCTGACCATAATGAAAGTGAGTAGAAATCAATAACAGAAAGATAGGAAAATCTCCAAATACATAGAAATTAAAAAACACCTTGCTAAATAATCCATGGGTCAAAGAGGGAGTTTCAAGGGAGATAAAAAATATAGAGAACAGAATGAAAATATAACATTCAAAATTAAAGTACTAATTTAAGTACTAAGTAGCACTAAGAGATATTTATAGCACTAAAGTCTCACATTAGGGAAGAAAAAGAAAAAGAGACTCAAATAAAAATTTATGTTGCCACCTCAAGAATCCAGAAGAAGAAGAGAAATATGAATTCAAATTAAGCAGAAGGAAGGAAATAATAAGAATTAGAGCAGAAATTAATGGACTTTAAAACAGATAAACAATAGAGAAAATCAATGGAATGAAGAGTTGGTATTTTTAAAAAATTGACAAAATTGACAAATCTCTATCAAAAATGACAAAAAAGAAGAAAAGACACAAAACCAGAGATAGCGCGCGCACACACACACACACACACACACACACACCAAAAACAAAAACTTCAAGTTATTATCACTCATAAAAATAGACTAAAAAATACTTAGCAAAATATTAACAAACATAATACATAAAAAGTTGTGTACTATAATAAATAGAGTTGATTTCAGAGATGGAAGATTATTTCAATATTTTAAGACCAATAAATAAAATCCACTTTAAGAGACTAAGGAAGAAAAATCACATGATCATATCAAATGATCCACAGAAAACATTTGACAAAATTCAACATCCAGTCATGATTTATTTAAAAAATACTCAGAAAAATAATAGAGAACTTCTTCAGCTTAATAAAGAATATCTACAGAAAATTTATTTGTTTGTATTTGAGATGACATGATAAACTAGAGAGAAAATTGCAAAGTACATACCCCTCAAAATACAATACCCTTAGGACTAATAATTGATTTCAACAAGGTCACAAGATTCAAGATAATATACAAAACTTAATCGTAATTCTACATAATAGCAATAAACACCAAGACACTGAAACTAACATAATCTATGTTTCATTCCAGAATGTACTTCAGGATCCATTATGCAAACTACTATTTTGAAGAGTGTAAGCATAAGAATCTTAAGTGTAAGAAATCAGTTTTATATCCCTTAATTTTCTTGGCAATACCTTTAGTCATTATTTTTTAATTACTGCAAAACATCAAAGACTAAAATGAAGTTACTAGGCATTGTAGTCGTCACAACAGGCTGAGCCGCAGTCTGTGTGAGTCTGAACGTCCTTCTGGTGGGAACACACTACCCAGACAACTGATGGGATTCTCCGTAATCCTCTCAGGTGACAGAAGAAAAGGACATTTTTGCGCAAAGGAAATTCATTCAGTAAGTCTTTTTTTATTCCCCAACTAACTTGAATTAGCAGTATTTAGAGAAAGCTTCTTTTAAAATTTTAGCTTAACATTTTTTTTTTTTTTTTTTTAGCAGCAATACACTGCTCTTCAGTAGGGCGTCTAATTCCCACAGGCGAAGCCCCTTGGGAATGGCGCTCAGAGTGAGGCCCTTAGGGAGGGCAGATTGGCTTTTCTCCTCCCTAGAAAGGGCGAACAACCTGTTAATCTGCAAAGAAAACCTCCCTTCTGGGGAGCCAGCTGTATCTGGCTTTGTTAGTAAGTACAGCAGCGTCTGGTGCGCACACAGCACATTTCGGCATCCATTTCCAAGATCCCCCCTCTCTCATTAAGGAAGAGATTTTCTTTTGCTCTGGGTTCCCTGACTGGAAACCTAAGTCCTCTTAGGTGAAGTTGAAGAATCTTGGATTTTGGGAACTAGTATTTGGAGATTCCTAATGCCTATTCTCACCAGCACTTCAGGCTTAGCACATGTAGCAGAGTCCCTCATATGCAAATGTGCTTAGAACTAAATTGATTTTCTAAATGTGGCCTTGAAACTTAACAGCCCAGCAAAAGGTTGTCCTTTTGAAATCCCCAGTGACCAGTATATGATCTCTTAGTATACACATTGTATTCCAACTTTTGGCACTGCTAACTTCACTATTTATATTTTGATTTTTAAAAATATATAAATTGGTTGAAAATGTTTGGTGATTTGTTCTTGTAGTTTTTAATTTAAAATGTTCCTATGTTACTGAAGATTTTTTCCCCAAAAAACATCTGAAATGCCTTGATTTGACATTTAAAATTCCAACCTCAAAGTATAACTTTCACTTCTATACTTCAGTGGTATATACTCCAAATTCTCCAAAACAGAGAGCCTCTATCCAACCAGATTTTGTTAGTTTTCACATATTACAGTTATGGGAAGAATGATAAATAATTTACTTTAAAAAGCATCTGTAAAACGCGGAGAGAAAAACAGGGATGCTGAAGATGAAAAACGATGTAAATCAAGACTATGCTGTGTTTTTGGAGGTAAGCTCTTAGACTAAATATCTCTGTGGTCTAAAACACAGTCTAAGGACAAATGTTTTGGAGGGCATTAATTTGCTCCTGAGCAAAAATCTGTCAGGTCACTTCACATATCTTTTCCTTAGAATGTAGACTCGTTATCATTTGGCTCTAAACGTTTTTTAAATTCTGGTATTTTGAAGAAGGGCTATCCTATTTGATGTGAGCTGGGTACTGACAAGAAGAAAATTTTGAGATGTTCTAAATTAAATTGTGGCTTCTGGAGAGTGAGAGAAAGCAACAGAACTGTTAGTCTGTTAATGGCTGAGGGCCAGCTAACAAAATACTGCTCACATTCCTTCTACGTTTGTTGGGATTTCAGATTAATTTCTAGGTGGCTGTTTCTGAAGACTATTTTTTTCCAGGCACCATTGAAGTTCAGAAGCCTCAGCTTCTTATTTAAATGTAGGCTTTTCAGACTGCTCACAGCTAATCCACAGGAGCTAATATTTCTTTTTGTTAAATCTGTGCCTATCTTAGAGCTGGCAGGGGTTCACCTTCCCTCACTCCTTTTCCTATAGCCAATGTAAATTCTTTCAGAGGGCTTACATCTTCCTTGATGTATAAAAATTCTTGCAGACTCTGAAACAATGGACATGTTATGTGGTCTTTCCTATCAAGTCATGTTGCTGGTGGTTTAGAATCTAAAAATGGCTCCTCTTCCTCCTCTTCCTTCTTCTCTCTCTCTCTCTCTCTCTCTCTCTCTCTCTCTCTCTCTCTCTCTCTCTCTCGCAATGGCCTAAAAAACACTTTCTTTTAAAAAGACTTTCAGTCGTGAAAGTTACATTTTTTTGTTTGTTTAACAGTATTAATCACATCTAAGGAAGTTCCCTATTATATACATTCACTTAAGGAATAAATTCAAAGGCTCTGTGATACCAAGAAAAGAAGAAAGGGACACAATCTCCCAGATGTCATCAGATTTTAGCTGAAGGCACATTGCCAGAAAGGTGTGCAGATCTGTTTCCTGTACAACACTGGCTGCTGGCCTTATGTGCAGGGACCTGTGCCAGCCCTGCTGTTGGAGGACTCTCCCTCTTCAAGGATGCTCCTTTCTGCCTCCCTGTGGGCTCCCACTCAAAACACAATCCTCACAATCCTTTTCCCTACGAAGCCAGAACACATGGACTCCTACCCAGTGCTTCCAAAGCAAAGAGGCTGTGACTTGGCACAATGCCTTTGAAAGAGTCTGTTCTGAGCATTCACAATAGAGACATGGGAGAATAAATGCAGCCTAATGTCCAGTAGTAGTCCTGAAGACAAAACACTTTCTCTGGGTTGCATTCTCTCTTCCCTTTTTCATAAATTCCACATCTTCCTTCACAGCTCACCTCCAGCCTCCCCACCTTCTGACTTTTCCAGACAATCTCTTTGTGGTGTGACTCTTTTCTCTTTCTCTATCATTTTATCTTCAGAACCAGAACCACTCAATTCACAATTGTCATCTTGAGACAGGCAATCCTGGGAAAAATCTTCTTTATTTTGCATTGGAGTTCTTTGCCAATGCCTATGATAATTCTTTTTCTTGTGGGAAATAAATGTGACTATCATTCTTAAGCCATGTACTGCAGGGCTCTGTGTAGCCTCCTCAGAAGGTAGATTTATATGGGCAATGGGAGAAGAATCAATAATGCCTGCAGAATTACTGCAAGCTTCCCCTTGCTTCTATTAGAAAATAAACACATGCTCACTTCTCTATGTTCTGAATGAATGCCAACTGCCTTGAATAATGTAAGAGAGGTGTGACCGGTGACATAAAAGATAGCTATTGCAAGGGTGAAAAAATGTTCAGAGCAATTGCCCCCATGTGCCCATAAACCTTGGCTATACCTAGGCAAAGCTATATGCATGTTCCCCAAGACCAGGTGAATTACCTCAGCCTGGAGATCTGAACCATCTCTGATGGAGAGGTGGAAGCAACGAATGTAATATGGAAACAGAATAAGAGGACAGAAAAACTCTTTTGAGTGGGTTCCTTCTCTGTTTTATTCCAGTGAAAAGGAATCAAAAAGCCCTGTTCTAAATATATACTATTTTTATATTCCTTCCCCTCTCTCTCCCTCCCTCTCTCTCTCTCTCTCTCTCTCTCTCTCTCTCTCTCTCTCTCTCTGTGTGTGTGTGTCTCTGTCTCTGTCTCACACACACGTGCATCTACAGCTAGACTAATTCAATTCTTTATCAATTCACTCAAACCTGTATGCTACTATATTTTTTTAAATAAAATAATATTTTTCCCATTCACATTTTAACTTTGGGAATTTCTCACTTCTCATTTTAAACCTTGAGAGTTTCTCCTCTCCCTTCTCTCTACTCATGTAAATTCTTTTATTCGAGGATAGATAAGTGGTGTCCACATTTCTAAACACCCAATAATTTTGTAGATAATCAACTTTACTTCATGGCTATATGTGCCTTTTTGATGTAGTACTTAATTTTGGAAACACAACTCAACTGAGATCAGAGGATCAGAGGGAGAAAAAGTCAAAGATATGTTCAAATATGGAGCCAGGATCCAAAGGCCTTTTCAACCATTGGAAGAACTTGAACTTCTATTCCAAGAGAGCTGTGATATGATTTGACTTGTGCTTTAACAGAGTTAATCTGACTGAATTTACTATAGGTTCTGGTTTATTATGAAGGTATAATCAGTAGGATTCCCTGATGGACTAAGTGCAGATTATAAGTGAAAGAAAGGAGTTGAAGCTGCTATAATAGATTAAATTATATCCACACATTTCTACAATCTTTCTTCAGAATATAGATACTAATTCCATCCCCCTGTAGTGTGGGCTGAACTTAGTGACTTGTTTTAAGTGAATAGACGGTGGTGGAAGTGATGATGTATGACTCACAAGACTAGAACATAAAAGGCACTGTGGTTTCCTTCTTGGGCTCACTGTCTCTCAAGCACTTGTCCTAGAGGAAGCCAGTTGCCATGTCATGTGGACACTCAAACACCCCTATGGAGAGTTCATCGATGAGGAACCTAGGCCTCTTGCCAAAAGCCATTAAGGAAATGAGACTTCTTGTCAACACTATGTGAGTTGAGCCATCTTAGAAGTGAATCCTCCAGCCTAAGTCAAGTCTTCAGATGATACAGTCCTTCATGACACAATCTCAGAAACCAACTAATGAGAGATTTTGAGCTAGAGCCACTCATCTAAGATGCTCCTGAATTTCTGACCATAGAATTGTGAAAAATAAATACTTATTTAAAAAACAAATGAATTATTAAAAGTGAATAAAATAACATTTACAAATATTGATGAGGTTTCAAATGATACAATTTAGCAAATGTATTACTATAATTCCTATTTTTTATAATAAATGAGAAAATATTACCTATAAAGAAATTCAAATATCACTATTGTTAAACAGCCAATAATTTTGCAGAAAGTAATCACTTCAATGAATGAGTATATTCACCTATTTGTCATGCTACTTATTCTGACCAGCCAACCCATCTGAGATCAGAGAATGATTATTTAAGGTATGCCAATATCATCATGAACCTAGTAATTTTTTTCCAAAATTCAGAATAACATTGAAATTCTCTTAGGAAGGTCATTGCACAATGTCTAGAGAGAGAAAACTAAAACCCAAAGAAGTTCTGTGATTTTCAAAGAGGCAAATCAGGATTTTACTTTTTTATTGGTACCTATTTTATTTTGAAACTTGAATTTTCAGTCTTTTTTCCTAGATCAAAGCAGAGGGTGGTAGGATATATAGTTCGTTACCTACATTTTAATAAAACCATTAGTTCAAATTCAGAATATAATCTTCTCAGACCAATCTAGAAGTGTTAATTAGGAGATTTTGCTTTGATGTGCACCAGGAACTGGATAAAAGTTTAGTCTTCAAACCTATATATAATATATGTATTTTAATGTACAAAACGGTCATAATTTAGTTCTGTTTTTCCATATTTTATAAAGCCATTGATACTTAGTATTATTATTAAATGGCCTCTGAATAATTTTTATTTTAATACGTAAAACCAAATATTTTTTTAAATCCCAAATATTTCACTAGTTGAAAGCAATGGTAATTCTTTTAATGCTAATTATGAATGTTCATGCCAAATGAAGTGTTAATATACTTATACATGCACTAACTGAAAAAAAAGAAATAAGCAAAGCATAAACTTAAGCTGTGCTTCTCACTTATATCTCATTTTTAATGTCATGGAAGAATGAAGAGGATAGATAGCATATATGACTAGAGGGCTATGGGAAGAAAACTTTCTACTTCTGTAATAATTATTTACAAGCTGATTAATTACAGGTAGTTATACATTTGCATTTGAGTAACAGGACATTTTGAGTTAACATAAACTTTTCTAGTGGGTTTGCCCATTTGCATGTTTACTAAATCTTAATAATATTCTTGATCCATGTTTGATGGCTCAGTACACACATAGCAAACTCTCTTTTGTGCCAGAAGGAAACAGAAACAATGACTCTGGCAAATATAAAAACAATTGGTTTATTTCTTTGTTAGACTCAAAATACACCATTGGATCAGGGATGTTGGAATGCTCTTCTATACTCTCCTAGCACAAACCTAATAAAATGGTTTTATTTTTATTTAAAAAGTGGGTAATCGTCTATTATGGTAGCTTGTGTTTGAGTTAAACACACACACACACACAAATACATTAAAAAGCAAAAGAGAAATGATTTGGCCATTGTTAATGATATTGTTACCTTTAGAAATTTAATTCATTTCTCCAAAATCAATTGAGAAAGCTTTGTCAACTCTTTTTATCTTATGCTCTCAATTACTATTATTTCATATTTAGGAGAAGAGCAGATGCACAACTTTAATCTGCAAACAAACAAACAAACAACTTTCATCTGTTCCACCCATATCTAGTCATTTCTCTGTCAGCCTCTGAGTGATAAGTCTCTCAGAGAACAAAATCCCAAGCAACTGGCACCACTCTGAAGGAAATGAGAGTGACTTCCTGATGAAGACTTGCTCACATTGCCTGATGAGGTTGAGCAGAATTGTCCCCAGCACCCCACCCTGGCTCCCTCTATTAGCATTTGAGGAGGCGGCCTAAGCAGAAAATAAAGTCTCTTTTCAGTCAGTGACAGCTTTCAAACCAGCGAAACATGACAGTTCAGTTGAACTATATTTGTTCTACTAAACTATATAATTTGCCACCTGAATCACTTTTGATATGTCAAAATACAGGAGAGAGGGTAACAGGTTCACCTCAACAGTAGCTGGCCCACTTAAAAAGTGAGCAGACAAGCACATCACAATTAAAACAACTCAAGTGAGTTCTGCCAAGGTGAGTGTAGAGTCACTGAAACGTTCTCACTCCAGTATCATTTGCAAATGTACAAATGTACAATATGGCAGAGATCAATGCTATAGAGTTAGTACCTTAGAACATTAAATTCAGGACCTTAAAACATGGGTAAGAGGAGCGTGTCCTGGGTCCTGCATTTCACACATTTATGGTTAATATTTTTCAAACTTCAGGAAGCTTCTACTTCTCTACATGGCTTGCCTATACTCTCTAGACAAAAGGAGACCACAGCTGAATGCTTTCAAGTTTTGTGTTATTTTGCTGCCAAAGTTAATGTTCTTTGGTGTACGGGGAGGATTGAAGCAGTGGAATTGCTTAAATGAGAGAAAAAAAATAAATTAATCTTAGAGTACTTTATCTTAGAAGTCATTTGCAGAGGAAGTTCTTGAATAATAAAGAATTCTTTCCTAATAATTATTGAAAGTCCATTTTTAAATTTTTTTTTCATGTTCTAATTTGTGGTTCCTGAGATACTCATGAAGTAACAAAGTATCAAAAAGTTATCCATGAAAGCCGAGGAACATTTTGAAATATTAAACAGGCCATTATATTATTAAATTTGCATATATGCAGCTGTAACATGGGAGAAGTACCAGGACAATTCTTTACTTAACTATGTGGATCCAGCTATTGTTTCCAGAAGTGGTAAAAATTCCACTTTGTGATGGCAATTTATATAATAAAATTAAAATATTTTGTATTATGTAATAAAATAATAAAATTTATCATATGTGATTCATGATAATATTTATATATAAGGATAACTTCTGTATCTAAGTACTGCTTTAAAAATTTCATTGACAATCTGAGTTTGTACTTTCTCAACAAAATAAAGTTTCTACAAATTGAAGTGAATGAAAAAAATCTAAAGCTATAATAATCCAAGAAAAATTGCTAATTTGACATTACTATCTTTAGAACAAAACTCTGTGAAGTTATTGATTATAGCAATATATTTAGTGATATTGTTGAAATAAAGTAAACAAAAATAGCATTCTAGAACAAATATATAATAATCTGTGAGTTATATATACTTTATTTTATTAGTTGGCAAATGCTGCCGATGCATAGCCTAATTCTTAGACTTGTGCATTAACAATTAAGGTCAATTGTCATTGATATTTTGATGATGTTTGCTTACATAATAAACAATATACATAATATTTGCAAGTTTTTTGATTTTGACATTTTGAATGTATGTTTATTATGGTAGGAGGAATATATTTTATTTAATAATTGGTAAAATTGATTTATGAGTTTTAAAAATATAGACATGATATGTGAACTACTATCTGTGTTGTTGCTTCATAGCCTGAATATTTTTCAGAAGATATGTGTGTATAAGTTTATATATACACTTACAAAATAGTTATCAAATGGTATATCAGTGGATATACTGTTCAATTACATTAGTAGCACCTTATCATCATGGATTTATAAGTGATGTATAGTAAACAAGTGATGATATCTGAGAGATGCACGTAATTAAACAGCAATCATTTGGAGGATCATAAGACCATAGCTCATGTTGACCTCCATGAGAACTGAGTGAGCGTGCCCAAGGTCAGAATCAGCACATGAATCCTAGGAGGCAGTCATTTTAACAAGCATTGCTTAATAATCCAACTTGACTTTTAATTGGCTTCCCTAAGTGCTGTCAGCCTCAGCTATATACAGAGGCAGTCAATGAAGTCTAGTCCTTTGGCTTAAATCCTCTATAAATAGTCACAGAAAACAAATGTCCTATGCTAATACTGTAATTTACACAGCTTTGCCTAAAATATAATTTATTTTTTCTATTGTCTGAATGGATTTATTTTGTTCTTTCTCTTTCTAGTTCAGATACTGGATGTTGATGTATCTCTGGAATTTGCTAGAAAAAATTATTGCAAAATGGCATAGCAATGATTTGTTCTTGTCTTGACATTTCAAAATCAGTAATTGAAGTGTCTAATATTTATTAAAGTAGTATAAATAAATTCATCTGCAAATGCTTATTTAGAAAACAGTTAAAAAATGGTTGAGTACTTCACATTAGGACTCTCAGAAATTCTGGGGTTCTAAGAAATGAATAAGAAATACAAATTACTTTGGATTTTTATCTTTGTACCTCTATCTAAAAATGAAGAGCCATTCTATGGTTTTCTGGGGTTCATGCTGCCTTCTGAAAAAGGTAGAAGACGAGGAGTGATTATCGATTTCTATATGAAGTTAGTCACTGGTTATTACTATTGTTAAATTTGCTATCTATGCTATGAATATTTGAGCAAAGGGAATTTGAAAGGCAAGCCACCTTCTTGTGCCTTTGTCAGCACACTGGCATAATTTTGTTCCAAATCTGCTGTTTTGGAGAAAGTAAAGTACATTGCTGAGAAGCTTGATTTATCCAGGTAAAAGTACCTTTGGTTTTCCACTACTTATCACCAAACCGATGTATTCAAAGAAACTAAGCTTTGAAGGTATTCTGTTAAATATACTCTAAGAGAGCCAGAGAAATACTGGCATTTTAAATGCTGTGAAGTGTACTTCAATTACTAGGAATGCACTGCGTGCAGGGAATTTGGACTTGCTAGGAGAGGGAATTGTTTTTACCAATTAGCCAGAGGTTTTAAAATTACTACTAGTAGCTCCCCCAGACCCCCATCCACAGGATTTGTTCCAAGATCCCCCAGTGGATGCCTGAAATCATGGATAGTACTAAACCCTATATATACTATGGTTTTACCTATACATATGTACCTATGAGAAAGTTTAATTTATGAATTAGGCACAGTGAGAGATTAATGGCAGTAATGAATAATAATATATAACAATTATAGCTATAAACTAATAAAAATCATCTCTCTCTCTCAAAATGCCTTATTGTACTATACTCACTGTTCTTGTGATGATGTGAGATGATACAGTGCCTATGTGATGAGATGAATGAGATGAATGACTTAGGCATTGTGGAGTAGTGTTAGGCTTCCATAAGGGTTACACCAGCATAAACTGAGATAGTGGATCTGTTCACAGAGTTGGTTACCATGTCACTAATGGGCAGGGGACATATACAGTGTAGCTATGCTGGAAAAAGAAATGATTCTCGTCCTAGGCTGGATGGAGTGGTACTGCTCGAGATTTCATCATGCTACTCGGAATACTGAGCAATTTAAAACTTATAAATTGTTTATTTCTGGAATTTTTCACTTAATATTTCCAGACTATGGTTAACCATGAGTAACTTAGCAACAGTGTTAAGAGAGGCTTGGAAGAATTAAAATGTAAATGAGCCATCAAAATGTTAACATGAATAACCTTTAACATTCTAAAGAAATATTCACTCCATCTGGAAAAGGACATCTTAGATAAGCTGGCCCAGGTGGATGGTTCTGGCCAATGGTTCTCCAATAAAACAGGTGTTCTGAGGGGAATTTGGCAAAGAAAAAGCACTTCACAGTTTTATTTAGGATCAATCCCATATACCAAGGGATTTAGATAATTCGAATAAACTAGATAAATTTGGGATTAACTCAATGGGTGGACATGTGAAATTTTTCTGGCTGGGAAAATTGCTCAAGAAGAAATAAATAGGAATATAAGCAATATTCTATTGAAACACTGCAAAGTATTTTATGATAGAACATCAATGCTGTAAATGTAGATTCTGTACTGGGGCTATATTCTTAGGATGACCAGGCTTATGTTAGATCATTGGATCTAACATAACTAAAACCCTTCCTGGACATTCTATGGCTTAAATACAACCGAACTAACAATGCTGTTTATGCTGTTTGACCCCAAATGATATATTTATTATACAATATATTAGAGGAGTCAAAGGTACCCATGTGATTTAAATTTTCTTTCTCTATGTAATTAAAAATCTAATTTCATTATTATATTCCTTTTTTGAAATATTTAAGTTAAATTATATTTTTACATTTATTACTATAAAATCTATTTATACTATCTTCTACAATAACAGCATATAAAATAGCCTCATGATAATGTTATACTTTAAAATCACATGCCTTAAAAACTATTTTTATATATTTGATCTAAGTGTGTATTAATAGAAATATAAAATAATAAATACCCTTACTTTCAAAATTTAAATATTTTTAAAAACTAAAACCTCATATCTCTATCTTTTAAACATTTTGTACAGACATTTCATTTTATAGAAAAGATTTTCTGACAAATACATAAACCTATTAAACTTAAAATAAGATTTTAGAATTTCAGTATTTTAATATTTCCCTAGGAAACAAGATGTAATTCCAGATTAGTTTCAATACAGGAATTCTATTTTTTACCCCAAGCACACAACAAAGGAGCCTGCTTTTATTGCACCTGTTAGGGCTGAATTGCATCTCCCAAAAATTCATATGTTGAAGTTCTAACTCCCAATGCTTTAGAATGTGACTGAATTTGGAGCTGTTAAAGAGGTGATTAAGTTAAAATGATTTTGTTAGGGTGGGCTTCAATCTAATATAACTGGAGTCCTTATAAGAAGAGGATATTAGGACACAGACACACAAAGAGGTAAGATTACACACAGGGCAAAGGTGGTCATCTGCAAGCCAAGGAGAGAGGCCTCAGAAGGAACTAACCCTGCTGACACCTTGATCTTGAACTTTTGGCCTTTAGAACTATGAGAAAAAAATCTACTAATAAAGACATAATTAGTCATTGAAGACATGACAACACACACACACCACTCCTTTCCAGATACTATATTGTCTTCATTATATTCTGTTTCTATTATACTTGTGGGAAAAATTAAGCTAACAGATATTGTAATGCTTTCTCCCATTGAATGTGATTACATCACCTTGTCACATTCCTTAGAAACAGGCTGAGGCATTGTAGGCATTGCTGCTGAGATTCAGTTAATTGGTCCAAAGTGGGTAGTTGTATTATTTATTAGGAGTTTATGTCCAATAATTTAGCTTTCTCCATACATGATTAATTAATAGAGGAAAGTAAGTCATTCCACAGCCAGTTGAAATTTACTCTAAAACATAATTCTAGGAATTCTTTAAAGTTGAGAATAGAGTAACTATTCACCATAATGAAAGCTAAACAAAGAGATGTCATTTGCAGCCAATTTTAAGAGAATGAGAATGTTTAAGTACAACATAGCACTTGCATTTGCTGATTTAGCATGACTTGGGAGCAGAAGAGCCAGAAACTAAGGGAGAGGCAGGTCAACACCAGCTTATGCTGGTGTGGAAGATAAGATTCAGGGAGAGATCCTGGAGGCAGAGCTAATGCTGGCAGATGGACAACTAGCAGAAATCTGGTATGAAGTGTTAAGACCCTGTTAAAGATGTTCCAAAGCTGCAATCTAGGAAACAGGCTTTGATCTAACCCTGGAGATTGTCATAAGCTCTATGGCAAAAGGAGGGCCATATAAGTCTGTTGACTGTTTTCCCCTTTGCCTCTGTTGTTCTTAATGACTGTTCCCATTATATAGTGGCTTTACCTGGCAGCATCTTTAAGGCACTATTCACACAATTCTAAATTTTATTTGCTATCCAATTGCTTGTTAATCTTGGGTTACTAACTTATTATGTCTTTTTTTTTTAAGATCAAAAGTCTTCAATTGCTCCAATAGTGGTAGTGCTTGACCTATTCTTGTATGAAGATGCTCTCGCCACTTTAGTAGATGTGTGTCTTATGGGGAATGACATCATTTATTATTTCTTGTTCTGGTTACATTGTTTCTCTTAGTCTTTATCTCCACCTAAATACCTCTGTAACCAACTCTCTCCCCATTTCCTGGCCACCACCATGCTTACACATAAAACAGCAAATTCTTAGTTTACATCTCTGCCTTGAGAAACAGAATATACCAATAGACAATGACCAGATGACATATATAAAAACATAACTTTGACTCACAACCTGTAGCAACCTGCCCAAGAAACCAACCCTTTACCTATGATAACAAACAAACAAACAAACAAACAAACCAGGAAGAGAGTTGGCTATAGTCATATTTGCAGGAAGTCAGATTGCTATCTCTAATGACAGACATCAATGATGTGGAGCACTATTCTGACCTGATGCCTATTGCACATTCTACCACTCTGAATAATTTAGAGACTTGTTAAAGCAATTTAGCCTACATTATTCAATGTAGATAGGCTTGAATCATGTTTTCTGAGAGGAGTATGATTAAACTCAAACTTACTTGAATATCTATAATGCACAAGACATTGTTATACTCCGGGAATATAAACCTGGATAACACACAGTGCCTCTTTCAAGAAGCTCACAGTGGGGACAAATACATAGGCAAGCAATACAACATTATTGACACCCCTGCAGAGCTGGTCCAAAGCACTGAGGATGTTCAAGGAGGAAACACCTAACTCTTCTTGCAAGAATAAGAAGGGCTCCGAAATTGAAAGCACTTGAGTTGCCACTTGAAGGATGACTAGAAGGTTGCCAAGGGGCCAAGATCTCAGCAAGGCAAAAATAGGAGGTGAGAATTAAGGTAAAAATGGAACGAGTGCTGAGCCACAGCATGGCAAGGCACAGAGTAGGGACTTGCACAGAAGCCAGATGGACTTTAGAGGTGATTTAATCCAAGCTTTATCTGGTGCTCAACCCCACTCTACAGCCTCCCAGGCACGTGGCCCCATCCTTCTAGAGGAACAATGTGAGTACAGGGAACTCACTGCCATGAGAGAGGGCCCATCTTCTGTAGAACATGCCTATGTATAGGATACTTTCATTTATAATGCGTTATACCAAGGGGCCTGTGACATAGAGATTAATGATTGATTCATGTTTGGCCAATTATTACAAATAAAAGGTAAAGATAATGACAGCAATGTTAATGACTCAAATAATATTTCCAAAAAAGCAGCACAGTGAACCATAGACACACCACAGTGAACCTCTTTACTGGCTTATTTGTTCAGAACTCTTATTTACTGAGACTTCTATAATAAGAGTCTCCAATTTACTCATTTACCAACCACATAGGTTCCCTGTGCACTATTATCAACATGAAAAAATTAAAAAACCCACAATGGACAAAGCATCCAGTTTCTATATTTCAGGATTCCTTTGGGTTTTTGTCCACTTGGTCTGTGCTCTTGAGCAGCTATAAAGACATGGATTTTAGAAGGTTAATGATGGCTCTGATCATTAGCTAATGGTAGTACTGCCTTTATAAGGCAGGCCAGCTTCCCTGCCCCTGGCTCTGAGCCCACCTGTTATTACCAGACATAATCTTTGGTTGATAGCTCTCATTCTAATCCCTCCTCCCCTCATGCTTTCTCTGTCCACAATCTTATGCAATATTCTGGGAAAGGAGAATTTACATACCTCAATGATTCCGGTAATACCATGTGCATACAGAAATACATTTTGTCATGGAAGCTGAAATTAAAGGCTTTAGAAACCACAATGATTATTTCTGATTAAACAATACATAAACTGTGCTAAGGGTTTAGTGATCACAAATTATAGAAAGCAAAGTAATACTAATGTTTCTTCCTTGCAACATATGCTATAGTATCTCATTTATGCCACAACCCAACTATTAAAACCAGTTTAGAACCAGAAGAGAGACCAAAAAAAAAAAAAAAAGCAAATTATAAAAAGCCCTAGAGCCACTAGAATACAAACAATTTATTTCATTACTTTGTTTAGAGTAAGTTCATCTGAGCTTCATTTAGAGATCATTTACTCTTATTGTACACGTAATTCCAACTCTTTTGGTTCCTGTCAATCTGACATCACTCATTATGGCAGTCGTAGCTCCCAAATCACCAAATTAAAACAATATGAAACATCTGAAGTTCAACGTGATTAACCAAGGAAAGATTGCCAGAATCCTGTTCTAGTGAAATTGTGCCATATGCTTTAGTCCAAGTTCACCCCAAATGTTTAAAACAAATGTAGGTGCTTTGAATGTTTATTCATTTATCCAGAAATTGAAGTGGAATGACTTATTCTCTGACAGAACTAATCACCTGAGTCTCCATTTGTGACCTATAAAATGGGAATAGAAGTATGGCATACTTATAGAGTTGTGGAGATTTATGATTTAATGCTGGTTAAAACAAGTAGCATAATGCTAGGCACAGTGTAAGTGCTCAACAAATGCTGGTGTTGTATTATTATTATTATTATTATTATTATTATTATTATTATTATCATTTATTTTTTTAGGATAGGGACCATATACTAAAATTCTTTTTATTTCCTAGGACAAGGTGTAGTAAATATCTGTTGAATAATAATAATAATAATAATTTAAAAAACAGATTACATAATACAGCAGTTGTCCATACCACATATTATCGTATCTATGACAGCACAGTTAAAAATATCTACATCATCAGCAAATTATGTTTCCTTTCTGGTGCTAAATCTCATCAACATTTTACCTTGAGGTTATCAGTGCTATTCTTATACTTATTTTCTGTTAAGATAAAAATAAATTTCTTTTAAGATTATTATCTTGTAAAATTCTCATATGCTAGATCTTAATTAAAATGCTGCAAATATGATATATTTTCTCAAAATGAAAATGAATGACTCTAATTTATGGAGAATCTTGTTATTCCCTCCATTCATTTTAATCTTAGGAAGGTAAGAGTATAACGTAGTCATGATGGCAAAATCAATAGACTCATGTACTGTTTTGACAATGCCTTTTCATAACTATATATTATCCATTAGTTGACATAGTGAACATCGAATACAGGGCAGAGTCAAACTGCACTTTTTCCCCCCACCAATTAATCTCTCAATCTCACATTTCAATTATTTTTCTTACCTTTACTTTTATTTCTTAGCCAGGATTTTTTTTCTAATTTAATGTCATTTAAAAGAGAAATAAGTTTGTCTCAGTTTATATGCAAACTATTCATCAGGTCAACAGATGTTTTGTGAGACCACTTTTGTTCCTGTTGAATACTTAACATGTGTAGAAAAAGGAAGCACAGGGATGGAAGGGGTTCTCAGATCAGTCTATTTGCCCAATTCACAAAGTGGTAAAAGATTCAGGTTTGCTAATTAAAATTATAATAGTCATTATAAAATTAATGAAACTATCTTACAAAAATGGACACAAAATAGATAAAAATTTATAAAATTCATAAGCCCACAACTCTATCACAACCCTTGTTAACTCATTGGTTACAATTTAATGCCTGAAATTTCTTAGTTGTGCTGTAGCTAATTTTATATATGTATGTATGTATGTATGTATGTATGTATGTATGTATGTATGTATGTATCTGTCTACCACAAGAAATACGCTTCTGTTTATGAAGACACTTTGGAAATTGTTTGTTTTGGCAGCTATTGTGCATTCCTTGAACTAATACAGGTTCTGTGTCCTAGAGGCTATTGTTTAAGTTTTCCTGGGCCTCACTTCTTCAACTGTATAATACCACACCTTTCTACAGGGTTGTCGGGGAAAACAAAATATATATTGTATGTAGATGTGCTTTGTAATCTGTACAGTGTCATATAAATGTTAGTTACTAACATTAGTCTCCTTGGGTGATCAAATTTTATTTATTTTATTTGTAATACCTGCTAGAAATAATATGCCTGCTAATAGTAACCCACAAGTTTTTATTCTCTAGTTTAAATAATATCAATTACACTTTATTTTTGTCTGAGCTTCTAAATTAGACCTACTAATCCTCAGCTTCTCTTGCCCTGCCCACCTGCTACCTTAACCATTCTTATGCTCTGGTTGTATTGAAACCTGAAAAGTGCTACCCTCCTCATCCTCATCAATTATTAAAATAGCAACTCCTCATTGAGAAGTTGGTGCAAGATGGTGAAGATGTAGCAAATTCATTTTGACAATCACTGTTAGTGCATGCAAGTCCTACAGTTCCCCCTCTTTTGGCCACTACCATACACATAGCATGAAATTTATCCCACACACATGTGCTGCTAATGATTTTTAGACATGATATTAACTTTTTAATCTGTGGTTTCTTCCTAGTTTGAATTTAAAAAGCTCAGGGAAATAGGCTGTGTCTCTTTAAGAAGAGCAAATTGGTTCAGGGTGGGGTGGGTAAAGGGTTGGGTTCAGGGGTGGAGTGGGGTATGATGATGTAGGGGTGAGAGTGTGAATAAAGATGTCATTCTGGTCATTGCTCTGATAGAGAATCTCAGTTTCCTGATCCTTTAATAGCAATCTATGTCATCCAGAAAGTCACAAAACCTTTCATTTCTGAACTTGTATTTGAGTGAATTGCTTTTCCCTCTCTCTCTGTGTCTACCCTGTATATGATACTGGTTGAAAGTGACCCTGGTCTTCAACTTTTTCGAGTCATATTAAATTTCTAACTTCTTTTGAAAGAGCTAAACACTCCTCTTTTCTTGGTGTGCTATCACTACCTTCTTGCTCTATTATCCTTCATGGATGATATCTGTAACCTCCCTGACTGTGGACTTTTAAATCAGGACTTTCCAGTGCCATGTGACACTCTGATGAAGAGAGATGTGGCTTCAGAATGCAGGACCCTAGAAATGCTGGGTTTTCTCTGTCCCTCCCTTCTACCTCACCCAGCTCCTAGTCATCTCTTTCTCATAACTGCTCCTATTGTCACTCTATCAGGTTAGACCATCTGACTTATCATTTTCAATTTCTTATTTATAGCTTAAACATGGTTTCTATGCCCTCTCTATTTTCCTTCTTTCCTTCTCTGGGTAACTCACTGCATCCTTCAAACCCATCTTTAGCCTTCAGGATCCCACTGCTGAAAGACTGGCCACCTGAATAGGTACACTTTTAGGACAATCATGGGGCCATGTTGGGGACCGGCCCTCTGGAACAATAGCTGCCTCCAAATAGCATATAGGCAAAGCCAAGTTTGCCCCTGAAATAGGCACACGTCTGATACATGTTTTGAAGCAAATTGTATATCTCATGAGCCACAATTTGCTAGTCCTTATTTCCTGATGCACTGGAAAAGGCTCAGCAGAGATGACAGTTGGCCCATAGTCTATGTGAAGATGGATCTCTACCTTCAGAATATTTTTTTATATTGATCACAGAACTGATAGGACCACCAGAATTGAAGTTCTGGAGTATAATCTATCTGCCACTACTAAAGTCTATTTTCTATAATCCCTCTGTTTGACAGATGCAGGTAGAAACTGGCTGACAGCAGCATGTACAGATGTTGTATGGTGAATAAAAACAAAGTGGCCAAAAGCAATACTTTAAAGTCACAATTTATGATAACACAGTTTGTGAATTCCTGGGAAACAGCTGCAGCAGAGAGAATCATCTGGTAGCTAGTAGAAGAGACTTTATTTTCAGAAAGACTTTGGGATTCCTCACATATATCACCAGGTCTTAAAATTGTGTCTTTGGAAGCAAATAAAAATCATGAATGTTATATGTGTGTGCATAGGCTATATATATATATATATACACACACACACATATAGGTATGTATATATCTGTGTAAATATACATTGTTCTTATATTCTGTATGGATGGAAACAGTCATACACAGAAGAAGAGTGATGGGTAATGGTTACATTCATGCATCGTGATTCGCAGGCTAGTTGATAATTTATGCAAAAGTTTCTGCCTTGATGACAACTTGTAGACCATGAAAATATCTTCCCTTTACATGGTTTCTGGTTAAAATTACAAATATCATGGAAATTGTTTCATATACTAAGTACTAATTGTGGTTGAAACTTGACTTTAATAATTTATTTGAAGGACATCTGAACAACTGTAAATAAATATACAAATTGTTCTTATTATACCACAGATATTAGCCAGGGTGCATTTGTTCATCCACCTATTTATTCATTTATCAAATATTTAATGAGGGCCTCTGTGTTTTGGGCACAGTTCTAGGCACTAGGGAACACAATAGACAAAGTCCCTGCTCTCACGAGGCCTACATTATGGAAAGAAGAAAGAAACAATAAACAAATAAACATAAGACCTGACAGGTGCTGATAATGGCAAGGAAGAAATATAAAGTAAGGTAGGGGAAATCAAGAATGGTATCAGGATGCTGTGTTAGCCCTAAAGAATGTGAGGAAGTGAGCTGGGATGATATATGGGGGAAGAGCCTCCAGCCAGTAGGACAGCAAATGCAAATGTCCTGAGACCAGAGTGTGCCCAGTAACAGAAGGTAATATGAATGAGAGGAGCAAGGTGAGAGAGATAAAAGGCAACAAATGAAATCAGGCAGCATATCGTGTGGAGTCCGAAATTACTGTGCCTCGGCCATAGTGCCTGTTCTAGATGGCAAAAATAGCATGCTTTTATAGAACAACTCACGTATGCTCTGGTATTCAACACACTGATAATTATTAATTTTTAATTTCAATCAAGAAAATGAGAAGCGTCCCTAATGAGCTTTTGAAACATTTCTGCACACCTGAGTGAGGCTTGATGATTGCACTTGCTCAGATGTTTGTTACAGTTGAGCATTGCATTTCAGTCTGCACTAGAAAAAACATCAATTCTCAAATGTGTTATCTGTGAGTTACTAGTTAAGTAATGAGCTGCCTATGTTAAGTAACTCAAAAAATACTCAGTGACAGTTTGGGAGGTGAAAGGGGGAAAGAATTCATGATTTGAAGCAGGATTTATATCACAATTTAATGAAGAATGGTGAGGATTAGAGAAAATATCTATGAACTGCTTTGCTCTATTTGGGTGAAAAGGTGTTATATAAATAACGTTACAGTGATTATTTAAATATGCATTATTTACATTTGCATACAATTTCAGTTTCAAAATTGTAATTAACTATTTTTGTATTTATTTCTGCCTTTACCCCTAGCAAAACATGTCTGTTTACTGGATCTGGCTGACCCTAAGAAGGAGAGCAGAAGAGGGACGAGAAGGGCTTCAGGTCATGCAAAGGAGACACCACGGGACAAGGCTGAGAGCACAGCCCTAGTATCACCTTGTGACAGGTTGTATTTTCCACAGTGATACCGTGGGCCACAATATTGCCTATTTCACCTGCTCTTACAGAGGAACACTGTCACTCCCCCTTTGCATCTTGCACTACTGAAGGATTGAAACAGAAAAATAATATACAAGATTTTTATTTTTCAAGAGCTCATTTCAGAATTATGAGGCACTGATGGGGTAAGACTGAAGGCAGGAAGACCAAGGTGGATATAAGGTACAGAACTGAGGCAGGATGAGCAGGGATGGTCAGAGGGGATGGACTGAAAATCAAGTAAAGAGAGAGATGCTGCGGGGCTTATAGATTGATTCTGTGAGGGCGTCTGTGGGGAAAGGAGAAACCTAAGAAGGCACTTCCCACTTTTGAGTTTCTACTTTGATGAGAAAGGAGATCATCTCCATTAGGCTCTAGCACCTTGGCCCACAGAGATCCAAAGTTATTTGCTGCATGCATCTAGCCTCCGCAATACCCCTTGCCCATGACAGCTTCCTTGATCCCATATCCTATCAGCATGGACTTTGAAATCCGACAGAGCTGGGTTCTAACACCAGCTCTACCACTGTCTCAGTCGGCCTAAACTGCCATAACAAGGAGACCCGGTGGCTTAAACAAGAAACGTTTATTTCTTACAGTATTGGAGGCTGAGAAATCTATGATGAAGGTGCCATCAGATTCAGTTCCTGGTAGAACTCCGTGACTTACAGGTGGCCACCTTCTTTCTGTGTGCTCAGAAGGCCTTTTTTGCTCAGTGTGTGCTCTTGTGAAAAAAGCTCTTGTCTCCTACTTTTGTTATAAGGGAACTAATCCCATTATGAGGGCTCCACCCTCAGGACCCCATCTAAACCTAATCACCTCCCAAAGGCCCTACCTCCTGACACCATCACATTGGAGGTTAGGGCTTCAAAATATGTATTTGGAGGGGACATAAACATTCAGTTTATAATAACTTATTAACTATTTGGTCTTAGGCAAGTTACTAAACTTCGCTGAGTCTGCTTCCCCCTGAGTTTAATTGGAAAATAATATTTCACTTATTTGTTGCATGAATCAATTTTGGCAATTTATATGAAGGATCTGTTCAGAGAAGTTGCTTAATAAGTGTCAGTGCCTTTCTACTGAATATGTTTCATTAGTGGATTAATTTATTTACCAACAGCCTGCCTATTTATTAGTGTCCATACAATATTTACATGCATATTCTCCATTAATATTATTTAAAGTCAAACTTATTTTAAAATTTATCTTAGGCAGTTTTCAGATGATATTTGGGAAATATTGGTTTTGACCTTATTCATCAAAGTTCCTCAATCTAATGCTCTCATGACCTCTCATTTTATTAAAACTAATAACTCTCTTCCAGGACATGAATAAAAATTGATTGCAATCTAAAAGGAGATAGTTTGTGTAAATATATCCCCCTCTCCCCTTTAGCGAAGTGTTCCCTTCTTCTTTGGAAGAAGCTTATTATTATCAGAAATGTCTCATATTCCAGAAAAGTGACCCCTTAGCCTATTAATGACAAAAACCTATTTTTAAATTCCTTTTATTCCCCACCCCACACAGAGAATCAATATGATATTTACAGAAGGAAATCTGTTCTGGTACCTGTTTCCAAACCCCCATTGATTTCAAACTAATTTTATTTTCAAAGAAGCTTGAAGCTTTATTTTGCATGTTCTGCATGAGCCTAGAGAAAAAATTTAAAAGGTTGCCAAAGGCTACCTTTCATCAATTTAGAAGATCTTGACAGTTTTCTTTATATTACTCTCAGAAAATGAAAGATTGGCTTAGTGCAAAGGAACTTAAATAGAAGTTCTTTAAGCTAAACCTTGTTGGAGCAATACTTACACCTGTCAAAGGAAAACAATTACTTTGGCATCATAGAAAGAAGAAAACTTAAAAAGTGTCCCTGATGTTAGAAAACATATTTTAAGTTGTTTTGTGTCATAGAATATAAGAGCTGGTTAGACCTATACACATGGTTAAACCAAAAATTATAGACCTTTGGAGCACTTGGAGAATGGCTTGACCATTCTCTAGGAAAACTAAGTTCTAGAGAAATCCAATGCTTTCCCTAAGTCATATGATCAGTTATTGCCAGCAGTAGAACACAGGTACCCTGACTCCTAGTCTCTTTGGTCCTCTATGTCTTTTTTCCTTCTCTCTTTTCTTCTTTAGTATAATATGCTTCCCTAAGGTCTCACTTCCCTGGGTAAGATGACAAAAATACTAAATAGCCTTTGTCATACCTTTCAGAGAAATACAATCAATGCTTCTAAGGGGCAAAAAAGCCAGACCCTTATTGTTTATTTGTTAATTTAATTGAGATCACAATAAGTAATGAAATAGAAATAAAACATCATGAAGAATTTTAGCAGCAAATTGTAAAAGGGAGGGGTAGCCTGGATTCCTGGCAAATTTTGGTTTTGTGGAATAGTCAGGCCAAACTGTGGGCAGGCATAGGGAAGAAAAAAGAAAGCAATTATCCATGTATTCTGCAGGTATTCATTCAGCATCAACCATTGAGGCTTACTCTAGCAGGGGAGATAGACAGCAAACAAGATAAGTAAATATAGAGGATCTTAACTATTGTTTAGTGCTAAGTAAGGGGAATGGCAATAGGAGTTTCATGTATTGGTTGAGGGTATGTATATATGTGTGTTTATTGTATGAAGTTTTAGATAGAATAAATAGGGTGAACCTAAATGAGATTTTGTTAGAAAAAAGTATGAGGGAAATTATGTTCAATTAAATTTAATAAGAATTTCTCATTTCTAAGTATAATATAGTCTGTTAGAATTCAGAATTCTAACTCTCACACACATCAGCAAGGGTTCTTACCCACTCAAGGCTGCTGTGCTTTCTGGGAGCACAGGTGTGTTTAATGGGCCCTGAATGGAAGGAGAGGCGAGGCTTGAAGTCAGATACACCTGAGAACAACCATGACTGATGACTTCTTTAATAGCTCTGTAATGTTGAGCAGACTTAGCTATTCTCTGTCTCTGTGTTCTCATCCACAACAGGGTAGTAAGTATTAACTCAATTAATATTATATTAGTAGCTACCACTCATACAGTGTTTATTAGGTGCCAGACATGATGTTATACTCTTTATATACATTATCTAATTTAATGCTCATGATTAAAGCAAGCATTATCATTATCATTTCACAAACAGAGAAGTCAAGGGTTAGAATGATTAAAAAATTTTCTCAAAAACAAAAACAAAAACAAAAACTGAACCTAGAATCATGGCTCTGAAGCCCAAGTGAGGTTCACCACTGGGCTGCAGCCCCTGCCCAGGCATTCCCACTAGACGTGCAGGTGCTATCAAAGGGTCCACAGCTCAGAAGGTGCTTCATCAACATTAACTTCATCTTTTCCCACTTCATGCACCATGCTGTATGATAATGTGGCTTAAAGACTCTCAGGCATTTTCCACATATGACAGTATCCCTTTAAGCAGACCATATTGTGTTTACAGAGCCAACCCCTTCTCAGAAGCTGGAGAGTACTTGCCCCTAAAAAAGGAATAGCCAAGCAATAACACAAGGTGAGCCCTCTCCATTGGCATATGCACAGTTTGTGCCAGTAAAGAACATTTGGGCTTAGTGAGTGAATCCATGCTATGTATGTTCAAAGTTTAGGACACTTCTCTTTGTAATCTAGAAAAATAATGGAGGTATAGAATAGAAAAGTCTGTAGTGACCCAAAAGGTGCCTGCCAAGTCCAGAGTGAATAGGGTTAGGAAAATTGTTGAGATTACTAAAATTCAGCTAAAAGCAAACTTCTGATGAAGAAAACATAAATGTAAGGTGCTTCCACTCAATAAGATGGAGAAAAGGTAGAAAAGGAAAAAGTGGGAAGAACAATGAAGAAGTGACAGGGATAGAGAAGTTGGTAGAGAGTGAGAGAACAGAAGAAGGGGTTTGGAATATGTAGCTACATAACATACACACATTTCTTTTCCCCAGTGCCTATACTCTGGGTCTAGGAAATCACTAAGAAAATCTTCAAATAGAGCCTGAAACCTTGGGCCTCTCAGGTAAAAACTTTCTTCTCCTAAGAATATATGTAAAAGATATCAGTGCTTTTTGGCAAAGGTCTGTCTATTACAGTCTAAATCCTTTTCTCTTACAGCCAAGATATGGAAGCAACCTAAGCGCCCATCAATAGATGAATGGATAAAGGAGAGGTGCTACATCTATATAGTGGAATATTACTCAGCCATTAAAAAGAATGCGATCTGGATGAACCTAGAGGGTGTTACAGTGAAATAAGTCAGAAAGAGAAAGACGAATACCACATGATTTCACTTATATGTGGAATCTAAAAAACAAAATTAACGAACAAATAAAACAGAAACTAACTTATAGATATAGAAAACAAACTGATGGGGGTGGAAAAAGGAGAAGGGATTAAAAAGTACAAATTATCAGCTATAAAAATAGTCATGAGGATGTAAAGTACAACATAGGGACTACAGTCAGTATATATAGCTATTATAATATTATAATAGCTATGTTGGTGTTAGATGGATACTAGACTTATCAGGGTGATTATAAGTTATTTAAGTGTCTAATGATTATACTATACACCTAAAACCAATATAATAATTGAAAAATTAAAGAAAAACTTAAAAGAAAAGATATGGGCACAGCTACACTGAAGCATCAGTTTAACATCTACAACTGTCCTGGGTGAAAGTCCTTTTTAAAAAGGTTATGTATATGTCTCCCTAAATAGAACTGGGAGAAAATTATCTTTTGTGTCCCAAATAAAGCCAGTGTTGTAAGGGGATTTATTCATGGGCAAAAATTGTAATTTAATCTTATATGAATAGATCACCTTGCCCCAGGAAAAGTAATAATAGCAGTCAGAGTATCACTCCCCTGCTCCAAATGGAGCCCGAAGCCTGTGGACACTCAGCCTACACAGGGCCATCAGAACAGCTTAAAGGGGTCAAGGTCCCTGGTGAAAAGTGCAGTTTCTAGTGCATTACCACTGAGTCTTCCTTCTGTATCCAGAAATTTCAGTCTCATTGTGGTGAAGACATTCAACTTACCTTGGCCAAGAGAAGGCAGCTTTCTTAAAATTGGACAGATCCTAAAACCAACCTTTTTTTTTTTTTTTTTGCCATGACTCCCTGGAGGCTGCACCGTTACTTAATAACCACTCACCCAGGCCCTGATCTTTTGAGTTTGCAATTTATAGGAAAGGGCAAGGAATTGATAAGCACTCTAGAGGCCCATTCTCCATAGCAGTGCAGATTTGATCATTAAAATAATTTAAAAAAAAAACCCACACATGATCACTAATGATTATTAAATTAAGACTATTATTAATTAAACAACAAAACTCATTTAAATAATAATGATTGCTCAATATTGAGTGTTTACTCATTATCAGTAATGGGCTATGCATTTTTCTCCTTTTGCACATCCGGAATCTTTAAGAAGGAGATGAAGATATTGGATTTGCTTTGCAGTTGACATAATTGAGACACAGCTGTTACATGCCTTGGCCCAAGGTTATCAGATCAGGACCCAGAGCTCGGATTTGAACATGTCTGTCTACTCCTGTTCAGAGCTTGTGGCCTAAACAAATTCACTAGCCATATCCATTTTGCACTGCTCCTGCTGGCTGCCCACCGTGGAACAAAGAAGCCAAGCGGCCAGTGGAAGGAACACTTCGGAGGAGAGAATAGAGTTTGTGCATGAGGAAACAAAAATAACCTGAGAAATATTTTAAAATGTCAGAGAGACTCAAAGAAAACACTAGAATATAAAAATCAATAATTTTTCTCTTTCTAAGCCCTGGAAATATTTTCCCTTGATTTGAGAGTGAGTAGCCACTGCATCAATTCAATATTAATAAAGTGTCACATACCTGAGCACACCCTTAAAGGTTTAAAATGGAAATCTATGGGTATTTGGTGTACATATATAATATTTATTTTGAATATATACTCTCTCTCTCTCCCTGGCACAATACAGACAGAAAGAAGAAAGATGACTCATCTGAAACATTTAATTGATGTCAATTTAACAACTTCACCACAGAAAGCACTTCCACTTGTTAAAAAGATAAGACCAAGCAAAAGGAATAGAAGAAAGTCAAGATGTACAAGAAAACATGAGATGACCTTTGAGAGATCCTCACCAAACACAGTGCTGTGTCACAAAGACAATAACCCTCTCTCTTCCTGTCTTTGATCTGTCTGAATAAAAAGTGACTTCTTTCCTCCATTAAAGTTCATCATAAATGTTTGAGATAAGACACTTGGAATAAGATGCACTCTATACAGTGCCTAAGAACAAATACTATATAACTATGCTGGCCTTTTATTTTTCATAAGCGGTAGTTTGAAAAAAAAATAGGGTGTTGAATATTGTTCCATTGGTAATTTAGTTGTTGCCAATAAAAATAAACAGTAAAAATTGAACATGAAAATGACCAGAAATGTGTATTTCTCTACCATCTACATGATAAATGGTATATATCTCAGGAAAATAACATGATAGTATATTGCAATTGCTTTGTAGTTGGCTTTCGTGGAGGAAAGAAGTTTACTGATAACTTTTACTAACAGTATACTGAGGAAAGAATAAAATATTTACATAGAAAAATATTTACATTGCAATAGCAACTAAAATGTTCAGATCCCTAAATAATCCTTTTTTTGAAAATTGTTTCTGCACACAAAACTTTTTAACAAAGTAATTAAAATCAGACCAATTCATCTGACTTTTTTTTTTTTTTTTACCCCTCCCCTATGCTTTTCTATGTCACATTCTACTTGCTCTGGTTTTAGGAAACCTACAGACCAGGTCAATTCTCTCCTTTCCATCTCCCACATGATTGTAGTACAGGGCAGGGCAGGCTAGAGGCTATGAGCTTCAGGAATAGCCTGTGCTTATCTCATCTCCTCTTTCTAATTATGATTCACACGCATTCTCTATTCGAATCATCTACCTTGGATCTTGCACCTAGACATATAAATGAGCTAAATCCCAGCTCTTCATTTTTCATATCACCTCAGAGACTTTGAGAGGGGTCTCTTCTTTCCAAGAAGGCTTTTCCATCGACCAGCTCATAAGTAATCAGTAACCAACACACTTTTTGGCATAAAAAAGCTGCTCCATGGCTCTTGGAGCAGCTTATCCTGGAAATAGCCCAGTTTGGTGAGGGCAAATTCTCAGCAGTTTATGCATAAGACTGTGGACTGACAAATCTTACAGATATCAGATTATTAATTGCAGCAACTCCTGATTTTCCATCTGTGGCAAATTAGTCTTCATTGTGCAGTCTCTAATGTGGTAGCCCTCCTCCCCAGCCACTACTCGTGTATTCAGCAGACACTTAAATGATTGCATTGTTCCAAGCTTAGGCAGTTAAGATACAATAATAAAACAAAAATAGGCTCTGCCTTTCAGGGTGCATGGTTGAGATCCTTCCGTTTGGGGGAAAATAGGAAAATCTCAGGCAAATCATTTATACAGTTCTACATCTGCATTTTATTTTTTGAACAGGAAATTTTACCACACTCCCCAATTTAATGTCAAGAATCTAACTGGAAAAAAGATATCATGAACCAATTTCCTTTTCTTATGCTTAGTGTACACTGGCTGCTACTCTGAACAGCTTCCTTTCTTAAACTACTGGGATATACTACATTTAGTTGGAAAAATTTCCTACAAATGCAGTTTAAATCTGTTGGTAGAAAAATGACATTTTCACAACATTTTATCTACTCTAATTCAATGTGGGACAAATACATATATTTTTTTTTAATCTGGGAGGAAACTAATACTTCTGCAGATATACAGAGCATCTGGTACTCAAGGGACTGCCAGTGAAGATAGTATGCTGTGAAAAAAAAAATGACTATCCCAACTTTTAATAACAAATAGAATGTACTCATGATGTAAAAACTAACCTAATGTTGGGGCAAGGCAGGTTTGGGAATGAGAAAACTAAAATATTTGTTTTAGAGACTGATAAACTATGTTGACATATGTTCTTACTGATGGCTCAAGCCAAACATTTGTAAAGCCCCTAAAAGAAAAAAGTAATTACTCTCATTATGTATTTGAGAGGAAGAATTAAGGAGCAAAAGTATTAGAACAATAGCTTTATGCTCATTCTTATACTCTTAGGCTACTACATTAAAATTCAATAAAGAATAATAGACTTCCTTCACAGCTTAGAGATTTCGATATTGATTTTTAAAAATTTTGTGGGTTTTTTACTCATTAAATTTTCAAATCGTTAATAAGAAATAGCCACCCACTATCTCCCAAAGCCGTGTGGGTCTATAGAACCCCTTCTTTTCTAGTTCCATAACTAATTATGTCATTAAATAGTATTTGTGCCTTAAAAAGTTAATAGATTGAAAGTGGCAACAAAGATAATATTTCATATAAACCTTGCAGAAGAGCCAACTGCCAGATATATGCAACTAGAAACTTAACAACCCCTTTAGGACTAAACAGCTGAAAGCTGTCTCTGATTCCATGTATCTTAAACTTAAATGAATGTGGGTTATATTCAGGAGTCTGGACAACACCAGAAAGTGATAACATTGGTGAAAGAGGTAACAGAAAAGAATGGTATCTATACCTATACCTATAGCTAGCTAATCTGTACCTATAGCTATACCTATTCCTATTCCTATAGCTTTTTGGAAGTATATCTAGTTCCCTGTTGAATATCAGCACTGCCACAATATGCTCAATAAATATTGTGGGATCTATGAATATATTGTTTTCCAAGAAATAAGGATGAATTATTATGGCCACAGAAAGTGACACAATATCAATTTGCTGTCAAAGTGCAAAATAACAAGGTTTGCATTGTTTTAAGGTAAAGATAATTATTTGAATTATTCAAAAAGTACAAATAGATTGCCTAGTATATACTAAGTCTTGTCTTCATGTCTATTTTAATTGAGCATTCTAAAATTGGCATTCATAGTTGACATTACATTTTTTCTATTTCCAACAAGAAGATCATAAGCCAAAGGATATATTAGATATTAGAAAGTGAAAATAGTGAAATAATACCCATTATTATTATTATTTTTAACTTTAGGAGTATCTATAGCTATTTGGGCAAGATAGGATGTACTGAATGAACTGAGATGATGATTGTGGGTCGGGCCCCTGCAAGTTAATACTAGATATCCTTGCAGGAGTCCAGGAACTCTTCCAGGGCTCTTAGGAAAAAATCTCTTATGAACTCTAAACTACACATTCAAAGATACAGAATCAGGGCATTCAGAGCTAGAATGTGAAAAAGCAAATAAAAAAAGGAGAGTCAGATCACTTGTTTTTGTAGACATTCTTAAGAATCTATGGATTTCTTTACAATAAATGAATCATTCTGTCATGTTATTGGTGCAAGAGAGATAATTTTGGTTTTATGTGTGAAAAGCAAACTTCTGTATCCTTTCTGAAAAAATGTGTCCTTTGATTCATATATCTTTTAGTTGTCTCCAAAGTTTCTACTTCTAAAATATCCATCAGAAACTCAAGACACTTTCTCTGAAAGAATTATAAAATTTAAAAATGACCTTAAAATGTATATTAACTTAAATGTCATTAATATTTTAGTGGATGTGAAAAGGCTGTGTATTGTCCCAGGTCTGGTACTAGTCACAGCCAGTATTGGTCTGTAGCATAGCCTCTTCTACCCACCTCCAGGTCCAGCACAGGCAGCGACAAACTGCAAATCACTTTATGGTTCCTACCAGATAGCCTCAGGCCTGTCACAGGCAGCAGCTGACTTTGGTCTGCATGGGAGCCCCTCTCAAGAGGTCCCAAAGCCAGTGCACCCAGGGGCTGGCTCCAGACTACAACAGAGCACCACCCAATTAGCTCCACAAGTGGTATACCAAAAGGGTGGTTTCTGGCAAACACTGCTTTGTGAGGTTAGACCTCCTCACAGTAGCTCATATACTAAGATGATAGCCACTCCTCATAGCCAGTTAGCTTGAGGATCAATTTCATTCACTGATGTGTCAACAGCAGTAAAGGCTCGACTGCAATAGGAGGGCACACACAATCCACAAGGGACATTTCAGGAACACATGACTCAGGAGACCAGGGAGACTATTTACCCTGGGTCTCATACATTAGGCCACCCAGCCAATACTGAAACACATAGCAGATCTACCTAATATGTAGAAACAAACACAGAGGCAGTTAAAATAAACACACACACACACACACACACACACACACACACACACACACACACACACGACTCAAATTAAAGAACAGGAGAAAACTCTGAGAAAAAATCTAAATAAAATGGAGGCAAACAATTGACCAGATACAGAGTTTGAAACACTGGTTATAAGGATGCTCGATGAACTGAGGGGGAAGAAGAGATAATCTTAGTGAGAACTTCAACAATGATATAATAAAAATAAAAAAATACGTAGAAACTAAAAAAAAGTCAGAAATGAGGAATACAGTAATTGAAATGAAGAATGAAATAAAGGAAGGATCAAACCGGTGATTTGGAAGATAGTAGAAAACACTCAATCAGAAAACTAATTTGTAAAAAGAATCCAAAAAGAAATGAGGATAGTCAAAGAAACCTCTGGGACAACATCAAGCATAACAACATTTGCATCATAGGGGTACCAGAAGGATAAAAGAGAGATCAAGGAATTGAAACTTATTTGAGGAAATAATAACTAAAAAATTCCTTAACCTGGCAAAAAAAGTAGACATACAAGTCCAGGAAGTGCAGAGAATTCCAAACAAAAGCAACTAGTAGAGACTCACATTAAGACACATCATAATTAAAATGCCAAAGATGAAAGACAAAGAGAGAACCTTAAAAGCAGCAAGAGAAAAGCAGTTAGTTACCTACAAGGGAGCTTTCATAAGGCTGTTGGCTGATTTCTCAATGGAAACTTTTCAGGCAGAAGGGATTGGCAGGAAACATTCAAAGAGATGAAAAGCAAAGATTTACAACCAAGATTACTCTACCCAGCAAAGCTATCACTTAGAATCAAAAAACAGATAAAGAGCTTTCCAGGCCAAAAAAAAAAAAAAAAAAGTTAAAGGAGTTCATCACCATCAAATTGGTATTACAAGAAATGGTAAACAACAAACAAACAAACAAACAAACTTCTTTAAAAAGAAGGGGGAAATAAAGAACATAAATATGAATGATTCAATACAATTCCATGGCAATATCTATGTATCTATCAATAATTATTTTAAATGTAAATGGATTAAATGCTCTAATAAAAAAATAGGGTGACTGAATGGATAGGGAAACAAGACCCAAACATATGCTGTCCACAAGACACACACAAACCGAAAGTAAAGAGATGGAAAAAGATATTTTACGCAAATGGAAACAAAAAACCTAGGGTAACAATACTTATATCAGAAATAATAGACTTTAAAACAAAAGTTATATTAAGGAACTAAGAATTACATTTTATAATGATGAAGGGATCAATCCAACAAAAGAATATAACCCTTGTAAACATTTACGCACCCAACATAGGAACAACATAGGAACACCAATACAGTAATATAGTCATAATAGAGAGAATTTAACACCCCGTTAATAACAAGAGGTAACTCATCCAGACAGTAATCAACAAGGAAATAGCAGCCTTAAATAATACTTTGGACCAGATGGATTTATGATAATTTTAGAGCATTTCATAGCAAAGCAGTAGAATACATATTCTTTTCACGTGCACATAGATTATTTTTCAAGATAGACCATATTAGGTCACAATACAACTCTCAAATTTAAAAAGATTGAAATAACATTAAGCATTTTCTTCAACCATAATGGTATGAAACTAGCAATCAGTTACAAGAAAAAACTAAAAACACACAAACACATGGAGGCTAAATAACATGCTATTAAACAATGCATGGGTTAACAATGAGACCAAAGAATAAATCATAAGATATCTCAAGACAAATTAAAATGAAAACACAGTGACCCCATATCTGTGGGACAGAGTGAAAGCAGTCCTAAGAAGGAAATTTGTAGCAATACAGGACTACCTTAAGAAACAAACAAACAAAATCTCATACAAAAAAATCTAACCTTACAACAAAAAGAACAGCAAACAAAGCCCAAAGTGGGTAGAGAAAGAAATAATATATATCAGAGCATAAATAAACAAAATAGAGTCTAAAAAAAATACAAAAGATCAATAAAACCAAAGAGCTTTTTATCTGAAAAGATTAAAAAAATTAATAAACCTTTAACCAGTCTCATCAAGAAAATAAGTGAGAGGACCAAAATAAATAAAATCAGAAATGAAAGAGAAGCGATTGCTGACACCACAAAAATACAAAAGATTATAAGAAAATACTACAAGCAGTTACCAAGAAATTTGGTGATCTGAAAGAAATGGTTACATTTCTAGACACATATAATCGTCCAAGACTAAATAAAAGAGAAACAGAAAATCTGAACAGACCAATTACTACCAATGAAATTGAATCAGTAATTACACATCAAACAAAAGTCCTAGACCAGATGGCTTTACAGGTGAATTTTACCAAATGTTCAAAGAAGAATGAACATCTATCCTTCTCAAGCTATTTTGAAACATTCAACAAGATGTCCTCATAACATCATTTTATGAGGCCACAATTACCCTGATTCTAAAGCCAGACAAAGACAATAAAAAGAAGAAAATTATAGGCCGATATTCCTGATGAACATGGATGCAAAAATTCTCAACAAAATATTAGCAAACTAAATTCAGCAATACTAAAAAGTGGGATTTATTTCTGAGAACAAGATTAGTTCAATATTTGAAAATCAATCAACATGATACACCACATAAACAAAATAAAAGATAAAATTGTATGATTATATCAATAGATGTAGAAGACTGTCATTATTTGAAGATGACATGATACTATAGGGAACCCTAAAATTTCACCAAGAAAAATATTAGAATTGATAAATAAATTTAACAAAGTAGCAAGATACAAAAGTAATATTTAGAAATCTGTTGCATCTTAATTCATCAAAAAGAACTATCAGAAAGTGTTGGGAGCCATTCTTGCTGAATGCCCTACAGACAGGGTTAAAGTTGCCTGCAAGCTAGAAGTTTGCAGAGCAGGTGGACTCATCAAGAAGGAGGTAGTTTGGCTCAATGGATAGTTTGTTGCAGCAGGAGGAGGTTTGGCTTACTGGAAAGCGTTGAACGTTTTTTGCCCCAAGTAATAAGAGACCAAAAACAGGAACAAGGATGTTTTGAGAGAACTTATGTAAAGGTCAGCAATTGTTTGCATACCTGTGGGTGTTGCTTCTTATGCACATCCTAGGGTATAAATATGCTGTGCTTAATAAACTCGGGGCTCAGTATTCACTGTTAACCCTCTTGACACTATCTTCTGTCTCTCTCTTTTTTTCTCAATCCTCACTCTCCTTTCGGGAACTGTTCGATCTTAGCTGGCTGTCTTTGGCAAGAAAGAAAAATTGAAAAAACAATCTCTTTTACAATGGCATCAATCAATCAATCAATCAATCAATAAAATACCTTGGAATAAATTTAACCAGGTAGGTAAAAGAACTTTACTTGGAAAACTGTAGACACCGAGGAAAGAAATTAAAGAAGGTATAAATGAATGGAAGCATATACCATGCTCATAGGTAGAAAAAATTAACATCATTAAAATCTTCATATGATCCAAAGCAATCTATAGATTCAATGTAATCCCTATCAAAATATCAATAGCATTTTCCAAATAACTAGAACAAAGAATACTAAAATTTATCTGGAACAACAAAAGATCCCAAATAGCTACAGCAATCTTGAGAAAAAAGAACAAAGTTTAAGATATAATAGTACCTGATATCAAACTATACTACAAGGCTATAGTAATCAAAATGATATGATACTGGCATAAAAGCTGACATATAGATGAATGGAACAGAATAAAGAGCCCCAAAATAACTCACACCTATGTGGTCAATTGATCTTTGACAAGGAGGCAAAAATATACAATGGAGTAAAAACAGTCTCTTTAACAAGTGATGTTGAGGAAACAAAACAGATACATGCAAAAATAATGAAAATGAACCACCTTTTAAAACCATATACAAGAATAAACTAAAAATGAATTAAAGACTTAAATATAAGACCCCAAACCATAAAACTTCTAGAGAAAAACATAGAGCATAACTCTCTGACATTGATCTTAGTAATCTTTTTTGATATATAACCTGGGGCAAAGCAAATTAAAGAAAAAATAAACAAATGGAATTATATTAAACTAAAAAGTTTTTGCATAGTGAAGGAAACCACCAATAAAACAAAAAGATAGTTTACTAAATAGCAGAAGATGTTCACCAATGATACATTCAATAAAATGTTAATATTAAAAATTTATAAATAACTTACGCTAGTCAACACCAAAAAAACTACAATCCATTTTAAAAAATGGTCAGAAGAAATGAATACACATTTCTTTCAAAAGGACATACAGATGGCCAATGAACACATGAAAAGATGCTCAAGTTCACTAATCATCAGAGAAATGCAAATTAAAACTACAATGAGGTATCACCTCGCACATGTAAAATGGCCATCATCAATGAATCAACAAACAACAGGTGTTGGTGAGGATGTGGAGAAAAGGGAATCCTCGTGAGTTATTGGTGGGATTGCAAATTGGTTCAGCCACTGTGGAAAGCAGTATGGAGGGGCCTCAAAATATTTAAATAGAACTCCCATATGACCCAGCAATTCTACTTCTGGGTATTTATCTGAAGAAATCCAAAACAGTAACTCAAAATGATATATGTTCCTTTATGTTCACTGCAACATTATTTGCAATAACTAAGATATGGCAGTAACCTAAGTGCCAATCAAGAGACAAATAAATAATGAAAACGTTACAAACACACACACACACACACACACACACACACACACACACACACACACAAATGGAATATCATCACTTGGCCATAAAAATAAAGAACAGTGAAATCTTACCATTTGTGATAACATTGATTGAACTGGAAGATATGCTAAGTAAAATAAATCAGACAGAAAAAGACAAATACCATATAATCTCACTTATATGTGGAATCTGTAAAACAAATGAACATACAACACAGAAACAGACTAATAGATACACAGAATAAGCTTATGGTTGCTGGATAAAATGAGGCTGAGTGAAGAAGTGAGAAAAGGGAAGAGATTAACAAGTACAAATTAGTAGTTGTGAAATTGTCAAGGGGATGTAAAATACAGTATAGGGAATATGGTCAGTAATATTGTAATAAATATGTTAGTGCCAGGTGGGTACTAGACTGACTAGTCAGGAAGATCACTTCATAAATTATATAATTGTCTAATTGACTGCTGTATACCTGAAGCTAATATAAAATAATACTGAATATCAACTATAAGTGAAAATAAAAAAAGTTTAAAATAATCAAATTGCACACTTTAAATATGTACAATTTTTATTTGTCATTTATATCTCAATAAAGCTGGAAAAATTTTCACAAATAAAGAAAAAAGCTCATGAAAATTGCTTATGCTAAAAAAAGACACACTTAACTTTTCAGATTATTTCCATGATTAAGAAGATACTTTAAAAATAATTAATAAGCAGTTCTTTGGCAATTGAAGTTTTTCATTTTCCACTCACTTTCTTATATATTAGAATACCCCAAATAAAATGATGATATTTGTTGATGTGTAATTTTATATACAAATGAAACTAGCCATTATAAACATAATGTAAAAAATATGAGTTGACACAATTCTACAGAATACCAAATTTAAATAGGACACTTAATTTGATGTGGCTACATCACTGGCTGATTTTAAACAAAGTCTTTCTATTTACTTTTCTATAGGTCTTTGTGGACCTTTTTTGGGTGCATTTTCCCCTGATGCTTAGTATGATAGAGATTCCAGACAGCTGGAAAGAACATTATTATTTGTAGAAGTCCACCAATGCAGGGTTCCAGTGCTAGAAAGAGAAGTCCCCAAAACTTCTGGCTGTGAAAACCAGTGGAGATTGTGGCTGAATGAGACAGAGGACTAAGGGAGTAGCAGACTTTCCTCCTAAGGGATCCACGTGCAGACTGACTGCTGACAGACTCGGTTGCTCTGAGCTCTAGAGCTGGGGCAGCATCTTGAAAGGTGCCAAGGACAAACAAGGAGGAAGTGAGTTGTCTATCTTCAGGGCAAGGGCTGGAGGAGTAGCTTTCTCTAAGATGGAAGAGCTGTCAGAAGCCACTGTTTCTTTATTCAACCCTCCCCTTTCTGGCTTGCAGACCCAGATGGCCTCTATATCTGAGTCCCTCTGGTAATGTCACTAACACTGGTCACCCTACCCTAGTGAGTCCCTTAGACCCTGCCCCTCACATCATATGGGCCAACTCAAGCTGCTTCCAGTGGATTTTCCATACAAACGGCCTGTATTGGCTCATGCTATGGACTTTCCTAAAATATCTCAAAGGTTCACAAAACCTAAACAAGTAGCATCTGAACTTGATTTGTCCCGTACCTCTCACTGAACAGCTCTGAGTCCAGCATTAATGGCCACTTGCCTCAGATTGTGGTTTGGCCTCTCCGAGCACTTCCAGGCCCAGTATGGTTGGCAGCCATATGCAGATTGCATGGTTGCTCATGCCAGGTGGCCCTGGACAGGGCACAGGCTGCAGCTGAACTTGGCTGTTCAAGAGCCCCTTCCAGGAGGCTTTGGTTTGCATGTTCAGTGAGCAACTTCGATCTAGTAAGGCACCCAGGATCACATATGAGGATGAATACCCCAAAAGCATCCTGCTCTGTAGAGTCAGCCCCTACACAATAGATCCTCCATTGGTCACAGCCAGTCAACACAACCAATCAGCCTAAGTGTCAGTCCCTCCCACTGATGAGCAAATAACAACTAAATCTCAGTTACAACTGAAAGGCACATATACCTCATACAAGAGATATACCTGGAACACTCAGCTCAGGTGACCAGGGAAGACTGTGTCACTGGGCTCCAAAGCACACCTATTACATAAGGACACTCTACTAAGACCAGGAAAAATAGCAGTACTATCTAATACATAGAAAAAAAAAAAACACAGGGAGGCAGCCAGAATGAGAAGACAGAAAAATTTCCAAATAAAAAAAATAAAACAAATATCCAGAAAATAATCCCAAAAAGATGGAGATAAACAATCTCTCAGATACGGAGTTCAAAACACTGGTTATAATGAAGTTCAATGAATGTAGGGGAAGAGTAGAGGAGCTCAGTGAGAACTTTAACAAAGAGATAGAAAACATGAAAGTGGAGATAGAAAACAAAACAGAACCAGTCTTAAATGAAGAATACCTTAGGAGGAATTAAAAATAGATTAGGTGAAGCATAATGAAATCAGTGATTTAGAAGATAAGGTAGCAGAAAACTCACAATTTCAACAGCAAAAAATAAAAAAAATAATAAGAATAGTTTAAGGGGCCTCTGGGACTGCATCAAGCATATCAACATTTGCATGATAAGGATACTAGAAGGAAAAGAGAGCAAGAAATTAAAAACTTATTTTAAAAAATAATGACTATAAACTTCTTTAACCTGGTGAAGAAAATGGACATACAAGTCCAGGAAGCACAGAGAATTCCAAACAAAATGAACCAGAAGAGGTCCACACCAAGACACATTATAATTGAAATGCTAACGGTGAAAGATAGAAAATCTTAAAAGCAGCAAGAGAAAAGCAGTTAGTTACCTATAAGGGAGCTTCCATAAGAGTGTTGGCTGAGTTTTCAACAGAAACTTTTCAGGCAGAAGGGATTGGTAGTAAATATTCAAAGTGATGAAAAAGAAAGGTTACTCTACCCAGCAAAGCTATCATTTAGAATCAAAGGAAAGATAAAGAGCTTCCCAGGCAAGAAAAATCCAAAGAGATTTATTTTCACCAAACCAGTATTACAGGAAATGTTAGAGGAACTTAGAGAAATGTTAGAGAAAAAGAGTAAGAATATAAAAAGGTAAAAAATATAAATAATAAAATGGCAATAACTACATATCTAGCAACTATGACTTTGAATGTAAATGGCTTAAATGCTCTAATTAAAAGATAAGGTTGCTAAATGGATAAGAAAGCAAGACCCTTACAAATGCTGCCTACAAGAAACTCACTTCAGATGAAAAGATACACAGAAATTGAAAGTAAAGAGATGAAAAAAGATTTTTCATAAAAATGGAAGCAAAAAAAAAAAAACTGGGGTAGCAATAGTTATACAAAACAAAACAGACTTTAAAACAAAGGTTATAACAAGAGACAAGAAGTACTCAGTAATCCCACTTCTGGGTATTTACTTGAAGAAACCCAAAACATTACTTTGAAGGGACATGTGAATCCATATGTTTATTGTAGCATTATTTACAATAGCCAAGTCATGGAGGCCATCTGGGTGTCCATCAACAGAAGAATGGATAAAGAAGAGGTGGTACATATATATAATGTAATATTACTCAGCCATGAAAAAAAAAATGAAATCTTGCCTTCTGCAATGACATGGATGGAGTAGAGGGTATTGTACTGAGTAGAGTCAGTCAGACAGAAAAATCAAATATCGTATATGAAATATAGAGAACAGGATAAACAAACAATAAAAATAAGTTCATAGATACAGAGATTATTTTGATGGATGTCAGAATGGGAGCATTGTGTGAAGCAGGAAGGGGATTAAGAGGTACAAATTAGTAGTTGTGCAGGGTTGTAGAGTATAGCATGGGGAATATAGTAGTACTATAATAACTATGTATTGTATCAGATTGGAAGTGGATTTATCGGAGTGATCATGTCATACATTATTTACATGTCTAATCACTGTGTTGTACACCTGAAACTAATATAATATTGTATTTTAACTATAATTGAAAAAAATAAAAATATAAAAATTCAGAAAAAAATGCGTTTGTCAACCCATAAACCATGTAAGCAGCACTGTGCTCTTGGAGTCAGTTTACTGAGTACACAGGACAAATGAACATCAAAGATTCACCTGAGAGGTCACCTGAAGTCAGGCCTAGGTTGCCATTTTGACTATAACTTGAATGGAAAAAGCCAGTCTACAGAAACAAGCATAATACTGGCATAAACTACAACAACAATAAGAGACACAAAAGTCCACAAGGCTGCAGCAAAAGGGGCAAAGGGGGAGTCATTGCTTCATTTCTAATGACTTCTAAATTCCAGATCTAGTTCTTCATGAATTGTGATTATATTCATGTCTTTGAATTGCATGACATAAATGAGTTTCATTTTATTATAATCAAACAATTGCTGACCAGAATATGAACTTCACGAAAGCAGGGGCATTGCTTGTTTTGACCATGACTTAAGAATCATACTTAGCAATTAACAAAGATGATTGAATGAACTGATTGATACATGAACAGAAATATAAACTCCTCCAAAAGAATCTTGGAAGGATAGATGGTGGGAACTGAAATGGAGCAAGGTCTTGAATACTGGGTAAGACTTAAAAAAAAAGAGAAAGAGAAGAAATTTTAGGCAGATGGGGGCACCAGTGAAGTGTTTTATAATTGTATCTAACCAACATTTAGTGTGTGCCTATGTTCCAGGAATGGTGCTAAGTGATTTCACAGACATAATTAACAGAATAGGTTATGTCTCAATGCTTTAACCATACTTTAAAAATCTAATAATCCTTTATTTATGTCTCCACTGAGACATGACAGTGAAGTGAAATACAGAAAGGAGTGGCTCACAAGTCAGTCTGAGATCACATTGCTTTAGACTATCTACTCTGAGACTCCAGCCTGCCTGCCTTGGTCATTGCAGCATTTTACATACATTTTATAGAGATAAGGACAAAAAAGAGCCTGGAAAAAGCAGAGAAAAAAGGAAAAAAATAGCTTAATATATATAAAGAAATATTAAGTTTGAAATATGCTGATACATATATATACTTGCATATGAACACCTAAATTATTCATATGCAGGTGCCCCTATGAAACATGAAAAAAAATTGAGGATAAATGAGGCAGAGTGAATATGTGAGTACTTTAAGAAGTAGAAAGGCTCTCTATAAACACAAAGAACTATTATGGTTATGTATTATTTTGATATACATAAAATATGTATCACTGAATGAAGGAAAGGGTGGGGAAAGCTGTGTAATGCAATTTGGTTTTCAAACCTGGCTAATATGTCTATTAATTCTGAGCTACGATGCTAGCAGAAGCAATCACATGTATGTATATATGTCAAATGACAGAAATTAAATTACAGAAGATGAATGCTCTTTGAGGGGATGAATCAGCGATTTAGAAAGCAGATATAGCATTGTATGCCTATGAAAAAGGAAGATAAAAAGTTTTAAAAACTTAAAATTAAAAGTATTGGGCTTCATGTGAAAGATAATAAATGTTCAGAGAGAAGGCTTCTAGGCTTTCTCCAATGGAACTTCGAAAGGAGTAAATAAAAAGAAAAAGATAATGTAAGTAATTCCATTGTTGTTACTGAAAGAAGAGTGCAGTAAAGCTCTGTGATCCATAAGAGACTGGGTAAAGTGTTTGTAATTGTGAACTGCCAGAGAAAAAATGGGATTTTTAGTCTGGCAGAAAATGCAAAGGGGATGGAGACATGAAGGAGACTAGGGAGTTCTAGCACCATCTCCTTGAATATTTAATAACATTTCTATGTTAAGAGAATGTGGGACTTAGAGTTGGAGGAACTAGGTTTCCATCTGACTGTATCACTTGTTGGCTATAAGGGCTCAAGAAAGCCATTTATTTTCTCTAGTAAAATGATAATAATGGTTTTTGCTCTAAGTCACAATTGTAAACATCAAGAGCTAATGCTTGTAAAAGTACTTTCAAAACTGGTGCTATCTAAACTCTATCACTAAAAAATTACTTTGAGTAGTTCTAGGGCAAGGTGGGAATTGGGCTGTTTAACAAGTAGTTTAAGGGCAGGAAAAGGGGTTTCCAGCTCAGAGCCCTTTGATCTTCTCACTGCTTGAACCTCTGGCTTTATTTACTATTTGGAGGCACATTTTCACTTTCAGAACTTCCCTTGCTTTTCATATTAAACCAATTTATTCTCTTTGGTTTAAATATACTGTGGAGGGCAGGAAGAAAAGGGAGCAATACTTAGGATTTCCCATAGTGCTGGTCTCCCAAAAAATGCCCTTGCCTTTCCCTTATCTTCCTGATTTTGATTTTATGTGACTCGTCTCCAGACACTAAGGTGTCTTATCTCTCCCTTTGCAGGTGTGCACTCAACTTAACCCTAGGGATTCTCCTCTCAGAAATCCAGAGCACAGTGAATAAGAAAGGATCTCCATGACACTCTGGGAGGTGGACTATGTATGGCAGCTCTCTTTATTCTCATGTTACGAATGAGGACAGTTAGAGGCTTAAAGTTTGAGTGACTTATTCAAAGAACCACTTTGAGTTATCAATAAAGCTGAAAATGGATTCCAAATCTCCTCAATCTAGACTCGAAATTCAATGAGGTCTTTCTTGTTGAAACCTCTCAGAATGCTCATTTCTCTCAATGGTTTTTGGAAAAATTTGCTTTATACATCTCCAACTGAGGAACAAAAGAAAATTTACATGCTCAATATTAATTATATTTTTGGCGAGTAGAAGAAACCCTTTCAAGGGATTAGGATGAGGACATTTTCTGTTCCGTAAGCCACAGAGTCAAAAGCTGATCAATTTATTTGCTTTGTAAGCAGGTAAAAACTGGTCATGAATAAATGGGACCAGGATATTCTTTCATTCTTTTTTCTAAATTATGTTCTGGCTGCTGACATGCTGGGGAAGCCATACTCATGTTCTCTTGTGTTCTATTCCTTCTTACTCCCTGCCCTAATGGCCTGCTTCAGGTTGTTTCCATTGCTACTGAGGCACCAGGCAATGGGAGGTTCTGATCCATACCAATCTTGCTCTGACCTCTTTCAGGTCCTCACCCACTGCTTCAATGCAGCAGTACATGCCAGATAGTGTTAGGAGCTAGGGACACCACAAGGCACAAAGTAGTCACAATCCCCAAATAAAAATATTAAAAATAGAGGCTATCAAGGGTTGGGGGAAAGAATATGGATTGAAGGGTCTGGTGTGTGTGTGCATGTGTATGTGTGTGTAAGCTCACATGTACACTATTTTAGATAGGATGGTCAGAAAAGGTGAGGGCTGAGGGAACAGCAGAGAAAGTAAAGAAGTGAGCCGTGTGAATAAATGTAGTCAGAGTATTCTGGGTGAGGGAGTAGCAGAAGTCAAAACCCTTCATTGCAAGCATGCTGATATCATAAGAGAAAAGGTAGTGGACCGTGAGTCTAGAGAACAGTGAGAGAGGGGAAACTTGATGGAATGTCCAAGCACTGGTCATATGATAGGCAGACAGATCATTTAAAGACGTATAAGCATTAGTAACAACTTTGAATTTCATTTGGAAAATTCTTATTTCAGATGGGAAGCTCTGGGAGGTGGTTTTAGCTTTTTCCCTATTAGAAGGTTTTGAGCAGAGGAGTGAAATGATCTGACTTGAATGGAAATACTGTAGCTGCAGGGTCTAGAAGTGACAACTTGCACAAGCAGACCAGTTGTTGTGCAGGTACTCCAGGTGAGAGATGATGGTGACTCAGATTTGGGTGTTTGGAGTCAAGATGGTGAGAAGTGGCTGGATTAGGGGCAGGGCATTTCTAAGATCTAACTGGAGTTGACAATGGTTTGGGTGTAGAATAAAAGAGACAGTTGTCAAGGAGGACATGAAAAGTCATGGCTCAATCCAGTATGGATCTTCAGCCCCTCACTGAAATAAAGAGACTATTGGGGCAGTAAGTTCCTGTAAAAAATTTAAGAGTTCTGTTTTTAGCTTGGTAAACTTGATGGGCCTGCTTGACATCCAAGTAGACAAGTCATATAGGCAGCAAGAGCAGGACAAATGGGGCCAGCAAAACAAACCAATCAATAAACCAACCAACCAACAAACAAACAAACCAATCAATAAACAACCAACCAACCAACCAACCAACCAACAAAATAAAAACTGAGAGGAGCAATCAGTGAGCTAAAGAACAAGAGAAAGCTGGGATTGATTAGCTGGGAGACATGTAAGTTATAAGTTTCTGTACCACACTATAAGATTTCTTTTTTATATAAAAGGGTTTTTTCCTTACTCCCCCATCCCAAAATGCAAGGTTTTCTTCTGAAAAATATAAAATACCCCCAAAATAAAAACAAAAAACAAAATATTGAATATTCTGTTTATAGTCATTTTCTATTTTTTCCTCAATAAGCATTCATGTTAATATAATGTTTATTAAGTTTTTCATCTGCGTGGCAATCACTGTGTATGCACATATATGCATTGTCTCACTTAATTCTCATCACTACATGTCAGGTGTCAGAAAGATCCCTCCATTGTCTTCCTCCTAGAGTTATCCCATGGAAGAATGGTGACTGAAACTCAGTTTTCTGATTCCAGAGCCTTGACTTTGCCTATCGCACCATCCACCTTCAAGAAATTAAAATGTGCACATTGCACAACAGGAACTCTCATTCTTTGCTGGTGGGAATGCACAATGGAGCAACCACTTTGGAAGACCATTTGATGGTTTCTTACAAAGCTAAACATACTCTTACCAAATTATCTGGCAGTCAAGTTCCTTGGTATTTATCCAAATTAATTGAAAACTGATGTCCATGCAAACAGATGAACACAGATGTTTATAGGAGCTCTATGAATATTGCCAAAAATAGAAAGCAGCCAATGAAAAGATTTTGAAAAAACCTAAATGTATATTACTAGGTGAAAGAAGCCAATTGGAAAAAAAAACATGTGCCACATATTGTTTGATTCTAGGAATATGACATTGTGGAAAAAGCACAACCATAGAGCTATATAAATTTGTTGCCAGGATTTTTGAGTGAGAGAAGAGTAAGTGGGTGGAGCACAGAAAATTTTTAGGGTAATAAAGTTATTCTGTATGATACTATAATGTTAGATACATTTATCAAAACCTATAAAATGTATCTACAACACTGAGAGTGAACCTTAATGTAAGCTATGAACTTTGAATGATAATGTTATGTCAATGCAGTTTCATTGGTTATAACAATGAGAAAGTTTTACAGAGAGCTGTGGGGGTGATGCTGCCATCCCATTAGGCCCAGAGGGCAGAGCACCAAATCAAAGAGGATTAGTCTTATGTCTTAAGGTCTAATGGATTTTGTCTTGCTAAGTTTTGAATTTGCTTGTGACCCAGTACCCTTCGCTTCTTTCCTCTTTCTCATTTTTGGAATGGAAATGTCTATCCTATGCCTGTTTCATTGTTATATTCTGGAAGCATATAGTTATTTGGTTTCATAGGTTCATACCTCAGGATGAATATACCTTTAAGTCTCACCCATATGTAGTTTAACCAATTCTTAGATGAGACTTTGGATTTTAGAATTTAGAGTTGATTCTGTAATGGGTAAAGACTTTGGGGGCTTTTGGGATGGAATGAATGTATTTTACATGCAAAAACATACATTTTTGGGGCGTGTTGGGATGAAATATTCAGGCTGAATGTTTGTGTCCTTTCAAAATTCATATATTGAAGCCCTACTCCCCAATGTGGCTGTATTTGGACACAGGGCCTCTAGGAAGTAATTAAGTTTAAGAGAGGTCATAGAGTGGGGCCTCAGATAGGGTCCAATAGGATTAATGTCCTTATAAGAGACACCGAAGCCTTTGCACTATGTCTGTATGTGTGTGTGTGTGCACACACATGCATGCATGCACAGTTGTGTGCGCCCACAGAGGAAAGACCGTGTGAAGATGCAACAAAAAAGGTGACCATCTGCAAGCTAGGAAGAACATACTCAACAGGAACTAAATTACTGACATCATGATTTTATACTTCCAGCCTCCAGAACTGTGAGAAATACATTTCTGTTGTTTAAGGCCCTCGGTCTATGGTATATTGCTATAGCAGCTGGAGTAGACAAAAGTAGTGTCTAATAACTTTTATTTAATTTCTTACATGTTTGAATTGTGTTTTTATGTTTATTTTTCTAAATAAATTTGGTAATATTTGGAGATAGGGTCTTTGGGACATAGTTAAGGTTAGATAAGTTCATGAGGGTAGTGCCCTCATGATGGTATTGCCTTTTTGAGCTTACTCTCTCTCCATCTATCTCTGAATGTGCAACAAAAGGTTATGTGAGCATACAGCAAGATGGCGGCTGCCCACAAGCCAAGAGAAGAAGCCTCAGAATGAAATTTACTTTGTTGGCACTTTAATCTTAGACTTCCAACCTCCAAAACCATAAGAAAGAAATTTCTGTTGTTTGAGGCATCCAAACTATGGCACTTGTAATTTTCCTCATGTAATGGATACCTTTAAATAGAAATCGTGGGACATAATTTTGGTAATACCTGTAGAATAAATTCCTCCAACTAAACTGTGTGCACGGTTCCTCTGCTACTCATTGCCAGCTGTCCTTTAGGACTGTGGGACCAACCCAGGGCCTCATTTCAGTGTAGGCACATGCTTTTCTCTTTCATGTTTATCAGCATTTTGAGTTATTATTTATTAAATTGTTACCATTTTGAAAGTGATAATGGTGTCTTACCAAGTATTCTATTGCATTCTCTTGATTATTAATTAATATCTTTAAACATTTTTATTCACTCTAAAATATCATTTATTTTTAACTGTCCAAGGGAGTATAAAACTTAACTGCACTTTTTTCTTCTTACAAGGTCTTGTTAAATGTCTTGTCTCATTTCCTTTCTCACAGGTAATTCACTAAGTTCCAAAGTCTAGCCTGTCTCCCTCTGAGACTTAGGAAGACAATGCTGATGTGGAAGGTAAGGAACTGGGATAAGGCTATTGTAGGCCAGTTCCCCAAAGACCCTAAGTACTCATAATCTTATACAATGTATAAGAAGGATACTAAAGAGGTGTCGATGCCAACTTCTACTCTAAGTGAAGTCTCTGAAGAAATGCATACCAGTCAGGAGAAGAACAACGGCCCTCTGAGGAACTGAAAAAGAGATACATATGGAATGAAGTTGAAAGAAACTAAGAACAAAGCAAGTATTTATTTCGTGAATAAATGAAGATAAGCTGCATTAATCTTTTTGCATTGATAAATCATTTAGAATATAAGAGTTCCATTCAATAGTGATATTTCTAGAGAAGTTTAGAACTAAAAATTTAAAATTTCAGATTTGTAAATATATTTATAGCTATATTTATTATTATTGTTATCATTGCTTTTGTTTTTGTTATACATAGTTAGGAAGTTAGAATCAAGTTTAGCATTTAATCTACATACTACTCATAATAATTTCATATTAACTATAATGGCTATCATTTCTTGAGTATTTACTACATGCCAGACATTAAGCACTTTATAAACATCTCATTTAGTTAAAATAATCTCTGAAATTCTGAAATATCAAGGTAAGCAGGAAGAGAAGTACTTAGAGTACATAGAGTTTCTTAAGCCAGATATGAAAAATAATGAAGACTACTTAGGTTGAATGATCAGAACTCTGACATACTGTTATTAAGATTTTGAAAAAAAAGAGATTATGAAGCCAACTCAACCTCTGGGAATGCCAGAAATTCGTTTTAGGTAAGAAACAAAATAAATATCCAGGGACACTGGCTGGCCCAGAAGTTTCTAAGTTGGTCCTCAAAGGAATTTTTTCCTGGACTGAAAGAATTAGAGTGAAGACGGAGAAAGGCTAGCTTCTAAGGGCTTAAAGGAAAGAACTCTATTAACTCATGATTAAAAAGTTCATGCAACTCAGTAGCAACGCAAGAACAACCAAAGCAGATGCTGGACAGGAAAATACAGCCACAGAGTGTGAATCTCAAGACCCAGCTCAAAGACTGCCAGGAAAGGAAAGGGGACTGTTGTGTAAGCAATTATGAGGTCAGGGATGTGGAAGGGAAGAAGTGAAGAATAGATATAGGAATATACAGAAAAAATAAATAGGAATGGACAATGTGTTTGATAAATTTTTGTGAAAGAATTAATGATCGAGTAAATAACGAAAAGGTTTTCAAGTTCCAATAATAAAAGCAGAATGGGCAAAGAGCCAAAATCCATCAGACACATAAAACCTATTGTTCATTCATTGTCTGAGGTTAAAAAAAAGTCATATACTCTAGTTTTGAATAAATTACTTTTCTTTAAGTAGATATAAGCACAGAGTTAGAAGTCCATAAAAAAATTGAATGCTTGGTTTCTTCTGACTAGACTCAATCTGATGAGTAGGTAAAATCATTTGTTATAAGAGAGGGCTAAGCAGCTGTTGGCAGGATTTTTAGAATCACTTACCTTTCTTATAAACTAGAACATAACATTGAAAATAAGAAAATTCTCTCAAATTGGAATTGTTTTCATGACAATTGACTTTCAGCTTGACTTCCCTCTGGGTTCAGTTTCCTTTTGAGGAAAATGAGGGTTTATTTTCCTCCTATTACCCTTTTTAGCATGATGAATCTCAAATAATACTGGCCAACTACAATTTTAATTTTGCATTTCATTATATTCACTCTCTTCTTTAATACCTATTTTACCCCCTGCCCCAGGCTTACCCTTTGCAACCCTTCAGACCCCTAATACAAGCAGCCCCCCAACTTCTAAGTCCTTTCGCATCCCTCTGCCATGCCATTCTCCTTTGGATACTGGTCTCAAGATTCATTGATATAAAAGATAAAGTCCTCAAGCTCCATGCCTTTCAGTACAATTTTTCATGTATCTAAAAACATGTAGATTGCTTAGTACTTGTAGAATGTTAGCTTTGATGTCCAAAGTCTTCTATTTAACTTCTCATTTTGCTTAGACTTTGTATTTTTAGAGCAGTTTTAGGTTCACAACAAAATTGAAGGGAAGGTACAGAGATTGCTCTTATGCTCCCTGGCCTTGAATATGCATAGCCTCCCTCATCATCAATATCCCCTATCAGATAGTACATTTGTTAAAATGATGAACCTACATGAGCATGTTATAATTACATAAAATCCATAGTTTACTTAGGGTTCACTCTTGGTGTTGTATGTACATTCTGAGTTTAGACAAATGTATAACGATGTGTATCCGCCATTATAATATCATATAGAGTATTTTCACTCCCGTAAAATCCTCTATTCTTTACCTATTCATCCTTTTTCCGCCCCCCAACCCCCAGCAACCAATAATCATATTACTGACTCCATAGTTTTGCCTTTCTGGAATGTCAGATAGTTGGAATCATACAGGACATACTTTTGAGATTGGTTTTGTTCACATAGTAACACACATTTACATTTCCTCTATGTGTCTTCATAGATTGATAACTCATTTCTTTATAGTGTGGAATAATATCTCATTGTTTGGATGTACCACAGTTTATTATTAATTCACATACTGAAGGACTTTTGGTCACTTCTAGGTTTTGACGAGTATAAATAAAGTTGCTATAAACATCAGTATATATGTTTTGTTGTTGTTGTTGTTGTTGTTTGCAGATGTTTTCAACTCTTTGGGTTAAATAGCAAAGAGCTCCATTGCTAGATCATATGATTAGTGAGTTTAGTTTTATAAAAAACTACAAGCTATCTTTGAAAGTGGCTGTAGCATTTTGCCTTCTAACCAGCATTAAATAAGAGTTCCCATTTCTCCACATTCTCAACAACATTTGGTACCATCAATGTTCAGATTTTGACCATTCTAATAAGGCACACCTCAGAGATATTGCAGGTTTGGTTCCAGACCACTGAAATAAAGTGAGTTATAAACTTTTGCTGGTCAAGGGTTTTGTCTTCAATTCGTAAAAAATTTAACATCAGTCAAACACAATAAAGCAAAGCTCAATAAAACAAGTTATGCCTGTATCTCATTGTTGTTTTTGTTTTTATTTTCATTTTCTTAATAAAATATGATGTGAAGTATCTTTTCATATGCTTATTTGCCATCTGTATTGCTTTTGGTCAGGTGTCTGTCAAGGTCTTTGGCCCAATTTTAGTTGAGTTGTTTGCATTTTTATTTTTGAATTTTAAAAGTTCATGTATATTTTGAGCTGCATTTTTATACTTATTTTTTAAAATTTTCATGACCCTACATTGGGGGTTTTAATAAATATGTTCTTACTGGCTGACTCATGAGAAATGGAAGAAACGATCTTTTTAATTCAGCTCAAAGTTGCATTCACAGTGACTCTGTGCCAGGCAGGCATTATATCAAATGCTTGGGACAAGGGCACAACACTGTCTTGAGGGTTTTATCATTTAGAGGGAAGGCAGAATGTATGCAAGTTCAGTGAGATGTTCTAAGTGTAATGATACAGATGTAAGCAAGATCTATGGACTCGCAGAAGCAGGTGTTTAGTTGAGCCTGGGGTGTCAGAGAGGCCAGTGATTCAGGGAGAGAGGACTAGGTCAAGTGTGAATAGAAAACTTTGCTCTTGGGAGCTTCATCTTCGAAATGGCAACTATCATGCAACCTCTGTGAAAGTGACCACATTTGAAAGGTGCAGGTTGGAATGATAACTTGGATAAAAAAAAATGGAGAAAAGATATCAGGAAACTATAATATGCTAGAAGGGGTCATTGCTAGATATATAAATTTGGTAGTTTTCTAAATTGTTGAAGAAATGGGAATGAATGGGTTTCTAGAAGAGAACACCCAATGTAGAAAGAGCTCCAGGCAGAATATTAGAAGTGTGTCCACACGCAGAGGCCAAGGAAGGAAGAAGAGAACTATGCATGAAATGGAAACGAAGCAGGAGCAGAGCAACACAGAAGCCAAGGATAACACAGGAAGTGAACTGCACAGAGACATGCTTCAATTCTCAGGGGCTGGAAGTCAGTGCAAAGATGTTGCTTGTTTTTCAAGGAACGAAAGACTTTTCTAAATTGGTCTGGGCTACAGGCAGTATGTCTTTTGCATATAAAAAAAGCATCATATGGTAGAGTACAGAATTTATTGATATTGATCTATTGCCTTCCTTTTCTATCTGAACACAATTTGAGCTATCATCCATGACCAAACAAGGTACTTCATGTATAAAGTGACACAGGTTCATGACATCTCTACTTAACACGGAGCAGTGAAGCTAATAATATTTTTCAAGCTCCAATATTCTAAGTATCTATTGATTTTTTAAACATCACTGTAACAATAAATTCTATTATTGTAAAAAAATAAAGAACTTTAAAACAGAGCTCAAATTATTACATTTCTCTGATGAGTTAATATGAAAAAAATGAAACATGCTATATAACCATTTAAACTGAAAGATAATCTTAAAATGTATTCACTCAAATATATTGACATCTAGTAGAGTATAGGAGAAATGCACAGATTTTGAAGCTACCTCTGCCTTGAAGAGTGAAAGAAGACTGTAAATCAGAGTGATATTTGGATTAGACCTTGAAACAGAAGTGTAAATAGAGGAGGAAAAAGGAGAGAATTCATTCTCCCTCCTGAGTGCACACTTTTCAACTATAAATAGGCACATATTGCCATGAGGGTGTTTTTGAAGACTATCATTATTAAAGAAGCAATGGAAACACAGGGATTGAAAACAGCATTGAGGAAAGAGAAAGGCAGATAGGTGCTTACAGGATGGTTTGGTTTCCCAACAACTCTTACTCTCCTTTATGAAAAGCTGGCTTTGCTTCTGCTATAAAGAGAAATAGAAATTTTCCAGGTGGGAAGTAGGGAAGTACAGATGCAAACATCTGGATGGGGAAAAAACCTGGTGTTCAGAAAACAGTGAGTAGCTAGCTGTGTTGTGTGGAGGAGCTAATACCAGAGATGAGAAAGGACAGAGGAATAGACTGGGGACAGGTGTGAATCATGGGTCCATGCAGGGGACCGCCTTGATTTTAGCCAATTTATGCTGGTCATCCACAGAATGCAGAAGTCATTTGAGTCATGGAGTCAGTCAAGGTTGACAGAGAATGCACTCAAGGCCAGCTCCTTGTGCTCCCCACTTGGTTATCTTTCCTCTGGATAAGTAGACTCAGGTGATTTCCTTTCCAGTTGCACCTGGAAAGATCTCCAGCCTCTTCTGGATTGCGGTGGAATCATGTTGTATAAATTACCATATGAGTTAATATGAAGTGCTTTTTCATGCAGCCTGTAAGGCACAAGAATAAAAATCACTGAAAATCCAGGCCACTGGTAGAGTGTTGGCAATCCATGCAAAGAGAAGGAGAAGGGGAAAGACAGCAAAACATCAAGTTCCTGCTTTCTGTTTAGCTTGTATGCATTCCCCTTTCATTCCCTCCTGCACCTGGGCAGTTATAAGCCAGTGTGTGTGCCCCACACATGCCAGACTCATGGTGTCCCAGAAAGGCCATCCTGAGCCTGTACACTGAGAGCATTATTTTAGTGCAAACCAGGTAGGATGCCTGTATTGATTGAGCCGGCCCAGAGTAAGACAAGCTTTGGGGTTTGAATTGCAGTTAGACTACAATTTTATGCCAAGAGGCCTGAGCCAGCTCACCACAGAGCCAAACTTAATATGAAAAATCATAGCCCAAAGCTCAGTCAGAGGCAATTTAATTAAAGTGAGTTGGTTATCTAGGCCCAATTTGTAACTTGGCAACCAGCAGCCATGAGCTTTTTCTGATGGATTTTTTTTGTGCTCTGTCACCCAGGAGCAGGCTGTGGATTGGTTTGGCTTTCTTTTCCCTTTCTATTACTGTAGCAGTATTTTGTGCCAAGGTTTGCCATCAGATTTTTAAATTTTTTTAAAACATGGTTTTATTTTTTTTTTAAACTATGGACACTTTGAAAGTAAAGGAGAAGGGAGGTAAGAAGATAGTGTTGGGAAAGATGATGTAATTATAAATGTACCTGCAAATAATTCTATTACAAGTAAAAATGAACTTAGGTTTATTTAATGTGATATTTTTATGTATTACTATAATTATATACTCTGCTTACCACATACGAAGTTCTGTTCTAAGAATTCTATCTCCAATACCTGATATGTCATAGCAACTATGAGGCTTGAGGCAGATACTCTTAGCATCCACACTTCATAGCTGAGGCAACTCTGATGGGTTCAATAGGGACATCCCTGAAATTTATGTTCCCCAGGAACCTCAGACCCAGTTTGGAAATTGGGTTTTTGCAAATATAATTTAAGTTAGGATCGAGATGAGAACATACTGGATTAGGATGGACCCTAAGGCCAATGAGCCATAACTTTGTAAGGAGAAGCTACACAGAAATACAGAGGAGAGGCCACGTGAAGATGGAGGCAGAGGTCACAGTGATGCACCACAAGCCAAGGAGAGTCAAGGACTGCCAGCCACCACCAGAAACTAGGAGAGACGCATCAAATGGATTCTCCTTCAGGGCCTCTGGAAGGAACCAAACCAACCCTGCTGACACCTCGATTTCAAACTTCTGGCCTCCCAAATGATGAGAAAAGATACTTCAGTTGTTTTAAGCCACCCAGTTTATACAATTTGTTATGACAGCCACAGCAAACTAATATAGCAATGGAAGCCATTGCTTAAGAACACTCGGTTGGCAAGTACAGAGTCTGTGTGCCTAATCACTGGCTGTGCTATCTGCAGAGTCAGAGGGATCTGTGGATGCCCACAGAGGGTCCCTAGAGCGATCATACCTGGTTTTCACTGTGCTTTTAATGCATGTGATTATTGTATTCTTAGTGATAAGCCATTCAATATCCTCATTTGCTACAATATTCTTGTATTTGCTTCACTGACTGCCAGATTACAATGCCTGTGAAAATAAATATGCTTCAATTACTTTAAAATCACTCAACATTGCCAGTGTTCCTACTAATATAAAACTACTGGAGTGATACAAATTTTAACAAGAGTTTGAATTTGGAAGTAATAAGGTTTTGTGATATGTGTAATGTGGTGTGATTTTAGTAGAAGACATTTAAAATGTCTGATTCAGACTGAAAAGATTTAAGTTCAGAGGCAGTCTTAAGACTCACTCTCACCTCCATACATAATTTATGGTGACCTAAAAATCTGTGCTTTTTTTGTTCATATTATTTAGTTAAAAATTTATTTATTTTTAATAAAAAATATCTTCAAGCTAGTTACAAATGGGAAAAGGTGAAGAGCAAAGTATTTTTTCCAAAAATTTGACTCTGCAGGGCCTTAAATGCAATAAGAACAATATCCTTTTGGAAGGATATTCAAACCTGTAGGTTGAGTACAAGCTTGGCAGCATTTTTCAGGCCTGAGGAGCTCCAGGCTGTTAAAATTATACCAGTGTGAAAGTGACAGCTGTATGTATATGGGTAATGAAGGCGTCTCCATCCCTGGTCCACAGGAATTACATTTTGTCAATCTCTTTCTTGATCACAGTTTTCTAAATTAGTACGATATTCACGTGGATTTTAGAGAATCAATAATGGCATTGACTCACCCATAACCTCTTTCTGGCTCCAACAAACATTTTCTGGGTTTTCCATTTAGGACATTTTTTTCTTATCTGATTTTTGTTTTTCATCTCTAAATCTACCAATGTAATAATCACAACCTCAGAAATACTGTCTTCTAACATTTTTCATGGTTTATTTAGTGTGTTTGCAATATGTATACTCTTGTTACATTTTCTTAACCCAATATTAAAGGAGGGTATTTCAACAGGGTTAAGGGGACAAAGAGCTAAAACAAATGTGGGAAAAGCTCAACTTTATAATTTTACTGTTTTTTCTTAAAGTCACAGCTCTGGCATTTTCATATTTTCAGAGCATTTCCTCCTCTCCCACACAAATAAACTCTGTGACTGGGAAATCAGGTGTATTTTGTTGTAGCAGTGTCAAAGCTCTTGTCCATGTAACTAGATGTGCTTTACATGCACACCTTCTCAAAGAATTCACTTCCTTCCAGAGTCTGTGGAGTGAGTGCAGGCATGAGGGTACACTGTTCTCCCAGCGAAGCTCACTGGACCAAGTATACTTCCTGACCTGAAAGAAAGCCTCATAGCCTGACCAGTAACTTTGAACTGGTGAAAAAAGAGTGAGCTGAATCAGATTCTTCTATGGAGAATTCGGAATAAGATCAGAAAAGGTAGCAGGACAGAAAGCAGTAGAGGTGAAGGGATGTAGATGAATTTCATTCATAGTGGAAACACTGGAGTACAATTCTATAAACTAAGATCCATGAACATGCTCTACATCCTGCCCATTCTGAGGACAAGTCTGTGAGACATCTCTGTGTCTTTAAAATGAACTTCTCATTCCAACTGAATGACTTTAATTAATTCCAATCAATTGCCTACATCAAAACACAGAATAGAAAGTGACAAATAAATGAAGCTTTCCTCAAACTAGTATGCCCAGCCAGCCCTCTATGCACTTGTTTCTTCTCCCACAGATGCGCTTGCAGTCCCTTCTCCCTGTCCAGGCCCCACTCAGAGTGGGAAGAAAAGAAATAGGTGGTCACAGCCTAAAAAGAATGCAAGCACTGGACGTGCTGTGAATAACAAAGGATCACAAAGATCCAGAACATAGAGAGTGGGAGAGGTCAAGATGCATAAATCAGAGAGAACCAGGCCTGCGAAAGTACACCAGGCTGTGGCTAGTTCATTGATGCGCACCGAATGGTCCTGTGATGGCCGGCTTTGTGTCAACTTGACTGTAGCAACAGGTGCCCAGATTAAACATGATCTCTGAGTGTTTATGTGAGTGTGTATCAGAGATTAGCATTTGAATCAGCAGACTCAGCAAAATGGTGTGCTCTCCCCCATGTGGGTGGGCATCATCCAATCTGTCATGGGCTTGAATAGACCAAAAAGGTAAAGGAAGGGGGAGTTTTCTCCTTTTTGCTTCCTTCCTGCTTGCTTGCTCTGGGACATCCATCTTCTGCTCCTAAACTGGGATTTATACCATTGGATCCCTGGACTCAGAGCTGAGATATTTGGAATGAGACTAGCAAATATACCACCAAACTTTCCTGGATCTCCAGCTTGCAGGCAGCAGAATATAGAACTTCTCAGCCTTCATAACTGCATGAACAAACTCCCCATAATAAGTCTCTTCTTTTATATAGCTTATTGTTTCCATTTCTCTGAAGAACCTTGACTAATACAGTCCCTTATCTCCTCATTGAAAATGCCCATAAATGAGATGGAAGACATGAAGGACAAAGCAGATGCTCTCTTAAGAATATAGAGAGCAACCATCTTAAGATTTTGATGCATAATTATTGTTGTTATTTTTATTTAGCTCATGAGTCATTTTTAAAGTGTGAGTTTTGCATTTAACAAAATCCTATTATGGAAAAATTTCAGGTTTCTACATGATTCTCTCTGTATGTTCATAAAGATAAAAAAGTTCAGTCATTTATCTGATATTTCCCTACAAGCTCCATATACACCAAATGTATAGGGGACTGATCGCAATTTTCATTTTTATTTGTCTTTTTCATATCTTAGGGATTAAGTATCAAAGAGATCATGTAGTATGATTCATCTTTACATGCTTTCCAAACCATCTGCAGGATAGTGAGAGAAGCACAATTTCTAGGCTGTGAACATATAGCATACTCCACATTCCACACCATGGCCGGCAGCTGGGTGCTAATGGGCTCTTCCCAGCAGTGCATCCAGCTAATGGCCTCTTCCTGGCACTCAGTCAGGCATCACTAATGACCAGCAAGTTGCCTGCCCACACCAAAAGTGAGAATTCCATTTTCATATCCAAAGAGAGCTATCCAGGAGTCCCTCCCTTTGGCCACAAGAGCCAGGGGACTTGAATGTACAACATAATAGAAAAAGACTTTTAAGAAGCAAGATGTGATCTGTAGTGAGAAATGATAAAATTAAGAAGGAATTCAGTTTTGAACCAACAACACTTTGTCAAGGAGACATAAAACTGGAAAAAACAAAATATCTTTCTTTCTTGAGCCCGTCTGTCAGTTTGATACTGATGTCAACATCAAAGAAGTATTTGTAAGAACCCCAGTGAAACTGAATAGATCTGAAATAATAAATGTTCCTCAGGGTCAGAAATTTGCATAAGAATATATTGTAGTTAAGTATTTCAAGCCCTCTCAGCTGCTCATACATGGAGTGGTAGAGAAGCTTTCATATCAGGTCATTTGGGGAGGAATGTATGAGGTTGATAAATACTTCTGCTCAGCAGATGAGGTCTCCACTGTAGACCCTGTGTACTTCTGCACTCATTTTTCACTCAGCTTTTCCTGGATGGCACTAGAAGGCTACAAAACAGACTCATGAGATCATGCCCATCTGCCAAGATTAGGGGTAACCAGCCTCAAAATTCTTTTACCAAAAAGTATGAATTGATATAATTGATTGATCGCCAGCTTCCTTTTTTTGTCTTGGGTACCTCAATTTGAACTCTGCTTTGGTCAGAGTGAGAAGAAGGGGTCAACTGGAGGGAAACAACACAAAATCAAACATTAAAAATGATAGTGTAATTTAAATCAATGTTTTCTTCATGGCTAAATGAAATGGGAGGACAGATAGTCTCTTATAGTATTAGTGATGACTTTATTTTTTTTCCCCTCACACTAAAACTATGTGTATGAAATGAGTACTTTCATCATCCTGTCCCGCTTTACTCATGGTGTTCTCTGCTTTTCCAATTTACAGATGTCAGGCTAACCAAATGTGAATAAAGAATGATTTCCATTTAATACTCTGATTTATTCCTTACCTGCGAATGAAAATATCCTTGCCTATAATTCTCAATATTTTAATTTCAGTTTATGTAACAGAAAATCAGATTTAAATGAATATAGCTATTACCTTTGATTAGGAAAATCAATCAATCAATCAATCAATTTATCAACAATATAATCTTTAGGACTGGAAGAAACTTCATTATTATCACTTTCAAAATCTTCATTTTTAGAGCAGGAAACAGAGACCTAAAGAGGACAGGCAACGTGTCATATGCCTTCTAAGTAAAATCACCAGTGCTCAGATATAATCAGACTTGGTGGCTGTGGGCAGGAGGATGGGTGAGCTAAGAAAGAATTGAGAGTGTCCATTGAGGCTCCACGGGGCTGGAGAGTGCTTGCTGCTGTAGGGGCATTGCCATGAGTCCAAGGAACAGGAGATAAAGGTGACCAACAGTTGAGCTTTTAGTAAAGGCACAGTTTCCCATTTAAAAGGTCATTTTCTATTTTGAATTTGTCATTTTTACTTTTTATGATGAAAATGTCTTTCTTTAAATGTAATAATGGCTACAGAAATGGCAATTTAAAAAATGTCTTTCTAGGAGAAATAAAATAAGTGATTGCCCTCCTTAATTTTTTTCTAGTTTTTATTTTTTTCTAATTGCTCTATTTACTGCTCTATCATATCTAAAATTCTGAGAAACCACTGTCTTAAGCCATAATGAATCACTGGGGATTTCTAAATCAGAGAGTAGCATGAACAGATAAGTAATTTGGGGAAATTAATTGTTCTTCAGTGGATAGTATCAACTTTAGTGGGAAGAAAATGGAGTCAGGAAGACTGCATAGAAAACAATTGCATCATCATTAGCATAGAGTAAGAAGAATGAGCTGGCAGGAGGGCAGAAAAGGCTGAAACAAAGAGAAAAGGCAAAGGAGAGGCCAAGGAGAAGATGACTAGTGGATTGTAAGCTCAGGTATCTAAAAGGGTAATGATTTACATAGGAACCAGGAAAAGCTGCAGAAGTTAGAGGGGAAAAAAACAACAATTAACATGGCAATAAGTATATTTGGTTTGAATTTGGCAATACAGGACTAATTTTCTGTAGGGAGGCCAACGGTATCCTATGGGAAACCCAGAGAAATGTAGTAGTCACAAGAATAAAGAGATTAGAGACACACATAGGACCAAAGGCTAGAGAGGGTAATGTATCCTTTAAAGAAGAAAAGATACACAGATGGTGATGGAGACAGATCAGTCCAAGAGAGAGAAACAACTCAAGAAAAAAGAAGAGTTTTAATATAAAGAAAACAGTGTTCAATTGCTTCTTTCCTTCTCTTCTCCTCCCCCTCTATTTCCTTCCTTCTTTTTATCTATCTATCTATCTATCTATCTATCTATCTATCTATCTATCTATCTATCTATCTATCATTATCTATCTATCTATCATTATCTATCATTATCTATCTATCAATCTATCAATCATCTATATAACATCTATCTATCATCTATCATCTATCTATCTATACACCCATCCATGTTCTATCCATCCAACTATTTATGGAGCATTTACTATGTTCCAGACCCAGAAGTTGGTTCTGGATAAGTCAAGTCTAGGTGTAAAGAAAGCTGAAATAACTAAGGAAACTATCAGGTTCTAGCGAAGTTAGCGTGCAATGTACTTCACCTCCATCCACTCAGTGTCTCCCAGTTCCCTCTTTCCTTTACTATGTTCTTTTGCTTCATAACATGTGGTCCTGCCCAGAAGCATTGGTCAAAATGCTGAGCCAAAATCAAATGGTGGACTGTGAATGTTATCAACACTTTCAGAGTGAAGGGTAGGCAGGCTTCCATATCTACCTATATTACAGGCAGAATAAATTTAAGCAAAGACCATTAGCAGACTTATCCAGGGAAAGTACACTCAGTTTAGAAAACTGGCCATGGACGTCTGACAGCCTACTTCCAGTCAGGGACGGCAGTGGCTGCTCTGCTCCTTTGCAAGGTTTTATTCAATTCTTTAGAAAGAAAAATGCTTTAATAACCAGGTATGGAAATTTCTAATTGAAATGATTTATTTTTCACCAAACACCAGTCAAGTGGAAGGGAGCTCTAACAATCAGGGTTGCTTAGAGACAATATTTACTTTTAATAAATTCACAGTTTAGAGATAAAAATGTGTGTGTGTGTGTGTGTACACATATACATACACATATACATATATTATATATACTATATACACATACATGAATACATACATTTTGAGAAATCTTTCATGGAACACACAAAATGAAAACAAAATAACTACAAGTTGGTAAGCTATGAAGACTATATATATGGTACTAATGTATAAAGACTAACAGGAGGAGGCTTACATTAAGTTAAATTCAATCTTCTCACTTTGTAGATGAGGAAAAACGCCTTATTAAATTCTTTAAGTTGTTACATGTTTTAAGTGATTTTTTCAATTAAATTATAAACAATAACATGACATTGTTTTTTTTTTTCCTTTGTGGTATTTTAACTATTGTATTTAATTATTCCATTTATATTTCACACATGGGCCCAAGCCTGCTGAGAAATGAGAGCACTGGTAAGACGTCTAATAAATAAAACATAATAAATAAAAGACATTCTCAAATGACTTTATGTTAAAAGTTGACTTTCCTTAAAAGTTCTCATTTCCTGTTTTGACGAGTAGTTATTTTTAAGTGATTTTTTCTGACATCTAATATTTATAGCAGATTGAACTTAATGACTGTGTTATAAAATTTGCTTTATTCAGATATATATGTTTTCTGTCTCCCATCTTTCAGTATCCTGGTTCCCACGTGATAGGCACGCCCAAAATAGAAATGGTGTTGTGCGTGGTACACAGAACCAATGAAAGTCATGAATGTTGACTACATATGAATATACAGGGGGATGGAGAAGAAGATAATGTTGGGAGCTATTTAGGAAGTGGGATAAATCACTCTAAATAATTTATTTAATATCAGGAGTTCTAGGGAGAAGGAAGGAACCTAGGAGGTTCTTCAAGTTCCCTGGCAAATAGCATGTGGTGGTGTCTCTGCCCCATGCCCTGAAGGCCCTCGTTTGCTGCCCTGATGCTCCTAATGGTCACAGCCAAGGTAAGCATCACATCAGGGTTCATATTTTCTTGGAAACTGCTTTTTTGTTTTTGTGGTGCTCATACTACATCATGGTGACTCTCTTTCCATTCTCATTCACATTCTTTAACTGAACTCAGGTTCCCTCTTGCACCAGCTTTAACTCTCCTCACCAGCTCCCCTATGTGGAGTTAGGTGAGGAGTGGGATAAAGTTGCCCTCCTAAAGTACTCTAGTGTCACCTTTTTTTTATTAGATTTATTCGATCTTATAGATTCTTTTCCATAGGATATCACGAGAACAGTTCATTCTGTGCCACTGGGATTTGGATTAACACCAGTGATCATAAATTGGCCCACCCCAGTCACCAATTTCAGCTTTCAGCTCCACAAGGACAGGGTATGCTGAATTCACTGCTGTCTTGCCAGACACAGAGTACCAGACACAAGTAGACTTTTTACATTATATTTGTTGAATGTGGAGTGAATGACTTCTTCTCAGCAACAATTAACCTGTGCCAGAAGGCTGAGTTTGTGAGCTCTGCATGTTTCATACCCCAGGAAGAGTTCCTTGCCTATCTTGAAAACTCTGAGATGCTGGGGGTGTCTTTCTTTCTACCTGCCTATCCATATTTAATATGTTTGTGCTAGCACTGTTAGTTGCAGCATATGTAATTATTGTTTTCTCAGAAGTTTTTTAGCCTATAGCCATGCAACCCAGAACAAGCCTGATTCTGTCTAATCTCGGAAGCTAAGCAGGGTCAAGCCTGGTTAATACTTGGATGGGAGACCATCTATGAAGACCAGGTGCTGTAGGTGTAAAAAATAAAAAAATAAGTAATCATAACTGACAAGGTCCTTGCAATCTGTGAGGTCAACCAGGGGTTACCTCACCTAAGGAAAAAAAATGGTTTTTAGATTATGTTTTTCAAACTCCTTTGAACCATGATGCATAGAAACAAAGGTAATTTTTACTATGTGTGATGCCCTCTAATATTTCTATTCTATTCTATCTACACTATTTTACCTTTTAAAAATAATAGCCACAATTTATTATGTTGATTTTTAAATCTATGAATAGGTCTCATATAGTTTGACAGATACCTTATTTATATAAAGCTATTTACATTCTACCATGTATGCCATAGTCTCTTTAATGAGGACACTTTGTCCACCTCACAGATCCTTTTCTAATTATTTAATCTAAAGTAGATTGTTTATATTACTTGCCATAGGATGTTGCTAATTCCCTTCATAACATTAATAGCAACCTGTAAGTATTTATTCATTTGTTTATATCCTTACTTCTGTCTCCTTAAATGAAAGATCCCCAAAGGCTGAACTTTGCCCTGGTGCATCTTGGTTGAATTATTGAATTAATACAGAAGTCCTCACCACATATTTATATATAAGGAAGACTGTTTCTCAAGAGAATTACAATTCTTTCTCAATTTCATTTACCTGATTCTGACTGATTTTTTTTAAAAGAGAAGACTTTTTTTGAGAAATACAAGATCATTCATACCATAGAAAGGGCAGGAGCCAGGCAGCTTCAGGGATCAAAGTAGTGGACATAGGAGACAGTCTCTTTAGGGCAACATCATAAGGTTAAATCATCTCCAACTAATGTTTAAGTTCCTAGCAAACAGCATCTGATTGGCTGAACTTGTAGCTCATGTCCTGTTCTTCATCAAGAGAGGACATAGCACCTTATTGAGAGAGAGAGAGACAACCTAATTACTCAAAGAAAAACTGTGATGCTATTATCAAAAATAAGATTGGACAAATAAAACCAATGGATGGATATTCACTGAGCACACTTTTTTTGGTCTACCATTCTCGCAAGAATTAATAATGACAGCCAAGGTGCAATGTTGGCTAAGTGACTGAGATAATATTTCTTGGTCTTACAAACTCTTTACTTTTCCAAATTTACATGTAACTAATAGGTCTCCCATGGTGGACTTCTGTTGTACTCTGAGTTTGTATTAGTACTATTATTAATCAGTTTATCTAAAAAGTATTTAAAATGCCATTTTGTGTTCAGTAACAAATGAGGCACTGTGAAAATTTATAAGATACAAATAAGGCAGGCATAGCACTCCTCTTCAGCAGTGTACAGCATAAGTCAAAGTCAAGACATTTGACACATTAAAAAGTTGATATAATATAGCAATGTTTCAAAAATTTTAAGCAATTGATGGCATTTCTTCTGCATTTCTAGAAAGCAGCTGAAATGCTTCAACATTCTTTGGAGTGGTTATAATGAAAAATATAGTTGTTTATCTTTACTCTAAACCTCCTTGAATAGTTTTCTTGAGTTGTTAGTTGATTCAGTATGGAGATAAGGGAGAGAAAGGTATTTAGCATGAAGGTTAGGTTTCTATCGTGAACACTTGGACATATATTATTAACTGTCTTTGGAAAGTAAAAGCTTTGTCAAGGTGAGGAGAAAGGGTTTCACTGGGGGACAAAATAAAGTTAAGCTGCTTGATCTTTCATCAAACTTCTCTTTATTCCCTTTGCAAGATATACATGATTACCAGTAGAAAAGGAAATAATTCAAAGGAGAGAGAGAGCTAACTCTAAAAGAAATGAACTAACTTGCAAAAAAAAAATTTAAACTTATTTACATTATATTTAGTGAAATAGAAAAAAAATACTGTTTATATAAATTTATCTGCTCCTTACTTTGACATTTTTTTCTCTCTCTCCTTCATTTTTAACTCCCTTCTTTAAGAATTTTATTCTCTTGTTCCCTCAAGCACTGCATATCCTATTTTTTTTTTGTTTTGAAGTAGTCCTCATGTGCCCAGCAATATCAAATTTCTTATCTTCTAAAATTAGTTCCCATGAACTGAGTCCAATTTAGCAAATCTTAGAATAAAGAATATGGATATTTTTTAAATAAAGGATATGAATAATCATATTTGTGTCTTGAAATTAGATTTATGTTTTTACAAGAAAATACATAATATTTGTATAGTGCCAGTTCTAGATTTTTTTAAACTAATATATTGGAATAGAAAACTAAAAAGAAAGATACTTGTTTTTTGTGTAGTCTACAGAGCACACCCAATGATCATGTCATATGACTTTCACTTTCAATTGTGTCATTTACTTTGAATTATTCTTGACTCTCCATGATAGATTGGGCTATAAAATCATTTTAAAATAGCGCTTCCCAAAGTATACTAGAAGGAATTCTAGTTTCATGAAGATTTAATGTTCAGTATTTGGGGAAAAGAGAATGGGCTAGGAAAGTACTAGGTTAAACAAACACAAGTTTTACTTCTCAAGTATATTTGAGAGTCATCAAGATAGCATGTAGTATATGTGGCACTCCTCAAACTTACTTAGCCTCGTTCTTTTTTTTTTCTGAGAATCATAAAGGTCTATTATTCTCTAGTAAACATTTTAGAGAATGCTAGATTAGATTATCTACATATTGCTTTATGGAATTTCTCATTCTGCAGAAAATGTTGGGCCTATAAACACATTTTAAAAATAAGAATTAGGTGTGTTTTAATATTGATGAACTGTCATTTATGATATTAAGATCAATACACATCCTGATTTTGGTATAAGGTATCATTACACTAGTGAATTAAATAAAATAATTTTTAAACTTAGTACATTATAAACATTTCAAACAAAACATGGTATAAAACTTATTATACCCTTCATTCTTCTTGTTGAGCATTTCTTGTGCTTCTCTTAATCTATTCAAGAACCTTTGTTTCACTGGGTATTTATGCAATGTAAAGTCATGCTGTGTGATTATTCATATTCCAGATTTTAAAAGCTTGAATGACTTTTACTTTCTCATTCAGCTATTTTTATTTTGGTTATATAAATGTTTCAATTCACAATTTATATTTTTTAAAAAGAGTAATGACTAATTGTTTGACAAGTTCAATAATTATTTATATATAAGCATATGTACTGTGTAGCATAATTGTAATATTTAGAAATTTCACTTTGGGTGGCATAGATTATACAATGAACTATTTGGTGTTCTTTGCCTGTTAGTCTTTTTGCATTTTCCACAGCCTAAATAAGCCGAATAATAGGATCATTGCTGTCATTGACCCCATCATGGTGCTGTGACTAATGGTCATGCTAATGATATTCTGAACCTAGAAACATTTATAGAACGATTCTCTTCTTATAAAAACAGATGGTGGGCTTAGAAATGACCTACAAGGCTAGCTCCTAAACTCATATTCAAAGGTTGAATTGTGAATGAAACCATCACATTCTTAGCAAATGTCCACATCAACATATGTACCTCAAACTTGTTCTAGCACAGTAACTGGTTGTTTTGAATAAATTACATTACTTTGTATGTTGATGATGACTGTCACTGTTTTGTAGAGAATATTAGGAACAGGCACCAATCAGCAAGTAAAACTAGATGCTCCACAACAAATGTTCTACTATAATGTCTCAAGTGTTTTAGTTTATTTGTTTTTTTAAAGTAAGAAAGTTTATTTTCTTTTTTAAGAAATGAAGCAATATAGGAGGCATTTAGTGATCAGCGTTAACAAGAGTGGAAATGGCCAAAGTCTTAGGACTCATGTCTCCCTATGAACCATATAACTCTCCCCTCTACCATGACCACCCATTCTGCATCTATCAGTGATCATGGTCCATCCACATGGATGCCTGGACCAAAATAATCCATAAAGCAGCATTTTTAAAAAGTCTTTCAAAATATAAACAAAAATCTCAACATACCTTAACAGGGTTAGGTCAATATCATCTTTACATAAAAAGATTAACAAAATATAATTTATTTAAGAATTTATAAAAAGAGACAGGAAAGCAAGAAATGTGGTTTAAGAAATTTCAAAATTAAGGTAGGAGTATAAATCTCTTTTCAAGTATGTAGGAATTTTGTATTAATTCATAGGCGAGAGAAAATGCACACTCAGCAGGGTGATTGAGCATGTAAATTAGACTGAAGGAGAAATGTTAGATGTAAAAATTTAAAGAATGATAAAGGAGGGCTTTCACACATCCTGTGACCAATGAAATAATTATCTACACACAGAGAGAAACTTTCTTATTCCAAATGTCAAGAAGAATGGCAGCTGTGATGGAGGTAGAGAATGAGGAGACAGTCTCACTGGCTTTCTCAGAGCCAGCAACCATCACTATTATCATTTTATACCTTTGTATTTTACTATACTTGTATAGAAGTTAGGTTGAAAAATTGACCTGGGACCCATATTCATAAAACACATTGTCTGTGTATATGCTATAATTTTTGTGTTATTTTATCTATGGGTTAACAAGCAAAAAATTAAAAAAAAAAACCTGAAGGACTCAAACAAACAGGGCTGGGTTCAATCTTGGTTGTCCAGCCTTGCAAATCCTAGTGCTCAAATCTAATCTTGTTTAGCAATGACATTCAAAACATCAGAGTCAATGAGGGGATGACATGACAGGTACGTCTTGGCAGAGGCTACAGTTGAAGATGGCTTGTAGGTAAGGAGAGGTTTGTCCACATTGGACTATTAGTAGTAATAGTATCTACCATTAATGTATAGTATACTATATGCAAGGCACTGTATTAAGTACTTTATATTTAATTCTCATAACAGTCCTATAAATTAATCTCCTTATTTTAAAGATTATGATTAAAGAATAAAGTTGAGAAGAAGTAACAAGTTCAAGATCAATGAATTAGTAGGTAGCAAAGCTAGAACCAGATACTGGGAGTAGAAGAGAGAGGTCTCAGTCTCTGGAAAAAAAGATGACAAGACCTACAAAACAGAGTACAAATCAAACTGGCTGGAGTTTAGGAGAGAAAATTATGGATTTTAGTGAAATACTCCTGTGGCCATGGAACTTTTCTCAGTCATGCCAGAACCTCCCCCACTTTCCCAAGATCTGGGCTTGACAAGTATTGGCTCAGGAACTGCTGGTTCAGTGTATGAAACTTGCTGGTGTTGAAGCAAGACACTACTATATCCTTTAAAAAAAATTTTTGTTTTCTATCCCCCCCAAATTAAATATTTATAATCACTCTCACTGGCATCACAGCACTTGTATAGGATGTTTAATGTCCAAGAAGACTCATGTGCTTCCTTTCCCTTGTGGCATATAACTAAACATTTTCAGAGTATTTGCTATCATTATGCTTAATCACTCATTTATTCTATTCTATTCATTTGATTATACAAATCAATACTATCATACATTTTTGATCTAGCAAATTAAGAACCCAGTTATCTGGAGGAAAAGGTAGATGTCTAATTAAATGCATAATTTTTTTCGAAGACTTTCTGTTTAAGCAATAGATATGCTATGAGCATGTACTCCAGCATTTAATGGAGGACATGTTCCAACTTATTTTTTGAGAATTCTTAATTTTAGCAATACCTATTTGTTGCTTGCATGTTAACTTTAAGATTGTAGTTTCTATAATTATCAAGGACCTGCTTTAAAGAGTTGCTGTAAGACTGCAAGGAGGTAATAAATCATTTTACTAAGCTCTTCTTTCACATGTATTAAGTGCAAATCATGTGCTGGCCATGGGGCAATGTGAAAAGAATATAAAGAAGAATATAAGGTCTCAACCTTTGAGAGCTCATGGGCTTGTAGGGATTTAAGGTAAACATATGCAAAAAAAAAGTGCATAAGAAAAACAAAAAAGGAACTTTCAATTATTCTTTCCTTAAAGCTCCCATAGAATATACATATATATGTATATATAAATATAAATATATACATATAAAGTTTAAACTCTTATTTTTATGCCTGTCACCAAAGCAAAGGAACAGTGAAAGTTATAAGAAAGCAAAAGTTTATAAAATAGTCTTCATAATCTGTAGCCTCAGGTTGGGCTACTTATAAAAGTATTTATCTCGGTGGGAATTAATATTCATTCAACTCTCAGAAAGGGCTAAAAGAGGTTGTTGGTTTGCAAGGCCTGGGGTCCAGGTCTTCCTGATTTATCAGCAATTGACTGAACTGAGAGAATCATTCATTATGCAGAGACATGCACGCATCCTTTTCAGAGTCCAGCCAAAATGAGCATGATATTTTAGTTTTCAGAGCCCCTAGTAAGCGGATCAATTTTGAGAAAGCTTGAGCAGACTGCAGACTACTATGGACCACTTCCACCACTCCACCCCAGCCTGCCATGGTAGCTGCAGAGCACAGTTACACTGGAGCTGTATAATCCATGCCATCAGGAGCCTTTGCCAAGAATGAATTGCTACTCTCAGCATGAACTACAAACATTCAGAGTAAAGTGGGAAGAGCTATTCTCAATGGGAAAGAAACAAAGATCCATGGCAGGACCATGAATGAATTAGCTATCCTTTGCTATTTAAGGGCCTGGAAAACAACAATGCTTTTGACAGGTGCCTTAGACATTACTGCCATTGTCTGTAATTACTTACAGATGATGGGAACTGAGTACCTGATTCTTGGGGAACTGCTTACAGAAATCCAGACTCTAGTAAAGGATGCAAGACTCCCCTTCTTTGCAGGGCTTATGCCAGGAAAAAGGCATCAGTGTAAAAGGAAAAAAAGCCTGCTTCTAGAATGTGGTGTGAGGTGGATCTTACTGCCTTTAAGACTATTAAGTATCTTTCTGAACTTGAAGATGTTCAGAATGCCTGCTCTTGTGTGTGTCTCAAATGTGAGAACAATTCCCACAGAATGTTAATGCTCTCCTCAAAGTAATGATTCTTAGCAGATAGGAGGGATGCTCCTTTGTGCAGAAATGTAACAACATCTCAAGAACTGTGAAATTATTATCTTTGATCATATTTATGCCTACTTCAAAGAATATGATAATTGGCTATAAAGGTAACATGTGACTAAAACTGAAATGTTCTGCGTGAAGGTTTCTATCATGAAAAACATAAACAAGATCTATGGATCTACAAATATTGGAACTATTTTAAATTTATATTTCAAAAAAGATGTAAAATCTTATAACTTAAAAGGGACCTGTTGCAATGATTTCACTACCAGTTTTTACCCTTTTAAGTTTAATTCTGGTGGTGATTTTGTTTTTATCACTTAAAATCTTTGCAGAAAAAATGCATGTGAGATAGTGTCTCAGACTCTTCTGATATATGGATAACTCCCACTTAAATTTTGGGTTCTCTTACCTCATACTATGTTTCACAAAGAATTTAGTTTTCTGATAAAAACAAGCTGAAAGGTCCCTTCTTCCTAGGGAAAATGTCCTTTTGTTTTAAAGGATAAGAACCACATATCACATGACATAATTGAATCATTTGTTATAAAAATGGCTTTCATAATACAGATGTGAATTCAAAACATAGCTTTAACAGTTTAGAACTATATGACATTGTGCAGATAATTATACTTACTTGGCTTTAGTTTTCTTATCTCTAGAGTAATGTTACGTAGCTAACTGGTTCTGGTGAGGTGTAAATAAAGATGTTCGTTTAGTGCTGACCCACCATAGTCTCTGTTCTCCATTTCCTATTACCTTTTGAGAGGAAAAACTTTGAAAACATCTAGTGAAAAATATAGCAGAGAGGCAAGAGGAAGAATTATAAAAGATAATTTATTATGATTATCATTTGTTTTTGTCATTCAAGTACTAAATAGACCTTCTTGTGTGTTTATCTCTATTCCCATTACTTTCCCCACCAGAGGCAACTACTATCTTAAGATTTTGTGTCATGATTTTGTCTTTGCAAAATAGTCTTCTGAGACATCTATTTATTATTTTTCTATCTATCATCTATCTACCCATCCATCCTTCTTGGTTTTGCCATGTGTACTTTTGATGTATGTAAAAAAAAAAATCAGTATTACACCTATATGGACTTCTGTATTTGGTTTGTATTTACAACTCACTTGTTTATAGTTGTAGATAATTTGTGTTTATTTCTAAGCAATATTCCATCATTTGAATATACCAGAAAAGTGCAAGGGTATTTCCAGATTATAGACTCAGGAAAAAAATGGTTAGGTCAGAGAGTATTCATATGTTTCATATTATAAGATGATGCTAAATTATTTTCTAATATGGTGGTTCCAATTCATACTCTAGAATGTAGTAGATGTAGCAGATCTTATGATATCAAATCTTCTCCAGTTCTTGGTATTACTAGATTTCTTAATATTTGCAAATTTAGAGAATACAAAATAGTATTATTTTCCAGTTTTAATTTGGATTTCTCATACGCTTATTAGCCATTTATTTACCTATTTTGTGAAAGGACTGTTCATGTCTTTTGTGCGTAGTTCTTCTGAACTATTTTGTTCAAAAGATATTTATACTGACAAAGATATTTATTTATAATTCTAATGTTTTTTTGTTTATATATATGGGACATATTTTAGTCCAGATTGAGGATTGTTTTCCCATTATCTTTATGGTAATTTTATAACAGACATTTTAAATTTTAATGATATTGAACTCATCAACTTTTTATGGTAAACACTTTTTATGGTTTTATTTAAAAATATCTTTCCCATCTTGAATTCAATATTCCCCTTTATAAACTTCTAAAAGTGTTGCCTTTAATATTTAAATCTTTAAACCATATGGATTTACTTTTTGTATGGTATAAAGTAAAATCCAACTTCAACTTTTCCATATTAATAAAAAATTGACTCAACATCACTTATTGAATAGCTAGTTCTCTCTAGTTATTCCACTCAAATCATAATCAAGGGATTACAAATATATAAATCTGGTTCTGGGCTCTCAGTTCTTTTTTGCACTCTAAAACAGACTATACTATGCTTCCTTAATTACTATAGCTTTATTGTACACTTACTTGGTTACTGTAGCTTTTGTAAGCCTTGATATCAGGTAGAGCATGTTCACCTTAATTACTTCTTCAGGAGAGTTTAGGCTCTAATTTTCCCTATGCTCTTCTATACACATTTTGTAATCATTCTGTCAAGTTCCTGTGAAAGTAGTCTATAGACTTTGTTGGTTTTCTTTGATCAATCTGTAGAGATGAATTTTTGGTTAATTGATAATGCATGACTTTTAATCTTCCTGTCCATGAACAAGGTATATATCTCTATTTAATTAGTTCCCCATTAGAAAACTCAACAATTTATCAAATTTTTCCATGAAGATCTTGCTTATTTCTGTTATATATATTTTTCTTTTACAGTTTATATGTTTAGATTCTACTGTAAATGGTATTTTTTGGAGGGAGGGGGGAAGATATTTTCCAATGTAGATAATCATGCTATTTATAAAAAAAGAACACGTTGGTTTTTTCCTCTTTAATCAACATAATTTTTTTCTTGTTTTATTGCATTAGTCAATACTTCAAAAACAGTCCTGAATAAAATGAGCTTTATTGGTTATTTTTATCATACTCTTGATTTTATAGGAAATATTTCTAATGTTTCTCTATAAAGAATAATGCTGGCTATAAGTTTTTGGTAGATAGCCTTGACTAGTTCGAGAAAGAATGTTCTTATTCCAGTTTCCAAGAGTTTATATTTTTAAATTATGATTAGGTGTTGAATTTTAACATTTTTTCTGTATCTAGTAAGATGATTATGTAGTTTTTAGTCTTTTTGTTACTAAGGTGAATTACATTTGTAGATTTTTAAATGATAAAATACTCTTGCATTCTCAAGATAAATCCAGTTTGATCATGGTTGGATTCAGTTTGTGAATATTTTGTATAGTAATTTTATATCTGTATTCATGAGTGAGATTGGTCAGTAATTTTTTTTCACATTGATCTTGTCTAGATATACTATTATATAATAAATTAGGGAGTGTTCTCTTTTTTTCTATCATTGGGGAAAATTTTATGATTGAATAACCGTGACCTATTTAATCCAGATAAAGCTTTATTATGTTTATGCACCTAAGAAACTTCATTGGACTAGATTAAATTATATGGTGTATAAGTGTTTTGGCAAGTTATCACCTCAATGGTAAGGCCTGAAGCGGTTCTCCTTAATGTAGTAGGAGATGAATGAGGAGTTTTGATCTATCCTATGTTGATAAAACACTCTTCACCAGTTGAGTGAAGAGTAAGAGAAGAAAATAGCCTTGACCTAGGCTTTAGGAATGTTTTTATAATATACTCTAAGTCAAAATCAGTTTAAGAGGCATATGATAAAGATGTTAGAATTTGCAATATAGGCAATATTAACTAGTAGTGAAATCATATTTCACTGTCCTATGTCACTAAAGAAACATAGCCTAGAAAAATAATTTCTGGTATATTTTCTTCTTTTATATATAGTTCTAAAACATACACATTTTACAAATCAAAATTTTGTCTGACATGATAATAAATAACTTATTCAATAAATGATGTTTTGGTTTTTGTGCCACTAGTCCCAGAAGTAAGTATAAACTTAATTTTGAAATTGGAATGGAAAGGTAACTTATGTTCTTTTTACTCCTCCACCCAATTACCCTCAGAGAAGCAGGGAGCTTCAGGGTCAGTGCAACCCTGCCCACTTCACTTTCCAAACCTGAGAATTACATTACAAATTACCATGGTCATTACAGGCATGCAAAACCTCAAATTCAGTGACTGAGGGACTTGCCTAAATGATATAATGGTGTTTAAAAATTAAAAAGTACCACATTGCAATATATTTTGGTGATGTCTATATGCTTGTGTGAATATGATCAATAATAATTGGGCATTCAGGACAAATTAATTTTTTTATTCATTTATTTATCCTTTGACAACATATATCGAATACTTACTTTAGTCAAGGTATTGAGCTAAGTATTATGTAGGAAACATAAATAAACTTAAATATTCCATTAAGTAAGCATTTATTAACTACTTTAAGTACAAAGCACTACGTTAGCATCATGAAAAAATGATGAAGTTAAGATAGTATCCTTGCCTTGGATAAAGCATTGCCTTCAACATGTTTGCATTCTGGCATTTTCATTCACAATATGCATACCAGAATTGTAAAAAAAAATGTGCTGAATTCTATTTTAGTTACTTAATTTTTAATTTTATTTTGTCTGAGCTGATTCTGTATTAAAAATAAGCTGTTATTGATTCAACTTTGTTTATCAGCTCAGCAAATAATTGTGTAATGGAAGCCTGCACAAAGAAGACCCTATAACCAGAGAAAATGTTTGATATTGTTACATCAGAAGTCTTCTCATGGCTAGATTTAGAAATTGAAGGATTGATAAACTTTAATCACTTTGTATCTCTTTCAGGAAGTGACTATACCAAAATGTGTTTAAAATGCCCTTTCACTGCCTCATCATGTAGAACACACACTTTCATGAAAGACAGAGCTTATATGAAAGAATACATAAGACTGACAGTCACTTAAAGAGGACCTAGATTAGTGAGAACGGTGAAGCCAAGAAAGCAGACAGCGGGCTTGGTATGCAGTGTAATAAAAGACAAGCAAATTCAGAGTGATATGCAGGGCAGGCAGCCAGTAGTAGGCAGAGAAATATAGGAAGAACAAATCTCAATAGGAATAAATTGATAATGACTACCTAAAAGACGCAAAGATAAAGAACTGTTTTGTCATAGTAACAAAGCTTTTGATATAAGAAAATGATAAATCTCAACTCAGACTTTGAGTTGAGTTGAGAATTGGATAAAAGAAAAAAAATCAGCAAAACTTGAACAAAATTTTTATCAATTTCTACTGAGAAAGAACTAGAAATTTCCTATCCAAACTCTATTGGATATTTCTTACTATTCTATACGTGTGTTTACACTTATTTAATGTATACTATATACATTATATATACATAATATATATAATAGAATTTAATTATTCTTATATTACAGTGTACAATCACTTTCAATAAAGTATATTTTAGTGTTTAAATATTCTTTAATAAATGATTTTCTTTATGCTATCATTGTAAGTTGATACAAGAACTTATCAAACAATTTGATCAGAATGGAGAAGATCTAGGAACACATTACCCCTTACAGAATGCTGCTTTAATGAGATTTACTTCTATCTGAATTATGTGAAGAGTGTCTAGATCAGCCTCTGAATTTTAAGGCCAAAACAACATGGCAGTGTGGGATACTTGTAAAGAACTATCTTTCCTAGTTTATAACTGAAACCAATAGGTTACTATTAGATTGAGCATGATATACATCAGACATAACTATAAATGATATTATTTGACCTCAGTGGAAGGGAAAGTACAGACTTTTATTTTTCCAGCTTTTTTTCTAGCCTGAGATATAATTGACATATTAGCACAAACTCTACTGCAGATAAAAAAATTGATGCTAAATTCTTTCACATGAAATTTCAATAAAACTGTCTTGGTAATAATTAGGAGTCAGAGTTACTTAAAATTTAAATTAACATAGTAACATATTGTGGTAAAGAGCCAACTTGGGTTGGAAGTCTTAGTACTCCCTTCCTACCCTGGGATATTCCTGGTTGGCACCTGACAAGGGAGTCATGTACTAAATCTTGATCTATAAAATAAAATCTTGATATGTACAATGTTTGTTTTGAAAAAGTACTTGGCTTAGTGAACCTAATTAACTGATCTTTAATTCCAGGTCAAATATGAGAAAACAATCAAATTTTCCTCTTCTTTGGAATAGGTATAGATAAACAACAAAATAGTAATACTCAAAGCTTTAGGATAAATAAATGTAGACATGCTGTGAATGACGTTTGGACATTTTAGCACCTTCTAATGAAGTTGTCTCTGATCAATTAATAAGTTAAGAACCCAATTTTAATCGCTCAAGAGTTTCCAGTTTTTCTTTTATAATTATTTACAAACCTACCATTTTATGTATGAAATGAAAAATATGCAAAAAACTCTGATAATTGTCATAGAGAGAGATTTAAATTCACCACATTAGTTAATTTTGATCACACCTATATGTGTCAGATTTGTCAAAGAGAGATGCCAACTACAAGACCAGAACAAAAGAACAGAAGGGGTAACGACACAAAAATCTAGAACAGATAACTGTATTTCTTGGTCTATTCTTCAATATGAGTTTATTTTTCAACCTTTGGGTAAATCACTGGATCTTTTCAGAGCTAGGTCTGCAAAAACAAATGCTAACAAAGATTTTATACTTTTGCATCTAAAATACTTGGATTCATGTTGAAGGAAAGAAACATGGACTTAAAACTGGAAAATCAGACATAGGTTTTAGTACTGGCCTGGCCATTTAAATTTTACTTGGGAGGTCTTTCAGGAAACCAAGCCACTCATAGGCTCTCTCTAGAAAGGAATCTGCTGTAGCCAATGGATATCATTGGGAAGGTTGTGTATTGTGAGGTAAAGACAGGAGAAGTTGGCCCCTCACCTGCAGAGCAGAAGCAGCCATACACTCCAGGGTGCAGCCAGTTCATCCTCAAAACCATTTATGAGACTTTGGGCCACACTTGGACCTGGAGATAAACCTGGCTTCCCTACCAGTGTTATGCTGAGCATACTGTAGTAGATATGTGAAAAAAAAAATAAAAAAAACTTTGGAAACTGCCGTTTGAATTGCTGCCCCTCACTCTGCCTTTCCTGCAAGTACCTTAATAAAGATCTCTTAATAGGGTCACGTAGAGGCTGCACAGGGTAGTTTTTAAGAACAAGGCTTTGGAGCTTGACTATTGCGTTCACATTCCAGATCTGCCATTAGCTAGCATGAGACCCCAAATAACTATCAGATTAATTGATCTCCCACTTGTCTGTAGAATGGGACTAGCGATGGCAAGGCTTAAGAGTGGTTTTGTGGATCAAGTGTGTAAACATATGTAAACACAGAGCACAGTGCCTGCACCTAGGAAGTGCTACGAGAAGGGATAAAAGATAAAAATAACACAAAAATAATGCTCTATTTCTTTTCCTTCAACTCTTCTCTCTTCTCTGAATGTTCTAAGAATTCCTCCTCCCAATTAAAAATACTCTAAGTAAAAAGAGAGTTTAGCTGATAAGTACCATTTGTAATCAGGACCATGGTCCCACTGCTGTCTGATTGGGCATGTCTACTTTATAGAACTTATAATGTTAGAGCTGGAACTTACTGGTGATTGAATTGACTTTCCAGAGGTTACCTCTGGTTACTGCAGGGCCTTGACTAGAAACTTCACTACCTGTGAGCCAAGAGTAAATATTTTTGGACAATACTAATTTAAAACATGAGAATAAGAGGGGAGATAAAAAAAAAAAAACAATGACAGTGCCATGTTACAGGCAATGGATAAGAAAGAACTTCCCTCGTCTCTTCATTCTCCACATCCAATCCGTGATGTGTGTCTGTCCACCAGAATGATAATATTACTGATTAACTGGAGATTGACAAAAGAACATTAGGTCTACTCGTATGTATCAGCTCAGGGCAGGCTTGTGGAGGGTGGAGTGAGGGGTTGCCGCATGGTAGGGCCTTAACGTTTCTTTCACAAAACAAAACAAACCACAGCAATGAGCAACTTTATTTCACTTAACCACTATATCTAAAATAACATAATTATAAATTCTCTTCTTTAGAGTATTTTTTTGAGTGGTTAAGAGGTGAATTAAAGAAAAAACTGAATATTAGGAATTTTCATCATTCTCTACAATTACATGTGTCATAGTGCAAACTGGTTTAGTTCCATAAACTTGAGTTTCTTCAACTAAAGAACAGCAGTTGGACACACTAGAGTAACTCTGTAACTCTGCAGGCTTTCAACATTTTGGTACAAAGGGAAGGCAACGGGAAGCTTGTGGGTTGAACATCATATCAGTACATTTATAAACTCTTTGTCTGAAGCAATTTTGATCAGAAGAGTTGAAGAAGAAAAATGAGGGACAGAAGAAAGTGGGCCCTGAGCAGCACGGAGCGGGGATGGGGTCCAGATACCAGGGTTGACCTTACTGGTTTGCTTTGATCTAATCACACTGCTGATGCAAAATTGGTTTGTTCTTTCCCTCCTCTTCTTCTTCTACTTTCTTTTCTTTTTGTGTGTCTTGACCCATTTTATAAGAAGATGAGCAAAGATTAAGTTCTCATATACTAAGTATTTCCACAGAGAAAAGAGACACTGTGTGTGTGTGTGTGTGTGTGTGTGTGTGTGTGTGTGTGTGTGTGTGTGTCTGTGTGTTTGTGTGTTGGATGGGAGTCAATTTGTGTTTGCAGAGAATGGAAGAAGCAACAGATGAAGGAGTAGGGATGGGGATAATGACAACAAGATAATAATACTGATATCTGCTATGGCAAGACTTAAAATGTAACAGGGTCAACAAAAATATTACACATAAAAGAAACCCTCCTACAAGCACAATTCCATCCTGGGGGACAGAGTTCAAAGGATGATAAGGGCCAGAGAAACCACTGAGGAAAGGTTTGAAGATGGAGAATGTAAGATATACATAGCATCCTGAAGAAGAGTAGTTTTGAGTTAGAGAGGGGCAATCTCCTTTTGTCTGGAGGTCAGTGCACAAAAGCCCTGCCAGTGGGAGCAGCACAGGTGTTAGGTAAGCCACCTGGCTGAGGTCAAATCCACAGCCTCTGCCTGCCCCGTCCACACCAGACTCCTAGGTCTCATGCATGCTAGAGGTTACTCAGAGGCTGCAAAATAAATGCTGTCCTTACTTCTGAGGCAGAGATAGTTGAGAATGTGGGGTGATACGTACCAAGTTATTTATAGCTTTACCTCCCATCCTTTGCTAGCGCCATAAAAAAGAATGGCAAACATCAACATGATTTTGGAATTTGGGGAGTGAGAAGTTTTTTTCTCTCTATTTCTAGTTAAAATGCCATGAGATTCACAGGACTCATATAGCTGGATTTTCCTGATTAAGCAGGCCATTCCTACAGGACTGGATGGCATTCTAATATGTGCCAGTTATTCTGTTGAACAAGATGGACTCCAATCCCACTTTTGCAGAAATTATCCGTAATGCCAAGACTTGGTTTCTTTAGTGTAATTTATCTTCTTTCTTTCTGTGATGATTATATATATTTCCTTCACCACTTTTAATTGAAATCTTTACTCCTTTCCTACGGGAAAAAGAAACAACCCCCAAAATGTTTTTTCATCAGGAGTTGATCTTTTTCTGAAATCATAAATGTCTCAAAAATCAAATAACTGTTAAGTGAATGATGCAGCTCCTTTTGAGACAATATTTGCAGTGTATCTGGCAGTTTCTCTTTTTCAGGAAGCTGGAATTTTCCTTACCATAGTTGTAGGCTTGTCCTTATTCTCATCTCTGGCTTATAGTAGACAGTAAATGCACATGAACAAAACCCTCGAAATCATTATTGTGTATTGTGGATAAAGAAAATTTCATATACTTCATATACTATTTTTATGTGTCATAAGAAGACATGTTGCATAAAGTTCTCATCATGAGATGCTCTAGAGATAAATCACTTACTTGAACTTTTCTGATATTTTATCAAACTAGAAAGTTTATTGTAAATTTACCCCTTCCTTAAAATATTGAATGAAGAGTATTACAAAAAGAATAGATATTAAACAGTGTTGATTTCTCTTGACAAAATTTTTCACTAACAATTAATTTTTCAAAAAATTATAGGACATGGTCTTTGCCCAGTAGCTTCAGGTAGATAATCCTATGTTTCTTTTTTCTGAATTTGCTGTTTCCAGTTTGCCGACATCAAGTACATTTGATCATTTATTCCAAAAGTCTTTATTGAGCCTTTGAGTATAAAAACAGAGAAGAAGAAATATTTCCCATTTTTGAATTTAAATCTGTATAATGAGTGCATGTCAAATAATCTAAGAACAAATCAGAATAAGGAATCAGGAAGTGCAACCAAAAATTTTAAAACATAATCAACTAGGAAAGCTTTTCTTTGCTCCTTAAAAAACCAAACAGAACAACAACAAAAAAGACTGGGATAATAGTCTTCTCTATTCCACATAAGAAATATTTTTTTATACTGTTATATTTTAGTAAATATAAGAGAGTGTAGAATCAAATGGGCATTTTTCACTTTTCTAGCCATGCTAGCATTAATCAGAACACTCTGGAAAGGCTTTTAAAGAATGATCTTCACAGCCCGTTAGGACAGCAATTAGGAAACCAAGTTACAAGTACCATGCATGATCTCAATAAATACCAAACTAGGTCACCCGTGCCCACCTGACCAACCTTCCAGCACGTCGCCACTGTGGCCCTGTGGGAAGTATCTCAGGAGTTTATTATTTACTTTCGAAAACATTAAAATGTCTCACTGACACATTCTCATTAACTGCCATTTTGTCGTCTCTCTGACTATTAGAAATTAAGTGTGGGAAATGTACCTTTACATTTTTATCAAGTATTCCCAGTGGTGAGAAATTGTGTACTTAAAATTTCAGCTCCAGATATGCTTTCAGGAACCGTTCCCTCTCCGCCCCTCTTCATGTTCTGATCTCTCTACAGTCTGTGCCCACAGAGATTATCGTTTCAGTTTTTAATACCATGTTGTGACATGTTGTTTAAGAACTGTGATTTTTATTTAATGTATATGTGTCTTCCAGTGAATTAAGGGCTCTAGGAGGAAAAGAAACTTTCTGTAACTTAAAATAAGTCCATATATCTTCACAGTGCCCCATGAAGTGTTCTGCATACAAATGTCAAAAGAGTGCCCATTAGGACATAGATTTTCAAAAGACAGGAAACCCTCTATGAGCAATTCCCTCTGACTCAGTGGTTCTCAGTCTTATCTACACACTTGAGTTAACTGAGGAACTTAAAAATTATAAACACCTGTGTTTTCTCACCAAAGATTATGAGTTAACTAGTTTGGGTATGGCCCGAACAGTGATATTTTTTTAGTTCTCCAGTGTTTTATCTTCAAAAAGGCTGAGAATCACAGCTCCAACTACACTCTGCCTCAAACTTTCCCCTGAAGGATAACCTGGAAGCTTGTTAAATATACAGAGCACCAAGTCTATCCTCTGGACTTCATTCAGTGAGTCTGAGATGAACTCTCCCCATATATAATCTAACTACACTCCCCCATTAATTTTTATCATCAGAGACTTTGGAGAAGCACAGAAAATGGCTCACAGCTCCCCTGAAAGGAATGAGGTGCACTATTGTCAACTCACTCATTAATGCCATATTATTTTCAATCCACTTTCAAGTCATTTTTCCCCAGTGAATGCAGTCATATGGTGTGATAAGATACAATTTGGGTGGCAAGAGAGGCAGAGAAAGGGGAGGACAGCATAATATAATAATCCAAAGCCAATTTTCATCTTTTGGAAGCAGGAGCAATGGTTGGCAGGTGTTCATGTATGCTTTATTATTACAAACAATGGGTTACAGCTGGTGTCAACTATGATGGGTACCCCGTATACCTGTCATTTTATCAAATGCCCTGGTAGCTAGTCTATGCCAAGCTCCTTGCCCCACATTTTGCTAAGCCTGAACTGTTTGAGCTTTGCTACACTTGGAACAAGCACTCAGTGAAGTGGTCTCATCAGTCATCTCAAGTGCCTGCAACTTTGAGACAGCCCTCCAGCTGTGGCTGAGTTCAAAGGCAATCCCTAAGGATCCAGCTGCTCTGCAGACTTTACAATGACTTTGGAAATCAGCATTTCTAATGTGCTTTATTGAATCTTGTAAAAAATTGCATCCACGTTTTGAAATGGTCTAATTTCTTTTTTCAAATTTTTATCAGAGAGGATACATTTTCATATGTCTGTCTCTTGCTTAGAAGAAGAATTAAATTTCACCCAAACGAAGGCACTCTTACACCTTGGTTACAGGTGTGAGGATATCCCTGGGCAGGGCCTCGGAGCAGCAGGAGTCCCCAGACCAGTGGCCTTCAGCCATAAGTGCCTATTTTCCTAGGTGAGCAGTGATGATGAGAAGTTAGGAAGCACTGTCTAAAGAGCCTTAGTGCTAAGTAAAATGCTGAGCAGTAAACATACTGTGCATGGGAAGCATAAGGATTATGTCATTGGTCACTCTTGAAATATTAATTGTTGGTCTGGAATCATTCTGAAGGCATGGAAGATGAATTCAAAGTCTGTAAAAAGGTTCCTTAGAGAGGGCATCCTTTCAGGGTATAACTTCGGTCTAGCAAGTACACTGTTCGGTCTTTTCCTACAAACCTCCTAAGGCAACTCCCTTGGTGGCCATCTCACTCTGGCTCTATAAATCATTTCACTTCTTGTAAGGCCTCAAGCCAATCAGCTGTAACGACATATCGAACTTTGGGTCCCTCATGCCCTTGACCAATTATATATTCACAAGCTTTTAAAAGGCAAGTCTCAGCTATTGAGTATCCTTCAGATTTGCAACCAATTCCCTTGTTAGGATTTTGTCCTTATTAGAATCTGAATAGCTGTTGGCACCAGTTCCTTTTTCTTCACACTATTTGCCTAAGTGAGAAAAATTCTTGAGCAGTGACTATTCTCTCATGCAGGTAATATTGAGAAACACTAAAATCAAAGCCTCCCTTTTGTACACAAAGAAATTGTGATTCAGTTTTAGCAACCAAAGTATGATGCTCCTTTTAATATTGAGAGTGCATCTGATTTAATAACATTTCCCAAACAACAAAAATAGATACCTATTTGCACAACAAGATATTGATTGGAAGCCGTCTCTTCCTAAAAATGCTCAGCTATATAGGCAACAAGACACTGTACAAACTTAATGGGAATCCACAGGCAATTTTGGTACCTCTCCAGAGCCATCAGAAAGTTGGCTTTTATTTTGGTCATGCAGTCATCCCTCATTTCACAAGACACTGGAAAATTCCAGAATTATATCTAAAGCTTTATTCCTTATATCTCATGATTGCAAAGCTCCCCAACAGTTCTCTCTCTTGCAAGCTCTACAGACAGGGTAAGAGGTGAAGCTGGAAGGAAGAAGAGGCCACCCACTACACAGCAGCTGTGTACTTCCTAGTGAATTAAAAAAATTCTCTAAGTCTCAATTTTCTCAGAAATGCTATGAGAAAAATGACATATTTAAATTACTCTGAGGTCTAGGGAGGACAAGAATATATAAATACAACATGATATTCTCCTTACTGTTCAGATTAAGCTATTTGCATTATAATAGCATGAACTCTGTCACCACACCAATTCTTGGCATAGAAATATCCCAATGACATAACAAGTTTTCAGGTGCATTGTCTTCTGAATTCGACTGCAGCTACAACTATCTTTGAACGCCCTGTATTTCTCTGCACTGGTCTAGGCTCTGTAGAATACAATGGCAAGACAAAGAAAGTACTATTAATCTTGATTTCTCCAAGATTTTCAACCAGGAGAAGTAAAGTCAACTTTAATCACTTGATTTACTTTTAGATTCATATTTGTTTCATTATCTGTGCTGGAGCCAATACTTAGCCTTAAAAACAAACAAACAAAACAAGCAAACAATAGCAACAACAAAATCCCTAAAAATTCATATGATGTTTCACCGAAAGGAAATGCTATTCTAGTAAGTAGTACTCCCTGATTAGTTAAAATAACTAAAACAATATTTTATTGAAATTCATTTGACTATACTGTTAATTTGATTGAATACTGGTATATACAGCTTAGAAAAACTATTTACAAACATTTAGTTTGTTTTACTTTTTTTACCTATGTTTCACCTGTTTAGTAACTATTTAAACATGAAAAACATTATTGTTTCTGCTGACATATGCCCCAGAAGTCAAGAAAATGCAGACTCTGGTGTAGAATCTATCATGTTACAAATAGCTTCTCTCTCTTATAACTTACATAAATAAGACTTTCTCTTTTTTTCCAATGGTAAAAATCATGCTACATTATACTATTATGTCAACATTTTATTGCAAATTGAAATTAGAAAATGACTTGATTTATTGAATAAACAAAATTATTTTAACTAACTCCTAAATGCTTGAAAAAGCTATGACCATTTCTATGTCCAAAAATATTTTACTGATATTATTTTTAGATTAAATTTCTTGGCAAATAAAACAAATATAAAATTTCAGATTATCTAAAATATCTACCCAAAATTCTGAATACATCACTTTAATTGTAATATTTTTTTTTGGCTACCTTTATCCTTACTATCTTTTCTTGGAACTATAAATGGGGTACAAACTTATCCACATGGTATTGATGTGAACTGATGTAGTGAAGTAGTTAGGACTCGAGGGTTCTGGAATCAGTCAGTTGTTTGATAGGTACTTCAACTTGCCCGCTATATGAACTTAGAAAAGTAATTCAACTTTTCAAAACCTGAATTTCTTCATCTAAAAAATGAAGAAGATGATAGTGCCTATCTCAGAAAGATAGTGAGAGGATTAAAAGACAATGTAGGTAAAGTGTTTAACACAATACTTGTCACATAGTAAGCTTGGGGAAGACATTAGTAATTAATATTGTATAGCTATTTTATATATAATCCAACACTAAATCAGCCATTGATCTAATTAGATGAGTTTTTGTCTATTTTCTCTACTGTTAGTGGTATTTAGCTATGTTTAAGAGAATTGGCATACTGTAGAGGTCATCAAATTAAAAGTCCAAAGACTTCATGCACTGATCCTGTAGCTCTAAAACTATATTCTTAAGCTAATACAGTTCTTGAACTCTGAAACTCAGTCCTGAGCTTTTGTTCTTTTACCTGTGCAGTGGGGTATAACCTATAGAGAGGTTTGTGATGAAGAGGGAATAAAATAACCATATGCAGAAAAATTTTGAAAATTATACAGCACTAAAGAGTAAATTGATGGCTGTTTTAAATAAAAGGACATAATGATGAATTGATATGATAACTAACAATTATTTGTGTTTAACATGAAGCAGACATGGTGCTAAGCACTTTAGATGCATTATTTCCTGTCTCCAAAGTGTAACATGAGATCACATACAAGGAATTGTTTGCAATCTGTGAATAGGCGAATTACACATTTTAACTTCTCTTCCTTTACCTTACTATTATTTTTTAAAGTCTGACCTGGTCCATTGTAGTTTTGAGAAATGCCTTTGACCTTCTGTCATTGTGCTTTTACCTCTATCACCGTAACAGACCATTTTACAATGCTAAATTAATATGTAAGAAGTAGAATGACAAATGCATTTACTACCTAACTCTGATTCCTACTTTGAGATAAGTTTTTAATAGCTTCTTTATACATGAGCCGAATACTTCACTTTTAAAATCAGTTTACATATCCTTTTCAACTTCAGGAAGCTAAGGTGTTTATAACTGGTTCAAAGGCTAAACTATCAATTTATTAAATTTAAAGTCAAGTTATGTTTTCTGTAGATATCGGGATACAGATCTTTCACTATAATACAGAGAGGTTTGAGATATATTTGTTAGGTTTGTCTTAATGTTACAAAAGGGCTCTGGGCCACCACCTACATTTGAGGTTGCATATTGTTTAATTATAGGGGTACTATTCACATTGTAATGATTATTATGACAAATATCTGACAAATATGAGTATATTTTTCTAAAATTTTCTAAAATATGAGTATAATTATTTTGAACAAAATCAGTATTTTACTACAATTTTCTAACTGATGATAAGTATATTCAAAAGTTATTCTTAATTTATTTAAAAGTATTCATATGAGTTGTGTTTATATAAATATGTATATTTATATAACATGTTATTTATATATAATATATATTATACATAATAAAAATGTTTATATATTAAAGTATATTTATAAGTTTTGATGACTTAGACTTTCAATTATTTAATACTCATTATCACTTTTGAGCTGTTCTTTTATTATCTATATTGATCTTTGATTATTTATACTATATTTGGTAAAAATGTTACTGAAGTTCAGGAAGCTGTGTTTTAGATTCAGCAACAAACTACAAGTTATTCATATAGAGTAGGTGAGAGTTAACCTCATGATTTGTCATTATTTTGACAAAGTCACTACCAAGATAGCACAGATATCTCCCATGGAGACTCAACCAACTGATACACACAGGCAGAGAATTTCTATTCTTTATATTTTGGCTGCTATATTGAGATCAATGGTGCCATGATAAAGATGTTCCAGTACTTTCTGAAAAATATAGAAGTAGTAGAGCCTGATATTGTCAATTAGGCGAGACCTATGATTTAAAAAACAAACACACAAAAAACAAAGTGCTTTTAGGTTGGGCATTTATTTTTATTGACAGTCTCAGGATTCTTAGGACCACCATAACATTAGGCAAAACTTTAGTAAAAATTTCTTACTATACTTTAAATAGGGGTCTTAGTCAGAAATCTTCATTTTTTAAAATTTTGCTGAAGCCAGTGCTTTGGTGTTAGACAGAAGTCATTTTTAAAGTTTAAAATATAAAGCTCATAAAGAGCTTATTTTATACATTGATTTAATTACATTAAAATATCACAAAGTGAATATCTTTTGTCCATATGTAAAAAAAATCCAATTTTTGCAAAAAGCTCATTAATAATTATAGCTTAATATTTCTTACTAAATATTACTAATAAACTAGAAATGCATTACCTAATATGAAGGTGTGTGGATACACCCTATTAAAATAGCAAAAGAGCAAAAGAAATCAGATTATAAATATATGAAAATAGGAATTTTCGGTCAAGATAGTGGAATAAGTAAATGTTGTGTTTGCTTCCTCCTATGACCTCATTAAAATTACAAAATTATAGGAGAATCGACCTGTAGAACCATCTGAAGACAAGCTGAATATAACTCCTCTAAGGATTATAAAGAAGAGCTACATCATGACTGGTAAGAGGAGTGAGACAGAAAACGAGCTGGCCCCACACCCACGTGTGGTGGTTGAGCATTGGGAGGGATATCTCACCTGTGGAGGTTCATCTGGTGTAGCGAGGGGCCCCAGGCCTACACTGGGCTTCCAGTGCTGGAAAGAGGAGCCTCCACTAAATCTGGCTATGAAAATCAGCAGGGATTCTAGCTATTCAGGTGAGACAGAAGGGTCCCTTTAAAGGGCTTGTGCACAGACTCACTCATTTGCAGGCACGTATCCTAGCCTCTGGTGGAGGGATAGCAGCTCAGGTGCCAGAACATATAGGAAAAGATCGAGTCAGGTAGGGGCTGGAGTAATAGCCATTATTGTCCCTTTGTTGAATCTTCCTCTTATGCAGCCTATAGGAAAGCACCATCTTTTCTCTGTTGAGCCTACTCCTGCCACAGCCACATCTGAATTTGTATTAGCCTGGTGAGTTTCCCCTCACTTCACTCTGGTGACTTTACCCAACCCAACTTGCATATTGTTGGAGTCACTTTCGTGGCTGGGCATCTGGCCCCACCCCAAGCTCTCAGCAGAAGGCTTCCTCAGCAGGTCTCAGCTCTCACACCTCCAGAGTCATTTTTGGTGGCAGGTAATCAGCATTAGCCTGATCTTCAGTAATTGGTAAACAAATCTTGGAGGTCTTTGGGCCGAGGAGGGCAGTGGTAGCTTTGTAGCTCCTACGAGGTAGTTCTGGGTGGTCACAGGCAGTGGCCAACCTTGCCATGCACAGAAGCCCCTCTCAAGGGGCCCAAGAACCAACATACTTGGAGGCTGGCATCAGACCACAATAGAGCACCATCTGATTAGCCCCATAAGCAGCATGTCTAAAGGATGGTCTCAATAGTCACAAGCCCACTAGAGTAAATCCTACTTCATAGAGTCAGCCCCCACACAGTAGTTCATATGCTGTGGGCATGGCCAATCCTCATGGCTAGTTAACTTGAGTTAATCCTACCCACTAGTGTGCCAATAGCAATCAAGACTCATCTACAACAAAAAGGCACACAGAAGTCACACAAAGGATACTTCTGGTGCACCCACAGGCCACACAGTGCAACTACTACCTTAGGCCACCTGGCCAAGACTGAAACATATAACAGATGTACCTAATACATAGAAATGAACACAAGAGACAGCCAAAATGAGAAAACAAAGAAACATTTTCCAAATAAAAGAACAGGAGAAAACTCCAGAAAATAACTAAATCAAGTAGAGGCAGGCAACCTACTAGATACTAATTTCAAAACACTGGTTATAAGAATGTTCCATGAACTTACAGGAAGAATAGATGAGCTCAGTGAGAACTTCAACAGAGATAGTAAACAAACAAACAAAAAAAGATACAGAAACCATAGAAAGAACCAGTCAGAAATGAAGACTATAATAACTAAAATAAAGCATACAAGAGAAAAGAATCAGCAGTAGATTAGATGAAGCAGAGGATAGAAGCAGCGATTTGGAATACAAAATAGCAGAAAATACTCAGTTGAAAAAGCAAAAAGAAAAAAATCCAAAAAATGAGGATAGTTTAAAGGACCTCTGGAACAACATCAAGCATAACAACATTTGCATCATAGGGTACCAGAAGGAGAAGAGAGAGAACAAGGGATTGAGAACCTTTTTGAAGAAATAATGATGGAAAACTTCCATAAACTGGCAAAAAAAATAGATATATAAGTCCAGGAAACACAGAGAGTCCCAAATAAGATGAACCCAAACATGCCCACACAAAGACGCACCAATTAAAATGATAATGGTTAAAGACAAAGGGGGAATCCTAAAAGCAGAGAAAGGCAACTAGTTACTTACAAAGGAGCTCCCATAAGACTGTTAGCTGAGTTCTTAACAAAAACTTTGCAGGTCAGGAAGGATTAGCATGAAATATTCAAAGTGATCAAAAGCAAGGACCTACAACCAAGATTATTCTATCTAGCAAAGCTATCATTTAAAATTGAAGGTGAGATAAGGAGCTTCCCAAATAGGAGAAAGCTAAAGAATTCATCACCACTAAGCCAGTATTACAAGAAATGTTAAAGTGACTTATTTAAGAAGTGGAAGAGAATATAAATATGAATAATAAAATGCCAATAATTATATACCTATTAATAATCACTTTAAATGTAAATGGATTAAATATTCCAATTAAAAGACATAGGGTAGCTGAATGGGTATGAAACAAGACCCATACATATGTTGTCTACAAGATACCCACTTCAGATTGCAAGAAACACACGACTCAAAGTAAAGGGATGCAACTGGAAATGAATAGCTAAGGTAGCAATATTTATATCAGTTATATATACTATGGAGTATTATTCTGCCATAAAAAATGAAATTATACCATTTGTATGGATGGACATAATGTATGATAGGTGAAATAAGTCAGAGTAAGATAAATACCACATGAAATCACTTATATGTGGAATCTAAAGAACAAAATAAACAAACAAAATGAAAACAAACTGGTGATTGTCAGATGGGAGGATGGGAGGATTGGAGGCTGGGTGGAAAAGGTGAAGGGATTAAGAAGTACAAATTGGTAATTGCAAATAGTCACAGGGATGTGAAGTACGGCATAGGGAACATAATCAGTAATATTATAATAACTATGTATGGTGCCTGGTGGGTACTAGAATAATTTAGGAGAACACTTTTTAAATTATACAAATATCTTATCGCTATGCTTGCATCTGAACCTAATATAAAATAATATTAAATGCCAACTCTATTTGAAATATAAAGTTAAAAAATATATGAAAATTAATGAGATAATGATTGAACTGAATCTTCAAGGGAGTAGCAGCCTTAAACTTTATCACCCAAAAGCATCTATGCCGTTATCATACCACCTAAAACTGCCATGTAAACTACCAAGTCTAGAATTCTTCCTGACATCCATAGCTAACAGATTATATAATAGAAATAAGAATTGTTTTTTACTTCATACATCCTCTCTATTCAGGGTTGTGTTATTAGTTACTTATCTTGCAGCCATCAGTGGTACCAGAAATGGCTGTAAACGAGGCAGTGTAGAAGTTTTCTTTTGACTTTACTTTTGAGGTGCTTTTCTATTAACTCTTCTAGTGTCCAATCACATAACATCCATTGTGTTCATGCCTGGGAAACACCAAAAAAAGAGGACCCAACTTCTGCTTTTTTTCTTTCATATTATGCAGTCTTAAAGATTCTAACTCATTCTCCCTCTTTCTAATTGATTGTTCTTTTAGTAGAAATATAGATATTATCACTGTTTTTGATTCTTTATTATTCAACAAATTTAATTGTTTTCTAATGTTTTCCAGCACTTAAATCACTTAGGTAAATCATATCTTGATCCTCATATCACATTTGCTTTTTTTAAACCCATAATCTAGTTGAGTCTTTAACATTGTAAGAAACTAATGCAATATTTTTAGGATATTCAATTGTGAGCTTTGAAAACACCAATTCAAACTACTTCGAGAAAGCACTACAACACTTATGGCGGGGAGCGGGGAGTTACTGTATTTACTACAAAGGAGGAAGGGGGAAACTGCCTCTTAAAAACAGATCACTATCTACGGCATACTATATTGTCCTGTGAATAGCCTGAGAACTTTTGGCGCAGAGAGAGAAAATGCTTTACATAAGGCACATAATCAGCAAATGACAGAGCCCACTACACATGTATGTCTCTCTAGAACTAGTGGCTGCTCTCTCTATCTCACCTGTTGCTTCCTTAAAACCTCAGGTGGCAGCATGAGGATACCACCCTCAGCTCTGAGAGCTGGAGAAAAAAACTCTGTAACAGGGTCTGGTTATAGTTCATAAAGCAGGTCATAAAGCAGCAGATGGAAATCACTCAGCTGATATTCACCTGCAAAGATTTATGAAACCGCAGATTCCTAAGCCACATGGCTAAAGATTCTGATTGGGCATGTTTGGGGACGTGGCCAGAGCTTTGGTATCAATAAAATGTTAAAGTGTAAAAACACCCAAATGTGGTTTTCATGGGTAATAATAGTCTTTTCATATTTGTATACACAAAAGAATTTTGAAAACTAGATATCTCTTCTAATATTTAAAAGTGGAAATCTAAAATGTGTCATTATAAATGTTAAAAATTGCAAAATTAGTGTTACTTAAAATTGTAACTGTTATACCATCCTTTTAAATGTTTAAAATGGAATCAAAATATCTGAGCAATTTGATAGCCAAAGTTGTAAAAAGTAAACATTTTTTAAACAACTAGACTTTAATTTTCTTTTCTTCTTAAATTTTATATACTTTTTACTTCCCTTATTGTATTTTAAGCTAATATATTTTTATTTTGAAAATTTAATTGATCATGCTATGACTTTTGTGAAACAAAATTATGTCTGTATGAGGATGAAAGATATTAATGTGACTTGGATCTCTAAACTATTTCTAAAAAACTTTTTTTTATTATGTTATTAATAGTGTACAATGATCAAAGACATAAATATAGATTCAATAGATAATTATTAACATTAAGTATCAAATTTGACAGTAAATGCATCTTGAAATGAGATGAAAAATGCTTTTCTTTTAATTAATTTATGTAATTGTGTGCACAAATTTATTGCTGGAATTGACAAAGGTCAATTTTAACTCTGTTTTTCCCCCCCATACTTTTAGAGTTAAGTTACTAAAACACTTTGTTCACCTAAATAGATGGGAAATTGAAGTTTTCTTGTAGTGACTTACTCAATTCATTGCATTCCTTCTAAGTTGTATTTCTCAAATCATAGTCATTTATCATGAAATATAATTTCTAATCACCTATCACCTGACAACTTCCTTAAGTCCTCCTTTAACTTTGTTGAAAGCAAAGAATTGGAAACCAGATGGCTTCTAAAAGGATTTATTAGCCATAATTATTACCCATTTATTAGCATCACTGATTTCTTTCAACAACAATATTCAAGTTATCACTTTGTTTGACAACTAGGAGGTATGTGAGCCCTAGAGCTATGACATATATTAGGATTCCAAGTGTGGTATGTCTTCTTTCCCTAAAGTTGAAAAAGCCTGACTGTGAAAGAGGTAATAGAAAGGGAGAGCTGTGTAGATTAATTTTAGGAAACGGGTGATCTTACAACTCTCTGTGCTCACTGCACCTGTTGAAAACCACTATGCTCTCCAAAGGTATGTTTATGTCCTTGGAAAGACTGCTGCCTTAAAGTCTGCTGAGAGTCTCTAAAACATGGAGTGGGTAAGAAAAGATTGGGGTCAGACAGTTGTGACATATGGGACTAAGGTGCCCAACCCTAAGTCCCTACTGGGGAGAAGGGACACTCGCTCGCCTTACTTGTGAGGTCCTTGAATTGCATCAGCCTTGACACTCTATGTAGCACCTAAGTTGCTCTTCAAGGAGAAAAGATTTTTCTGAAGCAGCTAGAGAGAGTAGACTGGCACCTCACAGTTATCAAAGTTTATGGGGAGCTGACTAAAAATATTCCAGGAATTGCAGGGCTGAATGACCTGTCATTTAGGTGGCTGCTGGGAGCACCAAACTGTCAGTTCATTCAGTTGCAGAACAGCCAGATCATTCAAGCGGGATTAAGGAGCCAGTCTTCCTCTGAGACGTCAGGAGATTTGATCTGGCACTTAGTTACTTATAAGTTCTGTAGGAAGGCTCGTGCCTTCTGGAGCAGACCCTGAGACAGGTGAGTGCTGCAGGATGTCTAGGTCACAGATCAAAAGGTAGCCAAGGGAGGACCTGTGAGGGGATCTCTGTGACCTGGGGCTGAATGCCAGGAGAAGCTGTGGCAGGGCCCCACAGGGAAGATGACAAAAGGACAGTAAAGAGACTGTGTGGGTCTCATGTTTTCAGCTGCTGTCGCTTTGAGTTGGCAGTGTGGCCAGGCAGGTGGATGGCATTCCTGTCCATAATCACAGTGTCTGTCCAGTGATCTCATGCCTAGAGCCCCCAGACTCTGCAGAGGCATCACTCAGCACCAACCTGGTGACCGGGTCTCAGTTGGCCAAAAGGGGCCTCCTGCTCGGAGCTTCTGAGAAAACCTCATGGAGATCCCTAGTCTTTTCCCAGACCTCTTGGGCACTGCATTGCATCAGGTTGTTTCCTGCCTGGCGACTCCTGCTTCTTCAGACAAGCAGGTTTATTGGTCACTACAGAGAAGAACATGAGTAACTTGATCATGGGCTGCGGTCAGGAAAGCAAACATAAGTGCATGGATCCTGGACATACAGATGAAGAGTCACCAGTGGGACCCTGGCCACTTCACTCAAAAACTCTGATGATGTGCCTCCATAAGAGAACCAAGACTGTCCAACAGGGTAGAGGTGAGGGACTAGAGGGCTGCCACATGAGAGGAGTGTTCTGTAGTTCTCTAAGTTGGAGAAAGGAAGGAAATGCAGTGGGGTTTGCAGAAAGACCTGGTGAGGGCAGACAGTGTGGGGAAAGCTAAAAACAAAACAAAACAAAACAACAGAAAACATGAAAGCGGAACAAGAAGTGTAGAAATTTTAAAAAGGATTAGTAAGACTAATCACATAGAATGATTAGAGTTAAAAAGAAAAAAGAGAAACATAAATAAATCATGGGTTTTGCCTTAGGCAGCACGGTTTGATCACTTATGGGGGAAAAATGGGAACGTAGTTCTAAACCCATCCGATATATTTATACTTTTTCATCCCATTCCCACTGCATCCTTTCACCACACACAGGGGAAAGGAATGGAGAAGGATGAAAGGAGAAGAAATAAAGAACGCTTCTGTGGGGTGAGGTGGGGTAGGGTGAGGGCAGCCCCATGCCCTCCAGCGTTTCTCTGGGCCACTGGACAGGCTAGCCAGCAGGCAGAGTTGCTCACACACTCTGATAGGAATCCAAAGCTCCCAGTACCAATGCTTCTCAACCCCTGACTTCTCCCATGAGGGCTCGACACCCAACATAGAATATTTTTTTCCTCTATCAAGGGAAGATTCAGACAAGCAGGCTTGTTAGTTTTAATTTGTTCTCACCCCTATTTGTCTCCACAAATCTTATTAAAGACTCCATTAAAGACAAACAGAGCATTTACTGTATTCTTTTATATATGCACAACTTAATTGCACAATACCAGCTGTCATGTTGATTTATAACTAATTAGAGGAAAATCTAGATTCCCATGGTCTGCCTCAGTAACCCAAGAGTTTCCAGTTAGTCACATGGCTCTATATTTCAGATTGATTTTAATCCAGTGAGAAAAATTTTAGATTACCTTTCAACCTACTAGGATTTTTTTATTTTTTGCCTAAATGCACAACATACAAGTTTATCAAATTTTAATATATAAAGCATATACATTTATTTTAAATAATTGATGAAACTACCAATCACTTAAAATTGCCCCAAATTTTGGCATATAATTGTCAATATCACCATTTAAAAATATTTTGATTACTTCCCCCCGCCCCCACCAACACATACACACTAACTTCCTAACTTGTCTTCATGGGTTTATATTATAAGTCACTTCTGACTATAATTCTTTGTGGAATGAACAGCATAGGGATTTGAACAAAGAAGTTAAAAGGTTTTGCAAGAATTGTGTTAAAAAAAAAAAGAAACTAAAAATGAAAGCATGGTCTAATTCTGTCATAGTGTATGTTTAATGATTGAATAACTTATAAATAATAATTTAGTTGGACATTAAAGTCATACTCTTTTAATAAATACTTGTAAAAAGAATAGGCATATCTGTGGAGAGAAGATCATTGTCTCTAGTAAAAGGCAGATCCTGGACACTAGCGGTCTACAGGTTGAATGGCAGAGATCTGGTTTCATATAAAACCTAAGTGACTAAACCAGTATGTATAAATCAAATAATCATTAAAAACATACAGAAAGTTGGCCACTGTATCATTCTTTCTCTAAGATACGTTCCAAGACTGTCACAGGGTTTGGGCGGGGGGTGGGAGAGGAGTAATCCAAGTAGATGGCAAAACCAAGAAGACCTGGAGCGATGAGAGAAGGGCATCGAGGGTCTTTACTGAATGCTCGGTATGTGGAAGACTAATCGGAATTCAAGAGACAGGGCACAGAGGGATTGCTCCAGAGCTTACCTATTCACCCAGACTTTAAGAGACAAAAGAGATCTTCCCACAAAGCTACTGACTAAGGCGAACTCCATTACAAATCCTAGGAAATACAAGAGAAGCCCTGTTAATTTTAGGTCTCCAGGGCTCTTTAATGGCCAAACTGAAGCAGCTGGTTTTGAACCCAAAGCCATATTTTCCCAATTTTAGTAAACAGTGGAAATCCTTTAGTGACAAACAAAAAGGTTGATATTATCAGTAAGTCTAGTCTTTATATAATTAAGTGCTGGTAGAGAGAGGGAAAAGGTCAATCCTGTATTATGTTGCTTCAAAGATTGAAAAAACCCATTTTTATTATCTTCAAAAATAATAATTCTCAGATTTATCCAAACTGTGTATCACACATGTGTTTACATAAAGCAAAGTAGCTCTGGATTCTGATGTTCAGTTATTTTTTTGTTGTTGGTCCAGGACACTTGAAAAATATTTGAAGGCTCCTGTCCTTCTGTTTTAGCATATCACATGGTATCTTTCAAAAAAATTTTTTTTCACATACACATTTATTCTCTCTCTCTCTCTCTCTCTCTCTCTCTCTCTCTCTCTCTCTCTCTCTCTCTCTATTTTTCTCGCTCACTCTAAGCCTACATAGCAGGGCCCCCATACTTAAATGACCATAAAAATCAGCTAGGTCCATCTCCTGGACCTTCTGATTCATTAGTCCAGTAGCTAGCCCAGGAATCTAGATTTGTAAATAGTGTTTAGGTAAACTTAGAGAAAGTTTTGGAAACATTGTTATACAAAATTGCTGGATTAGACAAAGACTACTCATACTTAAAAAAAACCCAAAACTTATTTTTCTCATCTATATGACCACTTGGCAAGGCTCTTCTCTTATTTCAGGTCTTTGAAGCTCAGTAATTATTTCCCCTAGATCACTGGACATAGAAAATTATACTTGGTGAGAAACTGCTTGACAGTGATTCTTGCTCTCAGCACAGCCATCCCAGCCTTCCACTTCTGTTTCTAAATCCTTTTGAAAAGGAAAATGCACAAGTAGCCACAGGGAATGAAACTTCACATGTTCCATTTATAACGTGGCCCTATATGAAGTCACTTCTAAAATTTCCATATATAGATACAGATAGAAGCCAATCTTTCAGGTAGATTTGGAACTTATTTGGTCTAACAATACATTTCTTTTAGATTTGAATCTCTGGAAAAGGAAGTCAATAATTCTTTCCATGGCTGGAATTTTAGTCTTGGTTCATGAATACCTTTCTGACTAACAAAATCAAAAGTCTTTAAGAAATAAGAAATCTAATTTTCTTACACACAATGGAATATTATTCAGTCAAAAAAATATGAAATACTACTATGTATGACATTATGGGTAGATCTTGAGATTATCATGCTAAGCAAAATAAGTCAGACATAAAAAGTTGAGAACCCTATGATTTCATTCATATGTGGTACATAAAACTGAAAACAACAAAATAATTCAATAAACAATCAGAGACTCGTGGACAAGGAGAGTGTATATGTGGTTACCACAGGTTAGGGGGGATTCGGGGAGGGGGTGAAATATTTGGTGGTAGAAGGAAATTTAAGTTTGTGTGGTGAACACACAAAGCAATATACATATGTCTTATTATTGAATAGTACACTTGAACCCTATTTAATTTTATTAACCAACGTCACTTCAATAATTTTAATAAAAAAAGAAATCTAATTTAAATTAATTGAAATATGACAGAAGTACCTGCTACATCGATTGTTAGGCTGTGTGAACACTTACTTTTAATTCCTTCTCCTTTTCCTAATATGAAATTCAAACTAATACAAATTTAGCATAGATTATGTGACAATAGAGTGGTAGCAGAAAGAAGACTCACCAGAGTCATTGGGCACCCTAAGCTTGTTTTCTTGCAACTAGATGGTCCCATCTGGGGGTAATGAGAGATAATAACACCCGAAGTGTGTTGCATATGTCCTGTCTACTCTGTAATCTTGTTTTGGTTGCTGTCACTGAAGAAAATCCTGCTTCACAAAAATAGGATGTTGGAAATGGAAGCAGGCTTTTCAGTGCTTTTGTGACAATCTCAGGGTATTCCGCCTTGACTTTAATTCAGAACATATGGAGATTTGAAGTTGTCTCAAACATATTTTTAAGGCCACCATCATTTACAAGCTCAAGAAATTGATCCTTTTGTAGCAAACTCTTTGTAGATTCACTTGGCTTATTTACAAATGAGCTGCAGATACATTTCTTCCCAGTTCAATGTGGGGGGGGCTTTTGTTGTTGGAAATTAATGCTCAAACTCTTTTAAAAGCTGAAGTATGTGATCATGCACCATCTGGGAGAAAGAAGTCACTGGCTCAGTCTCTTTTAATAAATATCTCTGTTAATGTTTGAAACATGTCAAAAATCCCAATGTTCACTCATTGCCCTTATAATTCTAGTTTGGCCATTTTATCTGCTAACTTGTACACAGTTGTCATTCTCAGTGACAGACTGAGTTGGTTAAGCAGGTTGACTATGCCACACCTGCAATACAAATAAGCAAACTTTGTGATCCATTCTGTGTCACTGAAATGTGCTGTCAGTGGCGATCGTTTTTCTAAAAGAAATCTCTGGAGCAGCTCTCATAAATCAAAACCTCTGGCCATTGATCCACCTTTGGAAAGCCATCTCACTTCTGTGTATAAGAGGAGACGTGTGTGTTTTGTGTCCATCTCCTTACAGAGCTGCATGAACAGACGTGAGTGAAGAGCATGTACTTTAATGTGTTTGATAATTTTAATCGCAATCTGAAAAATGTTCAATTCAAGTAATATTTTTTTGGCTAACCAACATTTCTCTGTGGATGACATAGCACGTAGACTCACATTCAGAAGCTACCTCTTTGACTCGAGTAGTGAAACGAGAAAGCCATCCAGTCGTGACAGCTGTGCTGTCCATGCATACACTGACACAAAATGACCACCTCAGTTTTCCTGATATGTAATCATTCAAAGGCTTGAATAGTTCTGCAGCTATGGTGTTGGTTGGCAATGAAAGGGCACATAATATATTCTCATGCACATCCTCCTCAAAAATATATTAAACAAAACAAGCATTGTGGCCTTGTTGTCAACATCCGAAGACTCGTTAACCTGGATTGTGTACCATGGTGACTCATTAGCCCTCTCAACAATCATGCCTCAATACCTTCTGCTGTATTATCAATTTGTCAAGTTATGGTGCTAGCCAAAAGAGGAACACGTGACACCTTTTTAACTGTAGCCTCTCCTAGTGTCCTTAGCAGCAGGCAGGATCAACTAACTCTTCACTAAAAATGAAAGACTTCTTAGCTTTAGCAATGTGGTTAGCCACTAAGAATCATGCTCTCAGTGCATACACATTTGATGAAGTGGTGGCCTTCAAAAATTGCTTCTGTTTTCATGTTCACAATTTTTTATTTTGAAAAACTCCAAAGGTTTGTCTTTTAATGCAGGGTGCTTCATCTCCATGTGGTGAAGCTGATTGCCACATATTATACAAAGCAGACTTGGAGAATGTGAATCACCTGGTGCAATGAACTCGTAATTTAAGAAAGACTCTTTGTATTTTATTTTAAATGCAGCTTTCTTTTTGTGGGCAATCGTAGAGTCTTCTGCTGTCTCATCATTGGGTTTTTCCCCTTTTCAAAGAAGCTCTCCAGTGACATTTGCTTTTTACTCATTTTGGCTAGGGTTAGCTTGTAAGCTTACCAAAACTGTGACTGAGACAAGTGCACAGTGTGGGAAGAGGCACATACAGAAGTGGTAAATAATATAATGGGTAGGCCATGTGCAGACAAAAATATGTGTTGGATTCTTAATTAAAGCCTGCCACCAGATGCAGCTTAATTGTCACTTGTCACTTACTAATAGTGTTTTGATATGAGTCTGCAAACAATTGATTTATTATGATCTCTGTGCATTCAAACCTCTCTGCTAATGTTAATCTGAATTTGTAGCCACTCCCCAGCACTAGCCTCAGGTCCACCTCAGATCATCGGGCATTAGATTCTCATAAAGAGCACACAACCTAGATCTTTCTCATGTGCAGTTCACAATAGGGTTCATGCTCCTATGAGAATCTAATGCCTGATGATTTGAGGTGGGGCTGAGACTGTGATGCCAGCGCTGAGGAGTGGCTTCAAATACAGATCAAACTTTGCTTGCTCTCCCATTGATCACCTCCTAATACGCAACAGACAGGTATTTAACAGGCCACGGATTGGTACCTTGCTTTAGCTGAATAAATAATAACTGACATTAATTGAACACTTACTTAAATAAGCTATGTTAAAAACTTTAAACTTCTCAAGAACTCTAAAACTAGGTATTATTAATATTATTTTATAGATGAGAAAACTAAAGCTTAGCAGAGTTAAGTAACATGTCTAACCTCACATGATTAATAAGCATCATTACTTCTTTGTCACCTACTTAGAAACTGGTAGAATAAAGATTTAAACCTTAGAAATTTGACCTGAAATCCGAAACTCTTGAGCATTTCTCTACTCTTTTATAGATACCAACTCATTTGGGCTATACAGGAATTCAGCATCTACATTAAAAAGAGAGAGAGAGAGAGAAATTAAAAAAAAAAATTCCCTACTTTAAACTAAGAGGATTGATGCGGCTGGGCCTGTTGAACTACTAGACTACCTTGGGAAAGGATACACTCTCAACTTGGGGTCTTATTCTTACTATCTGGCTTCTTTTAATCACCAAGGATTCTTTGGGCAAATTTTGGACTATTAAAAGTTCTCAAAGAATTGTGAGATTGCTTTCTTGATAAATTCAATTTCTATCATTAGGAATTAAATTAAGAATAAATCAAATCAAACTAATTTCATGGTTAAGACTAGAAGTGTAAGACAATAAATGTGATAATTCTCATGAAACTCTACTAAACAACTGTATGAAGAAGTTTGCTACAAGAGATGTTCTAAAGGTTTAATTCTAGGTGTAACTTAAATATGCAGTCCTGTGAGTTTCTATGAATCCAGACACAAGTCTGTATTTCTAAAACACAATTAATAGCACTCCTTTAACTCCTTTAATAGCACTCCTATGTTAACTCCTTTAACATAGATTATTTCTATGCTTTTAGGAAAATTATACAGGCACCAGGAAATCTGTAATTTTTTCTTCCTTAGAAAAAAATTTCCAAGAAAATTTGATCTTTAAATGTTTGTGAAAAAGATGGTTTTTATAGTTAATTTGAATTTAAAAGTAAAGAAATTTTTTTTATCCTCTCTCCCCTCAAAAACATGGAAATGAACCTCTCGAACATATTTCACAGGACCTCATTGCAACTTTTGGTCCATCATATTCTTTTCAACAGTTGGAGATCTGTTCTTACTTATCTCCATTTCTCTGGGGTTATCATAGCTCTTTATATGTGTGGAATAAATAAACACAGAATTATCCAGGATCTGAGAAAACATAAAATATCTCCAGAGACAGAAGAACAAGATCTTGATAGCCTTGATGGTAAGATTTCTGAGAACAAATAAAATAAAATGAGGCTTAACTCACATGTGTAACAAGGTCACTAAAGCAACCTTAATCTTCATGGGCTCATGCTCTGAGAACTTTAAGAATTCTCAAATTTAATCAAGTGTGTGTGTGTGTGTGTGTGTGTGTGTGTGTGTGTGTGTGTGTGTGTGTGTATTTCCCTCACTGTTTAATTTTTTCACGTTTACTAATGTCTTAGTTTATTCTGGCTGCTATAACAAAACACTACAGACTGAGTAGCTTTTAAACAACAGAAATTTATTTCTCTTAGAGTTTGGTAGTCAGGCTGCCAGCATAGTTGGCTATCTTCCGGATCATATGCAGAATACTTCCCATGTCCTCATATGACTGGGGAGCTCTCTAGGGCCTTTTTTATGATGTACTAATCCTATTCATCAGGGCTGACTTTCATGACTTAAGCACCTCCCAAATCCCCTATCTACTAACACCATCACCTTTAGGAGTCAGAATTTTATCATATGAACTTGTGTATGGGAGTTGGGAGGCATAAACATTCAGACCACGGTGATTATACTTCCTTAGTTCTATTACTATCAATAGCAGATATTTTTTATCTTTTGTTCCTGGACATAGAGCTTCTCCCATTAGACAAGATACCCTGTGTGTCATGACACAGATCCAATGTCAAGAGGTCTAGGTTCCTGCACAGAAATACTGCAGCAAATGATCTTTTTCATGTTGTACAGTAGTTACAGTAAGCTCCTGTTCTAGCTGCTAGTCACTAGGTTGAAATTGAGAATGTCAAATCCACAAATGCTAAAGATTCTGTATTAAATTGTGCATAATAGATAGACATTCTCTGAGACCTAAATAAACATTCTCTATGGATTAAGGACTGTGTTATGTAAATGCCAGTCTTAAAAAGAAAATAAAAAGGCATAACTAAGAGAGGTTTATCTCTGATTGTAATTACTTCTTCAGTAATCATAGCTCATATAATTGCTTGTTCCCTAGATACTGGCCACTTATTTGATGACTACATAATTACTGATTTTAAATATAACAGTCTATTATTTCATTACTATTATTATTCTTGATGTAGGGAGCATAATTTTCTTTAAGAAAAGCAGGACACATAATAAAGCATATTTGAAGATGAAAAAGGTGTATATTCTGTATAAAAAAATTGTGATTGATTATCTTATGTGGGCCATCCCTACTTAAATTTTTAAAGCCAAATATTATTCTCCAATTTTTACTGCTATTGTTATCTCTTTGGATTAATTAAACATAAATGGGAGCTAGGTATCTGCAGGAATCAGAAAAGAAGAACTTTTAAACCTAAATTATTAATTCCCTGTCCTTTAGGAAAAACACAAATTAGCAATTTTGTTATGGGAGTCTAACTTGTGCCTATGCTAATCTTTCACGTTATTCTGAAAGGTGAAACAGTCAGTTGCCAGAGAGGGTGGGAAAATTGAATTACTGAGTTTGTAGTTTTCTTTTATCACACTCTTTGGAAGTACACTGAGTGTCTAGAACTTTAGAGAGACCCTTTACTGAGGTAAATATAAAGTACTTCTCCAAAAGAAACATACACAGTTTAGCAATTAGCAACAATTTTTGGTGAGCAATTTTATGCTTTGCTTCATTAACAATGTGCCAGCTTTTTTTGAGTCTAGGCACAGGAACTTAACAATGACTTGGTCATTAAGATCTCAGATGGGCAAGGTTGGCAGGGCTGTTAACAGTTGATTACACTCCCTAGATGGAATAAAACTCATACTCTCTTTGGGGAAATTTCTACTGTCCATTAAAAAGTTAATAATCTATAATTTCTGCTACGGTCACGATGCAAGTAGTTCTCTATAGAACTACATATTAAAATTACATATTTTAACCAGGTACTTTTTACTTAACCACAGAAAGTGTCCAGAGTTTTCAAAGACTCCAGAGTCCAGAGTTTTCAAATTCCAAACAATGCTTAAATATTTACAATTGTTTTTCATGAAAAGTTCACCTAGCTCCATTATTTTTACATAAATATTATAACAATGTGTATGCTGGCGAGAACACCTTTTAATTAATTATCTGAATTATCATATAATTATTAAAATGTCATTCAAATTGTGGTTATTTTTTGTTTATGTCCATTAGAAAACCCAACAAATATGAAAAATAGCTCCAATAATGGGAGTGTGTGTTCACTGCATGTATAAAGAAAATAAAAACAAAAGAAACCAATCGGTGACCTTTCTATAGGACTTATTGCCTCAATTCTATTAGGTAGAAGTGGGATTTCTAAGCTCAAACATATCAATACTAAAAATAAATTACTCTAGATCATTTAAACAGTGATAGATGGGCTTCGGTTTGAAATGGTTTTGCAAATGAAATTGCCTCCAGCAGTAAAATCAGGACCCCCATATTTCTCTAACCTCTTTTCATCAAGTCAAGCTTTAAAAAAAAATTTGTTTTGTGTCACTGCTTAACAACGCAATGTCTCAGGATTAATTTATAGGCAAGAAGTATTGTTTGTTCATGTTTTTTTTGTTTGTTTTTGTTTTTTTACAATTTTAAATTGATTCTCAAATGGTAGAAGATACAATTAGATTAACTATAACTAAAAATTGGCACTTATTATTGAATATTAAGATAATTAATATTTATGCCTTTTCAGAGTTAAGCAATTCTTCAGTTTTATATTACTATACTGTAACTAATAATGATTTGGCAACAATCATTATTTAGCCACAAGAGCAAGATAGCACAAATTGTTATCAGTGAGATGATGGCAACAACAAAACAGAGATTTTCAATTCTCAAAACTATGAAACATCTAGTTTCAACTTGGGGATGTCAAGAGCATCACTCCCACTCTAACAACAAGGAAAAGACTGAACAAATGGCAAATTAACAACTTTTCTTAAACTTATGAGAAAACTGAGGTTGGCGAGGAACCAATGAAGATAAAATCTGGGGTAAGAAAAGTATATACAGGGAGCAACAGACCAAGCATTTGCTTACTTAGAACAAACACTGCCGGATGCTGTTTAAGAGAGTCAGCTAAAAATGTTTTTTTTTAATCAAATTGCTAAAGACTGAGTGTAGGCTATCAAAGGGAGTTAAGTCCCTGGAGATGCAGAATAGGAGAATTCTGTACTATTATAGGATTCTTCTCTATAAACCCTACCAGGCACTTAGACAGATAAGCTGAAAATCCTGAGAAGGTTTTCTTGATGGAGCTATTAGAGAAAGAAACAGGAATTATTCTAAAGGTATGCACACCTAACAGATTCAAATTACATGAGACAAAAATTAATAGAACTGAAAAGACTCAGTAATTGATAGAACAAGTAGGCAGGAAGTAAGAGATACAGATGATCTAAACAGCAGTGTCCTCCAACTTATTTAACTGACATTTATGGAACATCTCACCCAACAACTGCATAATAGACATTCCTCTCAAGTGTACATAAGTATTCACCATATAAAATAATTCTTGACAATTTTAGAAGAACAGAAACAATACAAACTATGTTCTTAGATCATAATGGGATAAAGCTTTAAATCAATAACAGATATATAAAAAATCAAAGCATTTGGAAAATAAACAACACTCTTAAATAACTCATAGATCAAAGAGGTATCAAGAAATAATTTTAAATATTTTAAATTGAATAAAAATAAAAATACATCATAAAAAATTTGTAAGGAGCAACTAAAGCAGCACTAACAAGTAAGTCTGTAGCATTAAGGCTTACAATAAAAAGAAGGAAAGTCTTAGGTTTTAACTTAAGCTTCCACCAGAAGAAACTAAAAAAAAAATCAATTTAAATCAAACACAAGCAGGAGTAAGGCAATAATATTACTTATTTATTTATTAAATATTTATTAGAGCATAAATCAATGAAATTAAAAATAGAAAAATAATAAAAACATCCATAAAACCAAAAGATCATTCTCAGAAAAAAAAAATAAAATTGATAAAACTCTAGCCAGACTGAACAAGGAAAATACAAGTTACCAATATTGAAAATAAAAGAGAGAATATCAGTAGTAACACCATACACATTAAAAGGATGATGATGGAATACTGTGAATAACTCTATGCTCATAAATTCAACAATTTAGGTAAAAGTGATAAGTTCCTTAAAGACACAAACTGCCAAACATCATTTAGGATGAAGTAGATAATGTGAACAGTCCTATATCTATTAAAGAAACAGAATTGTAGTTAAAAAATCTTTCATAACTAAATCCTATCCCATATGGCTTCACTAATGCAGAACAAATAAGTGAGTTTAGCAAAGTCATGAGATTATTATTCAGAAGATAGTTTTACTCTTAAATGCCAGCAAAGAGCAACTGGATTTAAAAACAAAACAAAACAAAACAATAGCAATAGAATGAGCACAAAAGCAATCCGTGTGAGAGGATAATAAGAACAGGATCTACATGTTGCAAACTACACAATCTTATTTTAGAAAATTAGAAGTCATGAATAAATGGAGAGAGATACCATATTTATGGAAACAATATTGTTAACATTTCAATTTTTCCTAAATAGGTCTATTGCTTCTATGCAAACCCAATCAAAATCCCTGCAAGTTTTTTTGTAGATATTGATAAGCTTGTTCTAAAATTTATATGAAAGACTGTCCTTCATAAGTAAATAAATAAACTGTGGCACACCTCTTCACAAAATGGAACACTACTTGGCAATAAAATAGAATGAGCAATTTATTTATACACCAACAGGGAAGGATTTTAAATTTATTTTTTTAAATGAAAGAAGCTAGGCCCAACTAGTTACAAATTATATGATTTCATTTATAGTACATTCTGGAAAAGGCAAACTATAAGGAAATAAAACTGATTAGTCATTACCAGATTGGAAGTGGAGTGAGTGATTGACTTCAAGGGAGCAGCATGAGGTAATTTTTTAATTTAATAGAAAATTGTGTATGATAATATGGTAATATGGATACATGACTCTCTGAATTTGTCAAAATCCACAGAACTGTATACAACAAAGTGTGAGTTAAACTCTATTTAAATGAGAAAAAAAAATGAACCAGGATGTAGGAGGAATCAAAGATTTCCATGCAGACCATGACACACGAATCTAATTGTATTGCATATGTATGTAGAACCACAATAAAGGGATTAGGAGAAAAAGTTGCTGACTCTATTTGGAAAATAGAGTTTTGACTAAATATTGTGAGGCTAAAGAATAATAAGAACTGTACAAAAACTCTGAATTCTAGTTCATAAATTTGTTTCTCACAGTGTTCAGTTTAGCAAGTCTGAAATGACTTTAGGTGTACACTAGAGCTGAACAAGTAAAAAAATATATTGTACATAATAAAATTCAGGGTCACAACTTTAGAGAATGAAGCTGTAAATAAGCAAGGAGAAATGTTAAAATGAACCTTGTGGTTTGGGATTGAAGTTGAATTTATCAATATAAACTCATGTTTATTTTAATAGGTAATTAGATAGATAGTTAGAAGATGACAGATGATAGATAGATAGATGATAGATAGATAGATGATAGATAGATGATAGATAGATAGATAGATAGATAGATAGATAGATAGATAGATGATAGACAAATATAGATAAGTGTATATACATGTGTTAGTATACATACATTTATTTCCTGTTTGGTGAAGGGGCTAGAAGCAGTGACCCAGAACATCTAGTGCCAAGATTTCAGATTCTAAATAACACTCTCCAATAAAAGGATTCAAAGCTCCTTGAAGAAATTACTGGTTATAGAAAAGGGATATAAAAAATACTCAATGAGCCTGGAGAATCTTGCTGTACTAAAAAAGTAAGAAAATGCATAACCACCACCACCACTCTCCATAAACAAATTGTGGCTCATATAAAAAAGACACAAAAGCTAGATTTATTGAAAAAAGCTCCCAACATGCAAAGCTGGAAAAATTTCAGAAATAAAATAAGTAACAATAGTTCTGATTCTGACACAAAGAATAAAATAAATATCCACGGGTCCATGCAAATATAAATAAGTGATTGAATAAACAAATGGGAGAGAAAAAACAATTCTTCCTTACAAAAGAATTAGAATCAATAAATGTGTGTTACCAGAGGGAAGGGGTAAGAAGGAGGTAGATAGCAAAAAAAGGAGTCAAATATTTGATGATGGAAGGAAATTTAACTTTGGGTAGTGAACACACAATGTAATAAACAGATGATGTATTGTTGAATTGTACACTTGAAATGTATTTAATGTATTTGTATTTGTCACCCCAAATATTTTAATTTAAAAAATCAATACATGTGGGAAAATTAGAGAAACAGAAAATCACCATTATAACACTATGGCATTGACTGCCATAGGCAAAAATTCAGTTATGTGTGCTAAAATTAGTGAGTGAAACTTTGAGGAAAATCAGAATATTTGCATTATACTCAAAGTATCTTCTTCAAAATATTAATTACTGTGGTGGTTTTAACATCTATCCACAAATCCTTTGATATTCCTTCCTCAAGAAGGCAGAGCTTACATCTCCTTCCCTTAAGAATGGACTGAACTTAGTGACTTGTTTACAAAGAATATACTATGTAAAGAGGAAACAGTAACTTACAATGGAGGAAGAAACCTGGTAACACTTCACAAGTATCAAGATCATAAAACAAAGTAAAGATAGATAGAGGAACTTTGAGAGATTGGAGGAGATCACAAAGAATGATCTGGAGAATATACATGCTTATTTGTCAATCAAGCCAAAGTTGGATAAGAATAATATTGGAAGCCAGAGTAGGGATGATGAATAAGACTTGGGTTATTCCTTTGGAATTGCAAATTTACTCTCTTGGGACATTGTAGAAACTCAATCTATGCATAGATCTGCCAATAAGACTTTAAGTCCAAATTTACTTTAAAATTATTATTCAATGGTTCAGCAATCAATTTACATCAAATGTTGGCATCATTCATTAATATTGCTCTTTAATAAGTATACTGGAATCTACATTAGGTAGCTTCTTATTGTTTGAGAGTAAAATAAATCTCTCTTTTGTAGGCAAGAAAGCTTGAAGAGAGAGAAACAATTACACAAAAAATACATGATATTTTTGTACAAATATACAGTTATTCTAAAAAAATGCCTCCTAAGTTCCTTTGGCCACTCTGACTCCCTTGAACTATGATAGCATGAGAAATGCATAGGGAATGAGTTACCTCTTTAATAAGGTAGGCAAACAGCTTTTATTAGAACTAGAAATCTGCATATTAATTTTCCTTGTCAGAGACTGATATGTCAGTTTCATATTCATCCAATTCATGCTCATTCACATACAGGTATATTTACACATCACTCCATGCAGTCATGCTTATATAGGTAATTTATCATGGATTAATGGTCAGCAAATGCAGAAATATGTGATGCCATCAATGGTCTTTATAAAATACCCCTGATTCATGAATCCTTTCAACTATCTAACATAAGATGATTTGGTTGATTTGAACCAGTATTTAATTTAAATAGAAAGGTTTATAATCCATGTGCTGACATTAAGATACAGCTCATTATGTATATAAGTATAATAATATTGTGTTTAAACATCTCTGCACACGAAAAAAATGACTATAAGCAAGGTCTTCTAGGAGAACGCTGGATAATTCCAGTTTCTACTAGAAAGGGAAGAAACTCTTCTATAAAGACTTCTCCGAAATGTCCAATTTTCATTGAAAAGAGAATATCATATTTAAGTAAGTTGTAATTTTTATTACATATTAATAGAAATTACACAAAAAAATAAAAAAGGGTAAAGTTGAGAGACTTCCTTTGATATTCCATTACACCAGTAATGTTTTGCTTTTATTACAATCCATTCTGTATTATTGTCACGCATCCAAAACAAAAAAACAAAGCAAAGCTATGTGATTATCGAGGCAATGAAAATAAACTTGCACATTTTCTACTAAAAAATGTAGAGAATAAATATCCTATCTCAAGCTTGCCATGCTTTTGACATTTGTCGGTCTGAATGCAAAGCAGAAACTTACTCCCTCAATCTTTACAAAAAGTTTATTAATAAATCAGATTAAAAAACGTATTTTCTGATGATCAGCAGCATGGCACAAAAGCAATTAATTAGTATTCATCTGTGGATGAATACCAATTTGAAAATGTGAGAGATGGCTTTTTTGGGGGGCAAAGCAGTATTTCTCTTTCCAAAACTGGAGAATTTTAGAACTAAAATGAATTTTGAGAAGTCTTGCATATCAGCATTGGCATATGGCAAGCAATCACTCAGTGCAGGATGAGCAAGTGAATAAATAGGTGGAATGTCCTCATGCTTCTGACATTGGATAGAGTTGTACTTAAACTGTCTTAGAAAAATTACCCTGTTTTACAATTTTTAAGGTAGATATTTCCAATACTCTTTGGTAATTGAAGCTATGGTTATTATTATCAAGATTTTTTATACTAACTAATTCTAATAGTCTATTATTCTATACCAACCTTCGATTCCATGATTTCTAGCTCCTGCTGGTGCATTTAAGCTCATTTCCCCTCATCCTCATTTTTAGGGAAAACAAAGAACAGATTCTCACTATCGTATTTCTACAGTGCTCAGATAAATCCACTTTACCTCAAAACATTTAATTAACAAGAGACAAAAAGTGAACATTCTAAATTCTTTGCTTCTTGTAAGAGTAGGACTGAATTCTTCTGTGGGAGGAGCTGAGGTATTTGGGGCCATGGTAATAACCAGTGGTCTGAAGCAAAAGGGTGTATATGGGAGTGGCTAGCTTCATATTTGTAGGCCTAGAGTGGTTAGAAATGACAGCGTTTTCAAGGTGTTGTATTTCCCAGTCCTTATGTTGTATATGAGGAAATGAAGGTCAAAAGAAGTTGAATTAATTTACTAAAGTCATATGATTAGTTAATGTCCAGCTAGAATTTTTCAACCAGGTTTTGTGAGGGCCAGTAGGGCTCTGTCCTCTACCATAGTGAAAAACCCCACAAAGATATTTTACCAGGAGAAGACATGATAGATTAATGAAAGAAGCCCTGTGCTGGATAAGACCAGGAGATGTTTTTTTAGTAATAATAGTAATAATAATTATTACAGAGAACACTGATTGAAATATGACAGGTATGGCACTAAATGCTTGATGTTTAATATCTTTCTTAACCTTCAAAACAGTTTAATGAATTAGGTGATACCACCATTTCCATTTGAGAACATTGAGAAACCAAGTTTAAGTTGTTAGCTCAAGATCACATCATAACTGGCATAAATTGTCCTTGAAACTGACTCAGCTAGACCATTTAACATCTCTCAGCTATTACTTAGTTAAGACAATGAGCAGATTACACTCTAAGGACACATAGTTTATGAAATAAATGTAAGAAATAATCCTATCTGCTTTGTAGCAATTTTCCTAGAGGGCCTCCAAAGCTTCTGACTTATGTCAATTTGTTTGCCCACAAGCCTAAGAATGTGCATAACTTCAGTAAACTGGAGAGCAATGCAAAGTTGCTGACAGTGGTTTCTCTTTCTGACAAACCACTGCTGTTAAAGGGATTTATTTTAATCCTTGGTAAGACAAATTTGAGAGCACCTCTGTAGAGCAGTGTGTGTCCCTAAGTGAGCCAAAGCTGGCCCTTGGCCGCCTATGTGGCTTTGGCCAGTGGGATTTGAATGGAAGGAACTAGATGATCAGGGAAGCCATGGACATCATGCTTTTAAAAAATCTCTGCTTTCAGGGGATAAAGAACAACATGAGAAATGTAGAACACATCAGAACCATCTCAAAGCCCACAACAGCCATGTTAAAAAACAAAATCCTCTTGGAAAAAAGCAATGTGATATTTATAACTTCAGAACAATGACAGCTCTTCAGTTGGTGTCAGCAAACACTATATATAAGAAATGACAAAGAGAAATATCTTTTCCCAACAGAGGGGATTTGCCAGTGCTCATAGGCCTACTCACTGAAACCCTCAGAGCTAACTCAAGTCAAGGAGAATATCTTTCAATGCCATGGAGATCCAGGCACGAGGAGCATGTCTAGTAGAAAAGAGCTTCAGAGATGGGCACTAGACCCTCTCCTGCTATTCTTATGCTCTGCCATTTTTAGGTTCTTCCTGGAAAGTTGACTGTGTTTGAATTGAAATGGCTCCTGGGTGAGAGCTCACACTTAACTGTTATTAGGTGTCCTTATAAATATCAGAATCAGTCAAGGAGAAGTGGTTTGCCTCATAGTTAAGAAAGGTAGGCCATTGAAATTTATGAATTTAACATTTCTGTTTATGGTTATTTGAAAAATATTAGGTAATCACATCTGTTATTTTGTAATTTGGCTGAGTACCAATGTGCTTTGTGCACAGGGAGAATGATATTGGTTTGCAGTAGTGAGTTATCCAGGGAGTAAGAGAACTAATCAACACTTCCATAGCTCAACTCATCACCATCATGTTTGGCTCATGATTCCCATGAAATCATTAGACTGTTATTTACTTGTGAAAAAGATAAAGAAAGAGGAAAAAAGAGAGAATATGACCGTGCAGTGAGAGAAAATTTTAATGAATATGAAAGATATACCAAGGTGTGCCATGAGACTTCTGAACAGGAAAGATACAATTCTCAATAGAAATAAAGTTAGATAAAAGTTAGAAACCTGTCCATATTTGAAAGCTTAGACAGTTACAAAGGTCTAGAAAAAAAACCCTTACAAATGTCTGGAGCCTATCAATAATTAAATAGATTTATTTCAGAAAGGATGGCTTCATCTAGTGTTTTCAAACCTGACAATGAGAATTAACTGGGAGGCTTTCTTAACTATGAAAAGTTCAGTTAGACATTCAATAGCTTTACTAAATGTTGTACACCAAACACTGTGCAAGGCATTGGACACTCAGAGACATAGCTGTGGCTTCTATCCTTCTGCTCTGGTGCAGGCAATATCCTTTTGTTCTTCAGAAGGAGTTCAATGAAGGATTCAAACAGACCAGCTTTATCCTTATTTCGGGTGGATGTGAGATCCATTTGTACCATTGTTTTTACTGTAAATAAAAATTGACCTATAAAAGTCAGATGACTTGACATTTTAGGATGATGGGTTTATGCAAAAAACTTAGAAGACATTTTCTCAGACATTTTTCTTACATGAAAAATGAAAATTGTTATTGAATTAAACACCCTCATTCTTAATTTGTGATGTTTCCTTACAAGCCAAGCTTGTTGGGCAAGGCTATTGGACTGGGACCTATAACCATATGTTAGTTCAACAAACATGTTTTTTTTTTTTTTTTTACAAAGTGCCTGACCTTGTGCTAGGTAGTGGACTAAAAAGATGGGGAAAGCTATAAAAATAAAAATCTGCTCCTTTGTGAGGAGAGGGGAAGTCCAAGAAGAGAGCATAACACAATTAAAGGCATAAAATATGAAACAACGTCACATGTTCTAAAGGTAAACATATTTCTGTATTGATGGGGCATGACAAGACAATGGAGAAAGGAGAAGATTTAGAAATTAGATTAGAGAAGTAAAGAGGGGTAGGTCATATTGATAACAACAGCAGCAACAACCACACACACTTATTAAGCCCATGTGACATGCCAGAAATTGGTCTTAGTGTGCATGTATTAACCCATCTAATCCTTATCACAGTACTAGGAGAGAGGCTATCACCTGAACATATTGGGGGATAGAGAAGGACCGTTCTAGGGGCTGAGTGTTTGTAGCAGTTCAAAGCCCATCATCCAGGAAATTTTGACGGGAGCTCCCACTATAACCCAAGTAACAAAAGTATTTGATCCAGCTACAAAATGATGTAGAAGCAATGCTGACATCTCTTGCTGCCATGATGAATACACACATTCCACAGTCAAAGGAAAAGAAAATGATCACATTATATAATGGACACAAAACCAAACCAATCAGCAAAGAAACAAACAAACAAACAAAACACAGGGTCAATTCATCTAGATCTAGTTTCCCAAACAAATGAAACCTTGAACATTTCCCATAAATTGCTAATAGCTGAACAGAAGGTGTTTTATCTCTGGCTTTTCTATTGCTGATGTCTGAAAATGTACCACAGTCTTTGTGGATATGCTAACCACGTGAGAAAGTGACTGTTTTTCTTTATGAACAGGCTAACTGTAAACTTGTTAAATTTAGTAATATTATATATGTGTGTGTTTTAAATACCTGTGCTATTTTAAATTTTGCTAACCCCTTTGTACTTCTGCATAAGTTAGTTGGTTTCTCTTTCTAAGTGCCTTTGACTGAGTGTGTTTTTTAGTGTAAGAAAGAGGAGGATAAAATTGTGTATATACCAATTGTATCTGTAAAAAGAAAATCTGAAAGGATGAAGAATATAAAAATTGTTGCCCATTAGGAGCAAAGGAGCAACTGTTTGGGTGAGGCAAGTGTGCAAGATTTTTCACACTGGTTTGATTTTTAAAACATGGAAATATATTAGCTATTTTAAATATAGTAAAAATTTTAAATCCAATGAGGTTGCATATTAGTGTTATTTCTATTTTAGAGATAAGAAAGATGAAGCAGAGAAGGAGTAACTGCCTACCACTCCTACCTGTATGAAAAGGTAACTGTCAAAGAATGACTTTCTAATGGCTGGACATATGTATGTTATAATGATCCCTGTCAAGACAGAGGGAAGAATAAAATGGAAGAACTGGAAATGGAGAAAAGAGCAGACAGTGGGCAATGGAAGTAGTTCATGTGAGGGACGGTATGGATCTAATCTCAAGAAATATAGATGAAGAACCAGGACTATAGCTCAGGAATACTAGAAAGTGACATAAACTAAACTTGTTACCTGATTGGCCTTGAAGGGAAGAAAGAGTGCAGTGTAATTCCTTTGTCTGAGGCTTAAGAGTGAATGAACTGTAGTGTCCTAAACTGGGATAGAAGAAAACAAAATGCAAAATTTGAATGAATATTTCAGTAACTGTAGGCAGCTATGCAGAGGTACAAGTCAGAGCTGAGAATAAAAAATAAGGAGTACTAAAATGATGACTATGTAAAAATGACATAATGACAGCTAGGTAAAAGAACACCGAGAATCAGATTTAATACCTATATGGTCTCATTTTGTACCTGGACCTTTGGAGACCTTAGCTTTTGAAAGACTTTCAAAAAGTCTACAGCAAAGTATGAGATGTGGGATTCAAACCATACTTGCCTGGTCCCAAACCCCCCCTTTTTCTCACTCTGCCATCTATCAGACATTATAACAGATGTTCGTAAGAATACATTTTCTATCAAATGCCTCACAAATAAAATTCAGCATTATCATCTCAAAAATATCCCTTGATTGATTAATTTTTAGTTTGCTATCATAACTACTAAAAATTATCTTTCCTATCTCCTGAGGTTTTTCTATTGTATAGTGTAAGTATAGAAATATTTCGATCCATTTTTCTGCCTTTAAAGAAAGAAAACTAATCTATAAAGTTAATATATATATATAAGGTATTGTCAGTAAACATTAATTTCTAGAAGGTATATAATAATCCGATACCAAAGATACCACAGAAAAATTGACAGAGGATTATTAGATAATATTAGGAAACAGAAAGTTCACTGCTTAAGAAGGAAGAATTGAGAGACTTTGACTTTTTATGGTATGACAGTGAAACTATATGTGACTCATTCTTTGCCAGAAATCATGCATTTACCAATATCTAGAAAGTCAGAAGAAGATATTAGTCCCAAAACTCAAAGTGTGGGGGTGTGGAAACACTGCTATCTCAGGTGCTCTATTTTCTGTTGACTGACTGAAGTGTTTGCACAGAGCTCATCCTTGTGGTCTCTATAACTTCTAGATTAAAATGAGTACAACCAATTGATAAAGAAGATGAATACATATGTCCCATGAGTATCTGTAGTGACTGTAGGAAATTACCACAAATTTAGTGGCTTCAAATAACACAACTTTATTTTCTTATAGTTTTGTAGGTCAGTAGTCTGAAATGAGTCTCACAGGGCTCATACCAAGGTGGTAGCAGGGTTGTGTTCCTTCTGGGGGATCTAGGGGAGAAAGTGTATTCTTATCTTTGTCAGCTTTTAGAGGTCACCCTCCTTTCTTGACTCATGGCCCCATTCCTCCATCTTCAAAGCTAGCTACTTGCATCTCTGATCCCTCTTCTGTAGTCACATTTCCCTCTGACTCTCTTTTTCTATCTCCCTCTTTTATTAAAGACTCTTGTGATCATATTGGGCCCACCTGGATAATCTAGAATAGCCTCCTTACTTTAAAGGCAGCTGATTAGCAACCTTAATTCATTCTGTATTAATAATTCCCCTTTACTTTGCAGCTTAATATATTTACAGTTTACAGAGATTAAGGTGAAGACATCTTTGAGGAACCAATACTATGCCTACCAGAGTATCTTACATACTTGACTAGTTCACCATTTATAATCTGAGAGTTGTATGTTTGAAATATACTGTAAACTTTTGGTTGAAACATATGAATATGAAGAATATGAATATGCATTTAAAGAAGAACAAGTGTTGCAAGTTTTGTTAGAGTATAAGTTACTTTCATAACTCAGTATATATCTGCAATATTATAACATTTATGAAAGTTAAACTAGGGTCAAGAGGATGTTAGCTCATTTTGATTAATCTTATAAAAATCAATATCAGTTAGGGGGAGAGTAAGAACACCTTATATCCAATGTCCCCGTTTTATTTGGAATTTCTTGGCTTTTTAAATACCATTATTAAAAGTCTAAAAGTTAATTACTGAAGTAGATATTTCCATTCTGGCTCTACAATTTTTAAGTTTTTATTTAATTAAAGAAACAGCTTAATATAACTTTATCTGAAATCAATAAAGTTTAATTCAATGGAAAAGAGAAAAATAAATAATTTTGCACACTAGTGTTTCTGATAACAAAGGAGGGACACTATCCTGGCCCCGAGTGTCCATTCAGTCATTATGGTTTTCTGAAAGGACCAACTCTGATGCTGGATTCTTGTCTAACTGGTATAATGTTGGAAATGAGATATAAAACACAGAGGATCTTGAGAAAGTAACAAGTCAGTGCCCCTCTACAGAGGGAATGGAATGGAAGACTTTCATATTGTTTTTGGCATTTACTATTCAAATCAATCTTTCCAAAGAGCTGAAACCACAGATGTGCATCGTTGCCATGTTATCTGCCCTCCTGTCTTCCTCCTTGCAGTTTCAGTCCAAACAGACTGATTAGAAACCACCACTGGCAGAAGGGCTCAAAGAGCTACAGAGCCTACCCCAGGACCAAGGTCTATGAGTTTTATATTTTAAACCAAGGCTCCTCAGCCCCCTGGCTGTGGACCAGTACAGGTCTGTGATCTGTTAGGAACCAGGCCACACAGCAAGAGGTGAGCAGTGGGCAAGTAAGTGAAGTTTCATCTGTATTTGCAGCAACTCTTCAGCACTAGCAGCACCCTCAGCTCCACCTCAGATCATCAAGAGTTAGATTCTCAGAGGAGCACTGGTCTCTGGTGCCATAAAAGTTGGAGAATGCTATTTTAGACTATATATAAAACATTAACAAATGGCACCAGGTATAAGATCTTTGAATTGTGTCTGTCTTTCAAAGAGTGTATATTAAACACCTGACTGCTCACTCTTCAGAATTTAGCACAAAATATCTATTTTGAAAGAATAAAAAGTAGATGAAAAATATTTTTAAAGGAACATGATCTGAAAAAAAAAACATTTGATCTTGAAATGCTCATTAAATAATATTTTATCAAGTGTGAACTGGATTTTCCGTGCACCTGAAGTCTACTAGAACCATTCTGTAGGACCATGGTTAATCAGTTAATTGGATACAAACATAATGGTAGACTCAGAAAGTTCAATACATTCATTGATTAATTTCTGTGTCCTTATTTGTAAAATAAAGAAAAGCATCCTAGAATTTTTTACTTATGTGAATGAAGAGAGTATGATCACCAAGGAGAAGCTGAGAAGGTGATTCAGAAGTTTTCAAAAGTGTAAGGATGATCCTTAAAAATAATTTATCACAATTTTGACAGAAGATATATTATGTAGGTATATAAATTTAAAACAACAGAGTAAACAAAAACTAAAGCAAATAGACGAGATGACACGCAGGGTGTGTAGACAATAGGACACTTATCTTTCCCACATTAAAGATCAGTGCTGTTTATTTTAATTATCTTAGAGCAACATTCCCAGAATGATTTTCCTGCCTCTATAAAATAAAGCACAGAAAAGAAAGTGTACAGAAATGGAAAAATAAATGAATTTAAAAGTTATTACAAAGTAATAACTTATCTTCTCATGTAATTTAGAATGCAACAAAACAGGATTAAAGATTCTATAACTGTCACTCATCGTTCACTTCCCAATTTAAAGTATCCATTCTTTCTTCTATATCTTTGATGAAAAAACAACATCACAGACAAAGCAAAAAAAAACAGTGACAACAGCTCTTCTATTCAAGGTCACTCCTGTTCAGAAATGAAAACGAATGCTTGGCTATTGGAAGAGTTACAGGTTCAAGTAGTAAATGAGAAATAAATATTTCACTCTGCTATCACTTAGAATAAAAAATTTTCTTTATCATTCTTCTCTTCTCAAACAATGGGCATTATTTTTATAGAGGCTAGAGGTCCTCAATTTTCATGGCTGTATTATATTCTACCATAACATTATCTTCTCTCTAAAAGTATCTACACATGTAATAAATGACAATTTCTTACCTTACTTGATCTATCAGCTTCATTTTACACTTGGTCACTCCATCTTCCTTGAACTCTTGCTTTAAGTTGTTTCCTAGATATCACTCTCTCCCAGTTGTCCTTCTACTTCCCTGACCACCCATTCTGGCTTCTAGGCTGTTTCACTCTCCATCTCTTGGATGTCTAGATATTGGAGTCTTCAAAGTGCAATCACTGAGCCTCTTCCAATTTTATTGCTTGTTCATTCTCTTGTTGTATTATGTTTACTTATTTGACTCTAAAACCCATCTGTAAACTGGTGACTCCAAAATATATATGTCTAAGTTGGTTTCTGCACTAGTTAGTGTAACACTTATTTTTTTAATAGATAAACAACCAAATCTCAATGGCTTAATACAACAGAGGTGTATTTCTCACTCTCCATGGCTATCATAAGTATTCCTAACTGGCAGGTGGGCTTAGACCTGGTTCTTCAGGAACCAAGGCATTTCTCATCTTGTGGTTTTCCTTCTTTTATTAGAAGTACTAGAAATGATGCATATCACTTGTGTTCATGTTTCCAGGCTAGAATTCAGCCCCAAAGCCAGACTACTGCAAGAAGGCTAGGAAATATGACTTAGCTGGATACCATGGAGGTAGAAGAAAGTCTAATAAACATCTCAATCTTTGCATACTCAAACATGGAAGTCCTAATATTCCTTCCCAAAAAGCTTATTTTTCCCCACAACCTGTCCATCAAAAAATCTGTTGACTCTACCTTCAAAATATATACAGAATCAGATTCCTTCCCACCAGTTTGATACTTCTATTCCAGCCTAAGCGTCTTTAAAATTATGGCAAAAACTTTGAATTTCTACACTTCTTTTCTTGTAATCTATTCTTAACTCTTAGCTGAAACAATCCTTTTAAATTGTAAATCTGCTCATTACTATTCTTAAAAACCCTCTAATGGCTCCATGTCTCCCTCAAAGTTTTTGTCTACCAGGTGATACTGGATATGGGCTATTATTATTCCTGCTCTTCATTCCCTCACTGTGATTCAGACATATTGACGTTCTTGCTGCCCTTGAACTTTCTGTGCAAGTTCTATCTTAGATCCCTCTGCCTGCATAGTCCCCAGATGTCACATAGCTCACTAAAGACCACCTTTTCAGGCAGATTTAAATCGTTCTTCCACTCCACTCAGAATTGCTTTTTCCATTCTCTGCTTCATTTTTTCTGCAGAGAACTTACCATCATTATACTTGTTATTCACCTTTCTTATTAAGATGTTTAATTTTGTTTCTTATCATTAGAATGTGAAATCCATAAAGGCATGGGGTTTGATGTGTTGTTTCTTTTTGTTTCATGTATAGAGTTATGATAGTATTTAGCACATACTAGGTACTTAAGACATATTTTTAGAATGAATAAACGAAACATTTATCATTAGACTCAGGCTAAATGACTGTTTTAATGCCAACCAGCCAGTCTCCTCATGCTCCATCAGCAGGATGATGATACTGGAACTTCAGTATAGATTCAGGGCCAATTATTACTAAGTATTACCACAGTGCCATGCATCATAGGAAAAAAAGAGAAGATACTATCCATAGTTAAACAGAACAGAGACCATTGAATTGGCTGATTGTTGCCCATGCAACATTTATTGGGCCACAGTATGGACAGCACTAGCACTATTCCTTCCTTCTCCATCTCATTTGCTTGATTGGGTCACAGACTTGGCAACACATAAATTTTGTTCAAAGGTATGCCCAAAGTCATTTCTGGATACATCACACTTGATCCTGAGAGGTAAAAATTTTCTAAAAGCAAATGTAAAAAAATATCCTGGCTCATTTTTTTGGTACTTAGGTAGTTGCTGTCTCTAAAGACGTTTAAATATCAACATCATGTCTTTCCACAAATTTCTTTGATGCTCTACCATATTTCATGAGCTTTCAGATGAAGAGATGAAAATTTAAGTCACTTTCACTTTAAACTTTCTCTTTTCTGAGATTGTTTGATACCAAAATTAATTATAGATGTTTAAAATTTAGCAAATATTTTATAGATTATTTTCAGTTTTTGGCTTTTTTTTAATTTTTACATACTTCATGATATTTGCAAGTTTAGTACTGCCAAAATTTTATATAAACTACTCAAGCAAAAATATCATATTGCTGGTGCTGATGATTAATGTTTTATAACACTGAGAAAATTAAAAAATATATAATTGTCATGAATACTAATGGTGCATAATATGTATGAAGGTCATTACATGGTCAAGGAAAGATCTTAAAATAGCTAGCATTTTGATTAGCTCTGATTCCTTTTTTGTCTTCCTATACATGGATTCATTAATACAGCTCTAACATGTCATTAGTCTCACATTGAACGTTCTTATAAATTAGTACTCTAATTTCAAATAAAAAGCAGAAACTTTATCTTTTCATCCAAAAAAGAACTATTGGGAAAAACAAGAATATTGAACTTTCATTGTCTCACCTTCTGTGGGATCTTACTATCCTACTTCCTCTGTACCAGTAGGCCATAATTTTGTGGATTTTGCCTTCTGGTCAAGAAATGATCACCTTGCCTCCATGTGAATTTAAAGAACTGATCTTGAATAACCAGTCCTGAAGTACACTGGAGAGGTAAGGGCGAGTCAGGAAATTATCTCTGGGAAATTGAAAAACAAAACATACCACTTTCTGTTATAAAAAAAAATGGCATTTATTTTGAACTTGGGCACTGGGGAATATATATCAATTTTTGTTAGGAAGATTTGGAATAAAACACAAAATAATTTTTAAAATTGATAATGTTACCTACACATGGATCAGGTTTGAGTTGGTCTTATCCTCTTGTTCTCCCTCTTTCAGTAATCTTTAAATAAAGTGTTTTAGAAAATCACCCAGTGTCTCCTTTCCAAATTTTCACAGTCCAGCTACCGCAGGCTGGTCCTATGCATATTTGTTTTACCCATACAACTACCCTCTGGACAAAAACAATTACTAAAAATTTCCTGAGGACTAATACGTGCTAGAAGGACATTGTGCTAGAAGCTTTGGTGAATGTCAATATAAAAAGCTTTGATCTTTGCCCTCAAGGTACTTATATTTTACTTTTTTAGGGATTCACAAGCAAAATATGAAAATTAGCTTGTTAAAGTATGAAATTTATGAATCTATGAGGGATATTTCTATTTAAGAGGCATTTTCCATATCAAGCAGCAATAGCTGAAAGCATGCTGCCCACCAGGATATGGAACAGTATTAGGGGAAGAGAGACAGAAAAAGAGTGTTGGGTCCCCATGCCTACTGAATGCAAGAGAGGCTCTGAGAGGTAGCAGGGACTGCAGAGGATGCATGTGTGCCTTGCCGGTGATGCCTGACACTTGGGATGAGGTCCTTTGGGCTTGCTAGGGCTGTGGCCAAGATGGGAGAGATGACAGAAATCTCAGTGTGGGTAACAGGAAAGGGTGAAGCAATTATGCGTGTGAGGTGTATGTGTGTAGATACCAAGCTCTCACCCAAATATGCATGCAGGCAGTAGTGAGCCAGGCAGGAACTTCTTAGTTGGCCTTCTCCCTCTATTTTGATTAGCATTTATATAGTATTTAAAATAACGCTAAGTATTTAACATGGTTACCTGAGCTATGCAATCAAAACACACAGAGTCCATAGAAATAAATTAAGAATGTTTAAAAGTCTGCATTGAAGTGAAATTCTATTTGGAAGCACACATGCCACCAACAAAATCTAAAATGCCCCTTTGTCATTTACTTGCTCTTGTATTTTCTCTCTTGAGGCCACAGGATCTTCACTGTTTCTTTCCTCAGCCTCCACCTAAACACAACCTATTTTAATTGAAGAATCTGAAAGTCACTCACACTTAAATGTTAAATGTTTAACAATAAGTAAGTCTTCTCTTCCCAGGGTAATCTGCATGTTACAGACACTGGAGCCTTTTTTAAAAAAATTAATCTTTAGAAGTCCCAGCAGATATGGTATGTATAAGGAATAAATTTATTTTAGAGAGGGGGCATTCCCACATTGCTGATGTTATAACATGAATTCTAGACCTTGTGATGTTAGTGGAAAAAGTAAAGCATTATATACATATTTGTATATTATATATTTTATGATACTTTGGGTTATTATGTTTTTAGAACTGTTCAGAGATACATATTATTAAGTCTAGATATTATACAGAGTTTAGCTCAGAATAACCACTTCATATGGACAAAGATAATACAGTTTTCTTATAAGAAAAAAAAACCTCCTAGGGTAGATTTTGGACATTTCTGAGTAGTTGAAATATTAAAGGGGCACCAGTCACTCAAATTTACATAGTAATATCCTATATTGTATTATTGAGACCTCATTAATGATATGTTTTCTGAGAGTCTAGCTTGCTTTCAGATAGTACTAAAAAGAACATCGATTCTGGAATCAGACTCAGGTTTGAATCCTGGTTTTGAATATAATGATAACAATAATATGATTTATTTAGTGATTACTATGCACCAAGTTTTGAATAAAGCATTTAAGTACATTGTCTTATTTAATCTTTACAAATTTCTGTAAAAAAATATATATTTTTTTAGAGATGAAAAAGTTGTGATTTTTAGAACTTAAGAAAGGTGGTTCCTTCAGCTACTAAGGTATGGCGGTGATATTAACATTTAAGTCTATGTGATGTCAAAGATCACAGGCTTCCCCAGGAACTTATTTATTTTAATAGGTACTTCCTTTACTGTTCTTGCCATGATACTGCATGCTGTGGATACAAAGACAAATAAAATGTCGCTTATGTTAAAGCTCTTCCAGTCTCATTGAGGGACCTGGGTGAACACTCCTGTGACCAGTGTAGACTCTGATGAATATTATGAGAGGATGAGAAGCAAGGTTCCCTTGGCCTCAGAGGATAACACAATAAGACTTCAAGTTAGGATCTTGGAAGAGGTGATGTTCACTATGAACTCTAAAGGACAAGCAGGAATTACTAAGACAAGAAAAACTAATTACCCAAGTGGTGGTTGTAAAGGGCCCATCCCTGCCCAACCACAGCAGGTGCTCAGTAACTCCAAGTCCTGCTCAGGACATCAGGGAGAATCCAGGAGTTAGGATGTATACCATGATATGAGGAGGGAACCAACCAATTGCATAGAAAAATGTCATTTACATATTTGAATAAGTCTAATCCTATGTCTTATGTTCCAGGAAACATTTTTATAAATGAGATAAATATGTCTGTAAAAGCAGAAACAAGAGTGTCCAATTTTATTCTATCTGTGATATATCTATAACTGAAAAAGAGCATCGCTGCTGCTGTATACTCATGAATCCTCCATCCTCTGTGTGTACCAACATAAGAAGCACTGGCCATAACCAGCTCCAGGTGCTGGCAAGATCCCATGAAAGAGAATCATCATTAATGTGAAAATGCAATCACAAATCCTGCTTGAAATAAGGAAGCCATCATACCACTTGCTAGTCATTGACATGTGTCCAGAAAGCATTGTCACCTCTCCATTAAACTGCCCATATGCTGTTGAAGAACTCCATCCACTATCATATAGCATATGGTATTTTCAAAATTTTGTGTGTGAGTCTTAGTTATAGAATTTTATTTATTTACTCAGAAACATTTAACAAATCCCAGTTATATTAGACACCATGATAAGTGGTATGTATAATAACATGGTTCCTACCCTGAAGAAGCTTAGACTAGTGAAAAAAAATATATTAGTTGAAACATGAAATTGCCTCTTTACAGGTACAGAAACTAAATGTTGGCAATTTAATATAGTTCAATCTAACATGATGAGGACAGTGGTGGTGATGGTGGTGGTAGCGATGATGGTGAGTAATGCATATTCACAGGACATCATGCAAAATGCAGAGTGAGACCAATGAACTTTCTTAGAAGGCTAGGGAAAATTCTGTTAGAAGCTGTATTTGCGAGATGAGTATAATCTTGCATAATCTTGGCTTTGGACTCACTTTAGACCTTGTCATTGCCAATAGTGGAGCCAGCAGCTACTCTGAAGGCTCAGATGCTTGCATCCACTGAATAACCATCACCTTTTTTCCTTCCATTTCAGATCTGGAGAATTCCAACTCCAACCCTACTAGATTTTTTTATTCCTTCTTCACTGTGCCTTATCCTCTCTCTCCTTCTTCCCCAGTTTATACTGCATGTCAACTAATTTAAACAATCCCTGCTTTATGTACATATTGCTGCATTGTTGTCATTTGGAAAAACACCACATCCAGATTAAATCAGACTTTCTACCTGCTTTAGATCTCACCCATGAGCTGAATATGGCTAGAGTGAAAACACAACCACAAAGATGGCCTCACTTTACATCCAAGGCCACACTCCTACTGCTTGTATATGACACCATACTTCCCTTGTTCAAGTATTTTTTACATTCTGAAATAGCTATTATACAACTTCTCTTCTTCACTCAAACCTATAGCACTTCCTTTCTATTCTTACTCTTGTTCAATGATCTCATTTAAAGAAGAAATTAGAGAACTATATTGACTACCACATCTGCTTACCTATACCACTTGAATCCATTGGCAACATTATGCAGTATGGTGCCATAGATGACCTAGCCCTGCACGTATATCAAGCCAATCTCCTTATTTATGCTCTAGATCCCATCTCTTCTCCAACATTATCAATTTTCCTCTCTTCTGAATTACCCTTATCAGCTCTTATTTTTCCCATTTTAAACAAACAGAGAGAATCTTACCTTGCCTCCTTTGATGTTCAGTGTTGCATCAAAATTGCTTTGAAGTGTCATCTATGCTTGACACTTTCAATTTGTTCCCCTCATGTTTTTTGTTTGCAGGATTTCAGGCTTTCATCCTTACTGTACCACCTAAACTACTTACATCAAGGAGACCATGACCTTGTCAACGTTTTCTCAAAAGATAGCTTTTTATAGTATTAGAATTACATGTTTATTATTTGTCTCTTGTCTTTCCCATTAGAATAGTAGCTGTATGAGCACAGAGATCTTGCTCTGTTCACCAATAAATGTCAAGTGCTTTGAATTATACTGCTTGTAGTAGACATTTAATGCAAGTTCATGAATTAAAAAAGTACTTCCAAAATGTTTTGAGGTATAAATGCTTTTTATATATTTTTAGGAGGATAGGCATAATATTAAGAACTGGAATAATGTTCTAAGTTACTAACACAGATCACATCTCATCTTATTTTTCTCTACATGACACTGCATTCCTTTATCATTATTCCTTTATGCCAAAAAGAAAATGACTCCTTCAATGCAAGAAACGTCACTACTTAATTATATGCTTGTATTATTCTATAAGTAAACTCTATGTCTATTCTTAGATAAACATTCTTAAGAAGTCATTTTAGAACTATATAGACCAAGCCAGTAAACTACATTATAAAAGTTATTTTAAACATACAAAGCAATATATTCTAGCTACTATAGTAAACAAAGTTGAACACAAATCTTCCACATGAATGGCATTATTATATTTAATGCCATAAACAGGCATTGAAGATATTTACTAAAGAGTTTATAAATCTGAGAAAATATTTAGTATAATAAATAAAAAACAAGGAAACAAAGTACTATGCACAATGGAATTAGAATCAAACAACAAATGCAAAAAAAGAGAATGTGACTTTAAGTGGTATAACTGCAGATAATTTAAAATTTTTATTTTTACTTTTCTTTATTCTTAAATTTACTTATAAAAAGTATACAATAAATTTAAAATAGAAAAAATACGTTTCACTTTTTTTTTATAGTTCCCTAAATTTGATATAACATTCATGCCATTTTCAGGCAATTTAACAATTTTCCTTCTGCTCATGCATCAAGCTATTGGATAACAGCTAAGCATTTTCAGTAGCCTCTTGCATAAGCACTTACAAAAAGGGTGATCTGAAGGGTCATTTCTGGAACTCTGGTGCTCTCTGTCAACTTAGAAATATTCACAGAAAACTTCAGGTCAGATTTGTCCAGGAGGTCCAGGTTTGTCTATACCCTGTAATATATAAAGTCTTCTTTTTCCTCTGCTTACTCTCCACTAAAATATTTTGAAATGATCATCTTGGCCCCTCCAAGAAAGTAAGAAAAGGAATCTTAAAATCTTAAATAGATTTGAAGCAGTCAAAGTAGGTGCCTTTGCCCATCCTTACAGATTATGTTCTCTCTCCTTAATATTCTTAATCCTGTGGTTTCAGCAGTCCATGGCTATACCCTGGACTTAGTTTGCTATTATCTAATGTGTATGATTAGGACCATGATGCCCAGGAGACATTTCTGAATGACATAATTTCAACTTTGTGCTCTTTTAAGTTAGCTCTGCTTGTGGGAATCCTAACACAACTCCCTCCTTTGGTAGACTGAGTCTTATGAGACAACCTAGTGATGATTGCTAGACTTCTAGTTGAGGGGCCTTCAGTGGTATCTGGAGTGGTATCAAATTTGAAAGCTATGGACATCTTGGTGGCTAATAGGAAAGAAGGAAAAAAGAAAAGCTACAAAGTATGAGTTGGTAAATCTACATTCTACACCAGAGCTATCTGAGTTATCTAAATCTCAAATAAATAAAAACAATAAATGTTAATAATTTCCCAATGATCTTTCTCTTTTGTCTGTATCATATTCATTTTCTATATAATTTCAATTTCACAATGATTTTCTAAGTCTCACGTGTTAAGTTGTCCACTACTTTTATTTTTAAATCTATCCATAAATACCTTTATTAATAAATAGGATATTTGGTCAGTAGACTTAAAAAAAATCATTAAAGTTCATTACTTGCCCAAATTCACACAACATAGATGGTGGTTTGTTCTATAATTACATAGGATGACTGAGTCGTGAAAAGTTGCTGTAGAAGCTATACGAGCAGACATCAATGTCCAGAGTAGGATTGGTACAGATGATCAATGACGAAATGATTAAATGTGGTAGGAGTAGCATCAATTATAACCAAACAGAGAAACAAAACCTGGAGTGAGAAAAGTTCCTCAGGATTCCACACGAAAGGTAATTTAGGATCTTGAGACATTGGTGTAAATCTGAATACTATCAATAGAAAAGAGCCAGTAGCACTGCATAAAAATGAGAGTCCAAGAGTAAGAATCAGGTTGTCTTTGATGGATAAAGTCATAAGTTACTTTAATTCTTGTCTTTATTTCCCTGATAACTGGGCAGAATCCAGACACTATATAGCATATAGCTGAAGCCTTGTTAGGAAAGACCACCGGGTTTTGAAAAAAACAACTGTGGGGAAAGAACTTAGAAAATAGATCTTGCATCATATTCTGACATACTGAAATTTCAGGTAGAGCCAGCAAAACACTTAAAACCTTCCATTCCAAGAAGAGTACACAAGCAAAGAGATCACTTGGCAAAATGGTATAGAAATGATTTAATTTTTCAGTTCTCCATGCACTACATTTTTGAGTTAAAACAAGAGAACAATGAATTGTCTGCAGGAACAGAATGCACCTTAAAACACAATAAAAAATGATTATATATATTCAGTGAGCACCAATTTAGAACATGATGTGAAGTGTCTCTGTGAATATTGGCTTTCCATTTTGTCTGGTACTACATTTAAAATTCTGAATATTCAGTTTAGCTCCCTTGTTAGCAATCTTCTTAGAGACTGGTTTATCTCAAAAGTTTATGGAGACATGCTGTTAGCATAGCTCCTTGCCTCATAGGTCTTCCTATGGATGCACCACACCCCAGTCTAGCAGGGTATGTAACAAAATTTTGATTCCACAAATACTTATGGTGTACATTCCTCTTTCTGTCTCTTTATTTCTTTAAGAAATTTTAAACTGTTATTAAAGTTTAAATCTATTTTATTTTTTTAAAAATAAAATAGTATGAAGAGATTTACATTGGGGAAAAATCAACCCATGCCCCACTCATTTTTAGCTTGGATGCCCAATCCTAAACTACAGAGACAAATACTTTCAACACTTTTAGGTATTTCTTCAATCATTTTTCTCCAGTCTTATGTGTTTCTGTTTGTTCCTTATGGATTTTAAATATGTTTACAGAATTAAACAGGTAAAGATTTAACTTATATCCTGCCTCATTTCTGCCTCCCCTTACTACTTCGTATTGTGATGGTATAAGCATCATTTGATATTCAGTGAACTTGATTACATTTATTTAAATTAAAAATTATCTCATTTTTTTTTCAGTGTGTTTTCTCATCTATCTATTGCTAATTTCTTCCCAAGTGTTTCAACAGATTTGTCAAGCGCCTAGCAAAACACTGTCCTCACTGTACAAAAACAATAGCAAACAGTCTACTTTTTGTTTTTTCCATAGAGATTCTCCTTCCTCAATCACAGGCATGATTTGCAGCTCCAGTCAAAACTGGTTTTTTTCTGATGGCCACTCTCCTGTGTCTAAAGCCCAGTTTCTAGTATCTCATGTCTTACTCATTCTGGGGTAGTTTCTCTTTGGGCTGACTCACACTTTCCAACAGCTTTTTTAGATAGGTTTGAGAGGTAATGTTTTTGTATGAGTCCTTGCATGTCTGCAAGTGTCCTTATTCTGCTTTTACACTTAGATATAGATTTTAAATGTAACATCATATTCCCCTCAGACTTTTTGGGTGTATTGTCACTGTGTTCTATTATCTAACATTAATATGAAGGTTGACTGCTATTCCCTGTGGGTGATCTCTTTTTTAATACTTCTAAAATTTTACTTTATTCCTGTTATTCTAATATTTTACAATGATTAGCATGGGTACATGTGTACTTTCTTTTTTAATTAGACTGGTTATTTGATGGCCTCTTTTATTTAGAACTTTATGTTCTTTGCATGTTTATGTGTTATTTCTTAAATAATATCTTCCCTTATGTTTTTATTTGTTTTTTTTTAACTTCAGTTAGTTATGTTAAACTTTTTGGATCAATCATCTAAGATTTTTATTTTTTTTCTCTTAATGACTTTACTTTCTAGAAGTTTTATTGACTTCTTCTAAACTCTTGACATTTTTTTATTTCTACCTTATTTTAAATTTCCAAGAGCTGTTTATTATTTTCTGATGTTCTTCTTACTACAATAGCCTCTTATATTATATGCAATATCTTATCTTTTAAAAAGCTATTGTTAGGTTAATTTTTAAAAGTTTTATTCTGCTCCTGTATTATGTTCCTCTAAGAAAGCTTTTAAACAAATGCTGATGAAGTATTGGAGAAAGGGAAATCCTTATGCACTGTTGGTGGGAATATAAATTGGTAGAGCTATTATGAAAAACAATATGTAGGTTTCTTAAAAAATTAAAAATAGAACTGCCATAGATCTTGCAATTCTATTTCTGGGTATTTATCAAAAAAAAAAATGAAAACACTAACTTGGAAAGGTATATGCAGTCCCCTGTTTATTTCGACATTATTTGAAATAGCCAAGACGTAGAAGCAATCTAAGCATCCATTGATGGAAAAAGGGATAAAGAAGATGTGATACACACACACACACACACACACACACACACACACACACGCACACACACAAACACACACACACAAACACAAGCGAAAATATTATTCAGCTATAAAAGAGAAGGAAATTCCTCCATTCACAACAATATGGATAAAAACTGAGGACTTTATGTTAAGTGACGTAAGTCAGACAGAGAAATGATCTTACTTATATGTGAAATCTAAAAAAGAGAGAGAGAGAGAGAGAAAGAAGAAAGAAAGGAAGAAAAGAAAAGAAAAGAAAAGAAAAGAAAAGAAAAGAAAAAAGATAAACTCATAAAAAATAAGATTATTTGTGATTATCAGAGATGGAGGGTAGGGTTAGAAAATTGGATGAAAGTGGTCAAAAGGTACAAACTCTCAGTTATAAAGTAAATAAGTCCTGGAGATGTCATCTACAATATGATGACCGTAGTTGACACAGATGTATAGTATATTTTAAAGTTGGCATAAAGGCGAATCCCAAAATTTTTTACCACACACACACACAAAACCATTTTATAACTATATGAGGTACTGGATATTAAATAAAATTGCAACACATGTATGTAAAGTCATGCTGTACACTTTAAATTTAGACAATGCTGTATGTCGATTATAACTCAATTAAATTGAGAAAAAAGGAACTCTAATTTAAAAAAATTTTTAGGTCTCAGTTTTTCACAATGGAAATGTTCTTCTAATGTCTGGTGATTTTCACTCTCTGTTTACATTAAGACATTTGTGATTTTGTTTACTTTCTTCTGAGAATACTGAAGAATATACAGCTAGCTGCAGGTTGTCTGGGAGATGAGTGTGGAGGAGTCTAGGAATCTCAGTAGTATGCAACACCGTATTCAACCTCTGTTTCCATTCAAACCCTACTCTTCCCTGGACCTGTTGACTCAAGTCAAAGCTCTCTGGATTGATTTCCCTCAAATATCAATTTCTGGTCTGCAGAAAGGGTGAGGAAAAAATAGTCATCTGTCCTTCAGGGGTAAAGTAGGGAATTCTAGAACAGCTCAGGATACTCATGTGTTTAATCTGTCACATGTACACAAAAGTCTTCTTGCTTAGTCCTCACACTATACATCAGAGACATTTTCTGACTTCTTGAATATAAATTTTATAGTGCTTTCCCAGTCAATATGTACCCTCAAATCACCATTTTATTGAACTATTCCCTTCTTCAATAAATAAGTTGCTTTTAATTAATTATAACCACTTTCTACTACATCATTTTAAGTGAGTTGAGGTAATTTGCAGCTGACAATAACCTAAGGATGGGAAGAATTTTTTTTATCTCTATTAAAGTGCAGTGTCCTGATGAATAGGCTTTTGGCACCAGTATATCTCTAGTGAAAGCTTTTTAGAGGATTTTGCCCAGTACCGTGAATATGGAAAAGATGCTATTAGGTCTGAGGCTCAAGCCAAGCCATAGAAAGCTGATTAATCAGTTCCTATTCAACATTGTACATAGCTTGGTGGAATCTAATATCTGATGTCACTTATAGTAAAAACATTTTTCTCGATAATCTTTACTTTTTTTAAACAGAAAAAGTTTTCTAAATATTTAGAAATATCATCTTTTCCTGGATTTTAATATTGCAATACATATGATAGATATTATATACAAAGTAATCACAAGTATGATATAAAACTTTTTCATAAAATATTCTCAAAATTTCACTTGTATGGAGACTCAAAAACCAAAAAAACAAAAATCTCAAAATAATTATTGAGTTAGTAAGGGAATCTGAAAATAGATTTCCAAACTTAAATATGTGTTAAGACCAAAAAGAAAATGCTACTAACTTTCCCTGTGTATATTAGAAGAGGAATTCAATCTTCTTTCCCATCATTAAGAGCCCTAAATACAATTAATGGGCCATCTACTCTCTAATCTGTACCTAGAGTTGTAAGAAAGGTCAATAGAAACTGTGTTGGAAGATCAAGGGTAATGAGTTTATCAGTGTGTTTATTCTTCCTGGGAATACACTCTCATCAAAAGTATACTCTAAGCCAACATGCTCTGTCAATTCTCTGGTATCTTTGAATTGTCTACATGTCTAATATCTCCATGAATTAACAAACGCTGACTTTCCTCTTCCCAAGTGATTTGTATAGACTCAAGACAACACTGAACTTATCAGTTAGTGACAGAGAAAATATTTGATCTGTCTGCAGCAAGTACTTGATTTTTATTTCCATGCTCAGAAGGATAACAGAACTGGGTAATTAAAAGTTAGTTAAGATCTGGTATCTAAACAAACAAGCCTTTCAAAGAGGGGGAAAACTTATTAATCCAAGCATATTGTTTTTGTATTGAAACTCATGGAATATCTCAGGGTTCATTATCTACGATCATATGTGAAGAAACAAGAAATTCAACCTGCCCCACATCTCATGTGTTTTATTTTTATCTCTAAAGTGGACATATGTCTGTGCAGGCAGTTCTCTTAGCAACAGCAGTGCTAACTTCCCTCTGATCTTTCTGGACTGCTGAAGTGTTAGTGATCCTTGAAGGTCCACCAACCATAGACTAGTCTGAATATTTTCTCCCATTTAGGGTCCAATGTTTTGAAATATAACTGTTTTTTTTTCTCCCTTATATTTTCCCTTGGGGGAAAAAACTAGAAGATGAAAGCATTAAAGATGTCAGTTATTTTGTTTGTCCCAGTAAAAGTTTTTCTATAACTCTCTCAGACCAAGAATTGTGTGTAAGCTGAGTAAACACAAGTAATCCAACCCTTTTTTAAAATTGAGAGACCCTTGAAAAGTCTCTGATGCTACAATTTATGTGGTAACTAAGGTCAGCTCTAGTGTGGACCTTGAGTCTTGATCAATCTAAACCAAGGAAGTGCAATAAAGTCAAGCAAGTAAGAGCCTAGACTCTCCCAAAAAAGCACCAGTAAACTATTGGTAAAAAAAACAGACCCTGTAATAGGAAGTATTGATTCCATTTCTTCATCATGACAATCCCAAAACTTTGGGTTTATACTTAAGAAAAGGTACCATATTTCAAGACTAGCCTTCCAGTTACATTGCATCTTTCAATTCTTAAACTTTAGAGGTGAGTAATTGAGGCTCTTCACAATGAAGTAACTTGCCAAGGAGAATCTAGTCAAGAGATGAACTGAAATTGGATCTCAGTGTCTCAGTCCACACTGTTATGTGATCTATTCAGTTCTCTGATAAATATCACTTCCCAATTGGATTCAATTACTGAACTGCATTTACAGCAAAATAAATCAATTGATTTTCTCCTTCACTTTATGATTAATAATCTAGGTGTTTCTAACTTTACAAAATCATTAGTATTGATAACTTTTTTCACTTTTGTTTGGTGGAGTAACAGTGCTAGATTTAGTATATAATTTGAGTTACGTGAAAATTAAAAAGAATCAATTAAAAAGTGCTTTACATTTTATATAAATGTTAAGAATTTAAGAATCTAAATGACAGATCATTCATTTATCATCCTTTAAAGACTAAATAGATTTTTTGTAGCTTGTGCAAAATTTTGTTAATTTTTGCCTCGTTAAATATTCTGCATAAAACCTGCCATTTTTTTTTCTGTGAAGATAAACGATACATAATGAACATTTTATCAGATTTCAAATCAGACCTTAAAACTCTCTGGAGAGTCCTTTAAAATTACATAATATCTATCATCTATATTTAAACAGAGTATGGAGATATAAAAGATAACAAAACTATCAAAGCTATTGCTTCAACCACTGGTGAATCTGAGATATAGGGTCCTCTTTCATAAATATAGCTCATATTGAAAGCATTTTATTCTGTTAATATTCCCTTACCTCAAGAAGTTTTCCAGCTAAGTTAATTCAAAACTACCTTTTTTTATTGAAAAGGTGGAAATTATTTTCATTTAAGTAGACTCCATTGCTATTAGAAGATGTTAGGCAAGATGGGAAGTTTGCTATCATATCAGGACCCTTAAAAATCTTCATATTTAGAATCATCAATTATAATTCTGGGAATTTAATTTAAACAAAAAAGATGTATATAAAAATTCTTTATTGTATTTTGACAGTAAAAATAGTAAAAACATTAGGGAAATGCTTAAATAAATCATGATAAATTCACTCATTGTATATTAGCAAGGCATTAAAATCATGTTTTTGAGAAAGATTTGATAGTGAAGAAATGCTCACAATGAAATGTAAAGTGAAAATAAGACTCAAAGTCATTTAAAGCTTGATTCTAATTCTATCTGCGCATTGATCTTTCTGCCTTTGCAGTCCAATCAAGATATACAAAACTTCATGGTGAGTGCAGGAAACAGAGAGATTTAAATTTTCTTTGTTTTATATCTTCCTAAATTTTTATGAGAAATATGTTTTTTATACTTATAAAAATAATATCCTAATGTTTGTTAAGTGTACTTTAAGTGATAATCATCTATTTTTGTCATATATCTAGATATTTGTATTAGGAAAGACAGCATAATGCCTGAAATTTTCTGTGTGGCATATTCAATCATTTTGTGGTCATGCCATGTACTAGACGACACATGAGTTTTCAGTGAGACTGGCAGCATGTCTTTTGCTTCAGATGAAGTGGATGATAGAAATTTACTTTGCATTCTTGTTTTCCCCTCAGTCTCAGCTTCTCTTACTATAAGATCTGATTTTAGAACATAATTTTTCAGTTAGATACTGTCTTTTTAATATGCCTGTGAATTTTATTTCATAAACTAGAAATTTAGATATAAATTCTAGATATAATGAGATAGTACAGTTCTTTTTTATTAAACATTAATATGCTGTCATGTGAGATAGGCTATTGATAGGCAATCTAAGTTGGTTGTGGGCATTACCTATAGCTTGAGAGATAATAAGCAAAAAAAAAAGCCTGATAGAGACAAAAAGTACTAATACATTATTGTTATTAATTTTCCTTTCAACAGTGAATGTGTGTTTGATAATTACTAAAGCAAACACTATTATTTTCAACCATTATACTTTGACTAAGCATCTTTTCCTTAAAAAACTGAAATGGAATGGAGAGAGAAATATTAACTATCTCACTGATGTGAACTTAGTCAAATGCATCTATTCATTCTCCATTCATCCATCTACTCTGTTGTTCTTTTCAACATTAATTTTTGGCACCTACTGTGCATCAGACACTGTGGTGACCTCCATGAAAAGGATACCATCCTCTTCCTATGAATCTCACAGTTTATTACAGTATAAAACACACAAGCAGCAGTCGGGGAACCATTTCATAAACTATGTAAATGTCTAACCATTGTACTGTATAGATGAAACTAATAATAAAATTAAATTTTAAAAAAACCCCAGAAACAATTTTGAGCAGACCATACAAATCACAGAATGACTTCTATCAGTAACTTTTTAACTAACTAATTTTGTAACAAAATATGATCCAATTTATTAAAAATGTCTTTGTGCTTTTATACATTAAAAAAAAATTGTAACCAGAGTTTGGAGAAATATGGTAGAGTGAGAGACGTTCCCTGATCTCTCCCCTTGAAAGAACAACAAGCTGAACACCTAAAAAAAAAAAAAAAAAAAACAGCCAAACTGCACACTAACATGTCTGAGCATGGGACCTGCACATAAGAGCTACCAAAGGTCAGAACCCTGGATGTTGGGCAGTGGATTGGGAGAAATAAAGAAGCTGCCTCTCATAGCTGCTGGACCTCCCTGTAGGAGAAGGGAGAAGGGAAAAGGAGTGGCAAGTTCCCTGAATAGCCCTGCCTGGGAGTGCCATAAGCTCCATAGGCTGGCTGCATGGCCTAGGCATCAGGGCAGAAAGCAGAGAAGCAAGATGACAGAGAAACCACAGTTAATTATTACCAGCCACAGATGCAAAACCAAGGCTGAGCCACACCCCCCAACTCCCAATCCAGAGGGCTCCTCCCCCCTCTTCCAAGATGAAATACCACGGACCCCCAGGGAAATCCCAACAAATGTTATCAGAACTGTAGCTAACACTGACAGAGACTGAGACTGAGAGTAGTGAGTGTAATTAAACATACACAAGATAAAAAAGGCATTATTAAAACGTTATATAAAGCAAGGATCCAAGCGGCTTAGGTGCTACCTAGTGGAAACCAAAAGAAAAGAGTCTTCTTTGTAATAGGCTAAAGAGAGACTTTTATTTAATAAATCTTCTTTCTGGAAAAAAAGCAGAATATATTTCCATTAATGCCCAGGTGGAGAACTAGTTCATTAAACACCATGAACAACCAAGGTAACAAGGCATCGCAGAAAGAAAGAAAAAAATCTCCAGAAAACAAGCTTGCAGACAGAAATATGCAACTTAAATGACAGAGAATTCAGGATGGTACTTCTGAAAAAACTCAGTAAGATCTAAAACAAGTCATATCAACAATTTTAGGAATTGAAAACAACTAGACAAGCAGAATGAGTTCTTTAGAAAGAAGATTTAAACCCTCAAAAAGAATAGAACAGATCTTCTGGAGATAAAACACACTATCAAAGTTGAAAAAAATGAAATAGGAAGCTTGGGAAATAGAGTTGACCAAATAGACGAAAGGATCAGTGATAGCGAAGACAGAAATCAGAAAATAAATCAGAAGGAAGAAGAGACAAATTAAAGGAGTAAAAATAATGAAAGAGAAATTCAATAACTAGCTGATACCATCAGGATAAGAAACATAAAAAGAATGGGCATTATTGAAGGTGAGAAAAATGAGCAAGGACTAGAAAGCATTTTCAGACAAATAATGAACGAGACTTTCCAAAATCTAAGAAATGAGCTGGAGCTTGGAATTCAGGAAGTTAACAGAACACCCAATTATCTCAACCCTAAAAGGCTCTCACCGAGACACATTTTACTAAAATTATCAAACATCAGCAACAAAGAATTCTCAGGGCAGCCAGAGAGAAGAAAACAGTAATATATAAAGGAAAACCCATTAGATTATTGTCAGATTTCTCAGCACAAACCTTACAAGATAGGAAGGAGTGGAATCATATAGTCAAATTATTAAATGAAAAGAACTAGCAGCCTATAATAATGTTTGAAGCTAAGCTCTTCTTTAGATATGAAAAAGAAATTAGGACCTTTCCAGACATACAGAAATGAAGGGAATTCTCCACTATGAAGCCTGCACTACAGGAAATATTGAAAGAGGTCAGCTGATCTAAAACAAAATGACAAAAAATAATCCATAATTAGGAGTAAGGTGACTATCATGCAAATAGAAGTAGAGAGATGTAATCCTTAATAAGAAGAAGGCATTACAAGCTTGAACAATAAGAAGAAATTTGCTATAGCAAGATAGTAATGAATGTTCACCAAACATAGGGACAAATTGAGACAACAATGACTGAAAAGGAGAGGATTCAAAGATCCAAATTTGCAAAGAGGAATGGAAATAAGGCACACATGCAGAAGAAAATGGATGACTATATATATATGTATATATACATATATATATATACACACACACACACACACACACACACACACACAAACACACACACACATACATATATATGTATATATACATATGTATACAAAGGATATATATATATATATATATATATATATATATATATATATATATATATATATATATATATATATATATAAAACTATCCTTTATATATTTGTAATGGTAACCACACACTAAAGATTCAGAAATGAAGTATATAACATAAAACAAGAAGAACCGGAGGCAAAATCTACAAAAGCCAAACAACAACAACAAAAAAAACCCACAGAAACACAAGGACAAGGAAGCAATGAAAACACCGAGTTACTAGAATGCAAAAGATAAAATGGCTATAAGAAGACCTCATATTTCAATAATTACCCTAAATGTAAATGGACTGAATTCACCAATCAGAAGGCACAGAGTTGCAGTATGTATCAAGAAACCATATGCTGCTTCCAGTATAGACTTGAAGTGAAAGGGTGGAAATAATATTTCAAGCAAATGGCATTCAGAGAAAAGAGGGAGTAGCGGTATTAATATCAGACAAAATAGACTTCAAAATAGAAAAAGGTTAAGAAAGTTACTGAGAGAAACTTCATAACGATAAAAGGAATCATGCACCAAGAAAACATAACATTTATTAATATCAATGCTCCCAATCAAGGTGCCCCAAAATATGTAAAGCAATTACTAACAGAACTAAGGGTAGAAACAGACCAAAACATTATCTTAGTAGGGGACCTAAATATCCCACTGTTGGATATGGACAGATCATCCAACAGAAAATTGATAAGGTAATAACGTCTTTAAATGGCATATTAGACCAACTTGACATAATTGACATTTACAGAGCCTTCCATCCAAAAATAGCTGCTTATACATTCTTCTCTAGTGCACATGGAACATTTTGAAGCAGCACTATCCATGGTGGACAGGACATGGAAGCAACTAAAGTATCCTGCAATAGATGATTGGCTAAAGAAGCTGTGGTACATATACACAAAAGAATATTACTCAGCCATAAGAAGAGACGAAATACTATCATTTGTGACAACATGGATGGACCTCAAGATAATCATGCTAAGCAAAATAAGCCAGACAGAAAAAGTTGAAAATCACATGGTATCACTTATCTGTGGGGTATAAAACTGAAAACAACAAATAAACAGGACAAACAAACAGAGACTCATGGACATCGACAATGGACTAGTGGCTATCAGCGGGTAAGAGGTGTGGGGAAGAAAGTAGATGGGGTAAAGGGGTTCAAACATGTGGTGATGGAAAGAAATCTAACTATGGGAGGTGAACACACTGTATACACACACACACACACACACACACACACACACACACACACACACACATATACATACACCTTACTGTTAAGGTATACAGCTGAACGTTATTGGATTTCATTAACCAATGTCACCATAAAAATAAATAAAAAAAAGAAAAAATGTACTTATATATCACTTTGCAAATGGAAGGAATCAATATTTAAAAGTAGAATTTAGCTGGGTAAATGACTCTTTAAGTTAAAATAAAATGTTAAGATATGCTATTACTCACTAATCATTGTTACTCCTATTACATTTTATAAAAAGTAAAATATCTTAAAGGAAAAAGACAAAAGCAAAAAATATAATAAAAAACACACAGACACACAGGCAGTAGTTAGGCATGGTAAGTATTATATGGGAGATACTTACAAATGGCTGTGTAAGTCCAGAGAATAAAACATTTAATTATGTGGTAGCATCTGAAGTGGAATTTCCAGAAAGACAAGAAGTTTGCTGAGCAGAAAAAGAGAAGAGGGAGAGAGCGCATTCTATGCAGAAGGTATGCCAAGTGCATGAGGACACAAGGCCTGCTCGTGGAACAGTGACTGCCATGATGAGGTTCTGGGCCAGGGCCACTGGCAAGAGTAGTATGAAATCGGTTCGGAAATAGAAGAGTTATGAAGGATCATGCATGACTTGCTAAATATGAGAGATATTTTTATAAAGATCATTCCACAATTATCAGATGTTCAAATTGTATTTTATCTACATAGCTGAAATAGCTTGATCCAACCCTCTATTAACAACTTTTTCCCTTACACTTCCTTCTTCAGCAACTCATATAGTATACTAAAACTTACCAACATCAATCTGCAATAAATCTGCTGTGTTTAACTGATGAGCACAGATTTGAATGTAAATTGAGCCAAAACAAGAAATGGCTGAAAAATGCAGTTGCAGTTAGTTACCCAAAGTATTTGAGTACAATTACAATAAGTGTTTGATGATGAAACTATTGTTCTGATTAATTTCAAGACTAGTTATATAAACCGATGACAATGTTAGCAAATAACTCACAAAATGGTGTTTATATCATCTTAGTGGTATAAAATACAATCAAGGTCGTATTATTCGACATTTTACAGAAGGAAAAGCTAAAGCTTTATGCTAATTTGTCCAGAAATATACATCTCGGGGTAGAATGTCCAGCACTGGATCTAAATCTCTGGGTTCGCAATGTGGGTTCTTCCTACTGCACCATGGTGCAGTTTTGGAAGTCAGGCATTTCCAAGATAAATAAAAAGTCAATATGGTTTCCCCTTATACAGAATTATTACCAATAAATACCAAAGGTTCCCAGTATGGGTTTTGAATAGGCAAACCTCCCTAGACTTAGCTGCTATAAAAGGTGCTCATAAATTGCACCATAAGGCAGCACCTGCTTCTGCAGCAGGTTGTAAAGAACTAAGCTTCAATACAACAGCCAGTTCTTTCATGATTCCAGTCTGTGGCTGAGGTCTGGTTGTGGCCTCAACCAAGCTATAAATACTGCAAAAGACAGAGCTTTGGATCTTCTGAGATGCTCTGTCCATTGGATGACCATGATGATCTTGTTAGTTATCAAATATGATCCCCATGTTGCTGAGAAACGCCGAGGAACATTATGTTGTCTACATTTAAATTTTTTCTCAATTTCAAAGGCTCCCCACCAGCTCATCCAGGCCCATTTCTTTTCTTTCTTTCTCTCATTTGCCTACTTATGTGTGTGTTAAGCTTTTCAAATGTATCATCTCTGCACTTCAGCCCCTCACTCCTGTTTTCCTGCATTTTCTCCTACTTCACAGGCTTAGGGCAGCTCTTTTGGACAATAATACAACTTTTTCTCTCACTAAGATTTGGATAAAGGGAGTCTAATTGACAAGATAACTAGTTGATTGAGGTAAGTAAAGGAAAAAACCAGATGATTCGGTGGGCAATTTGAATACTAGGATGGGTCAAGCACATTGTGAAGAAGTCACAGAAACATGAATGGTGTAGATACAGCCAGCAAACTCTCCATGCCTGAGATCCAGGACAGGGTACACTTTCCAGTACATAAAAATAAATAAATAAATAAATAAATAAATAAATAAATAAATAAATAAATTTTGAACTTGTTTTTAGACTGTCTTAAAAGTCAAAGTTAAAATCTTTTTGGAGTGGTATTTTTTGAGTGTCATCTAATTAAGTCATGGGACAATTTGTCTTATGTCTTCATTTTTTTCTTCATTCTCAAGAATTTAAGAGTTAACAGTAGGAAAGCAAATCATTATGGAGGAAAGCCCATTCTCTGTGTAAGGACCTTTTCTGTTACAGAGCCAAGAAATTCTATAATCCAGCTTTGAAAAATAAAACAACTCTAATGTAGCTGTATATAATTTAAATTTCTCCCTAAGCTAATTGACCACTTCGGGGGTCTAGGTTTGATTTTAATTGTAAAAAGAAATCCAGAAAAGAAAATAATTATTTCAGACAAATCATAAATTATAATTCTCTAGATAATTAAATTCGATAGAATTCAATTGTTGGAGTGGGGAGAGAGAAGGACAGAATTTAAGTATTTTATGTTTTCACATATTTTACATTATTTGATCTGATGATTTAATAATAACTTACAAGAAGAAGCTCTGTACCGCATTCCAGGTCTGGACATGTGACACAATTCTCATCAAGGAGATAGGGATCAGTGCCTGATCAGTCTAACTACAATAATTCTTAAGAAAAGAAAGCAATGTGCCTCTATGACATGTTTGCTTCTTATAACTAAACCTCTTAAAATTCATATATCAGAACTTCTGTATTTACAGAACCACTTGAACCTTCAGTATTCATGCAATAATGCTGTAACATGGACCAGTGTGCCTGTAATGCAACCTCACCTTTTTTAAAAAAACAGGTTAGATAAATGAGTGTATGAAGCCACTAAAAATCCCAGCCTCTGTCCCTTTCCACCTATAGTCCTGTCCCCCTGTCAAAGCAGCTATAATTCCACAAAAGATAAAAGCATTGGCTCATAAATGTGACTTTAGTTTTTTTTTAATTTATGTCATTATTAATCAGGTTATATTTTTCTCTTTGGATATAATTTCATCTTATGACAGGAAATTATAAAATATACAAAATAGGACCAAATTTTCAAAGCCTGAAGGTTTTATTTCATGCCCATCAGCACTTACATGTTCATAGAGATTCCTCCAAAATCTAGATATCAGTGTTGTAATAAACACTACACTTCAAGCCAAATGCACAGGTTGAGAAGATTGGAAAAGGGACAAGCACTCAACAAGCTTCCCGTCTCTTCTGAACAGCAGTTTCATAGCAATGGGTAAAACCCTCCCCCCAACCTGAATCACAACATCTAAGACTTGACTAAGCCACATATTCTGCTGTTGATGTACTAGAAATGATTTAGTTTGTCACTTAAGGGTTTGGAAAATTTGTAGAGCATGTAAATTAGAATCTATATCATGAGGTTCAGCATAAAATAGGATGTTCTTTATAATTAAAAGATGAAAGAGCTTATTAGGTCTCTTCTCTATAGGTCTTTAAAAGTAGGAGAGCTATTTCTCTCAGTGTTCTCAGCTCATTCTTGAAGCTGGTCTAGCTGACCTCTACAGGACTTTTCCAATCTCTTATGTATGGTAATTGTATTATTTTATAGGTCCCTTTATTTTGTTATTTCATGATCAGTGATTTTCCAAAGCCCCCAGTGTCTTCTTTTTAAATGAAAATAGATGTTAATTGAAATTGTACAATGTAAAATGAAGCAGATGCGATTCTATTTTCTTATATACCTGCTTCTCATGTTTACTGGGATGCATGCACTAAAAAATAGATGTTTGGCTTTCAAGATTCCCAGACCCTACCTTAATAATAAGCACAAATATGTTTAATACTGTGCCTTATCAAATCATATTGTCCTTGACTTTAATAATGTGCCTATGTTATTTTCAAAAGCAGCATTTCATTGTATTAGATAGTGTGGCTTCTCCTTCTATGAAATGATTATCTCTAAATTGCAACATCTGCTGTGATGAAAGGAAGTCCAGCATGGGTAGGAGTATCTGTATCCCCTCACCCAGAGGGCGGTGGACCAGAGGGAGAGTGGGAGTGGTGGTATTCTCTTCCCTGCTCAATGTCAGCCCTGCTTTTGTTCATACTTTAACATCTTCTCTCTATATAAAGACTTTTCACCTTGAGAAATTAAAAAGCAAAGACTTTCATTGATGACATTTGGGGTTCTTGACCCAAACAAAAGAGCAAAAATTATTTTAAGCCTTTTTAAAAGACATGAAAAAAAGATATATTTTCCTCCAGAACTATGCTTTCCAAATAGCCAGTAACTACTACTGGCTATTTACGCTTAAGTTAATTAAAACGAAATATCCAGTTTCTCAGTCACAATTGCCACATTTCAAGTGCACATTAGCACATATTGGACAGTGGACGTCTAGAACATTTCCATCACTGCAGTGAGTTCTGCAATGCAATGTGCTACTCTAGAAAATATGGTACTTTGTAATAGAAGGTATTTATCAGATTGGAAACTAATTTACACCTCATTGTAATCATTACATGCTATTAACACTGTTTCAGAAAGTCTCCTTCATTAACTTGTTGGAAAACAGAAGCTCATCTTCTTCTCATCCTCCACTCCAAGCTGTCCTTCCTGTCAGTTGTCTCTGCTAAGCTTAAAGCAGCTATTCAGCAGGGCTCTTGGGTAAAGTTGTGACTTTTCCTTTGGGATTTCAATCTTGTTTTTGGAGTAGGTAAGGAATGCATATTACAGACTTCCTAGAACACTCACTTTGGAGAACATAAGAGGTGTAACAAAAACAGTGTAGCCTTAGATCACATCTCAGATGCTCTGTGGTGATTCAGGTTACAATGTCATTTCATTGTTCATTTCCAAAGTATTAGCTTTACTTCACAGCTTACCCAACCAATAAAGATAAACTTATGATAATATCTGCATTACCAAGTGAGCTTGAAACATTTTTTCCAAAATCTAAATGAGTGATAAAGTCTTTGTTTCACAAATAGTTCTGCTTCTGTTAATGAAACTCTTCAGAGACTACTGAGTCGAACTGGCTAACCAACATGTACTTATTTTGCATCTATTGCACACAAAATTTATGTGATGGAAACGTATAAATATTCACACACACACACACACACACACACACACACACATACACACTAAAAGTTTCCTGTTTTTATGTAGCAAACAAAACATCTTGATTTAAAGTATACATGCATTGCAACAAACTGAATAGTTGCTAAAATACTTTGATCTTTTTGATGAGCTATAGACTCTACCTTTCATTTTATATAATCAATCAGCCAAACAAAACAGCTATTGCATACCTTCTGCACGCCTCAATTATGCCAGATATTTCTGGGAGAATGGGCACTACAAAATGGCTCTAAAACATGAGGGAAGATAATACTGTTAAAAAAATTAAATTAAAAAAATTGTTAAGTAGTAGTGTTGATACCAGTAATCATAAATATACAGAAATTAAATATATTCTATTCAGAAGAAGAAGAAATCAGTGTATCCTGAAGTATTAAGAATGGTTTCATGAACAAAGTAGGATGTCAGGTGAGCTTTAAAGGAAAGGAAAAAGAGGGGTAGTTGGTAATGGGGAGCATGAATAGATTAAAATTAAAAAATGACCAAAGTGATGGCCACAGGAATGAATGAACTTGTTCTGTAAAGAAGACAAGGGAGGGACCAAGCTAACTGAAACTAAGTATGTGTGTTGGGAAAGATGGAATATAATGTTAATAGCAAAGGTGGCCTCATCACCAAGGGTCATAACTATTTGGATCATGTAAATGCACATAATTTGTTTGATGCAGGGAAAAATTTAAACAGCCATCTTGGGAACTATACTTTACATATAGAGCCTACTCTTTTTCTATTGTTTTGTTTCATTTTTGACTTACAAAAATTTTCTCCTAAAACTTGGATTAAGTTCCAAAATCTAAAAATAAGGAGATTTCATGGAGAAATCTGGCTTTCCTAATTTTTTTGAAAAATTGGATGATCTAAAAACACTAAGACAAAATCTATCATGGCGATAATTGTCTAGAGCTGAATAGCTGCAGACAGCTGTACTGGGCTTGTACTGTTGCTCCTGCAGGAGTGAATGTTTTTGATTGTCTGTTTGTTTTACTTTGTCTTTATCAAATTGAGAAAACAAATCCTATACCAAGAAGTGTCTGGATTTCAAGAAAAACAAAACCAAGCGTAATTATTTATGGACTTAAAAAATTTTACTAAATCCATAATATGGAAAGGCCATTACTTGGCCTTTTTCCAGCCATTTGCACTATCTGGCCCCATTAGGTATATGGCTGTGCAAACCTCATTGAGAAATATTGACCAGAAAAAGTGCAAATTAAATGTTGTATCTCATGAAGACTAATTTGACTAATAAGATGCTAAAACATGTATAAAAGATGACAGAAAATACCACTGAGAAAAGTAGTCAAGAGCCTGTTGCAATAATTCAGTCTTGGCATAATTAGGATCTGAATTAGGGGAAAAGTAATGAAAAAGGAAAGAGAAAAGGTCAATCTGGTACAAATGACAAATTAGTTATTACAGATAAAAATTAGGTAAACATCAAAAATGACTCCAGCAAAAATACTATAGAGATTTATTTTTGCACTAAGGGTTAAGTTCCTACACCTCAATGCTCTTCTCTGCCTTTACTAGAAATTTCCACAATGCTTAGTGAACTGATCTGCCCAGAGAAGGACACCAAACTTGTCTATAGAATTGAATGATAATAAATAGAACATGGATTATATAAATAAAAGACTTTGAGGCAAGTCCTTCACAGTGTAACTACAGTATCTCCAAACCCTAAGGAATGTGTTTTATATCTCAAATTGCCCTGGATAACCTCTATAGTCTCTTTTGTTTGAAAAATTTTAATCTCTTCTGTGCTACTTCCTTCTTTGATAAATGGTTCCTATTCTTACAGAAGTGAACTAAATGCAGATTTTACATTACAAGGATATTAGCTCTTTTGAGAAAAATCAAAATTTTATCAATGTTAATTTTTTTAATACTTTTGAATCATCATGAAGAGGCAAAACAACTTTGGAGACTATTGGGCAGTGCCTACTGTAGCTGAATGTATACATGCTTTATGACTCAGCAATTCCACTCTCAGTCACATGCCCAAGAGAAATGTGCAAATATGTTCACCAAAGGCACACATAAGAATGCTCATAGCAGCACTTTCAAATAATGGCCTAAATTAGAAATAAATTCGTAAACATCCAGCAATAATTGAATGAGGTGGCAGGTTTTGTAAGATGAAATACTACATAGCGATGAGAATAAAGAAACAATAACAACACACAACAAGAATGAATGAGTAAAAGAAGTCAGACAAAAATGGATATATGTGGTATGATTCTTTATGATATCTTAGAAAACAGGCAAACTAATTCAGAATTTTAGAAATCATGCTGGTGGTCACCCCCAAAGGACTGTTGATCAAAGGAAGCATGATAAGTGCTGTAGGTTCAGCTTCTTCGTCAGGATGCTGGTTACATGGCTGAGCTCATTCAGTGAGTATTTTTTGAACTGTATTTTATTATGCATATTTGTGAATGTACACTGTACCTCATACATTCATTCAATAAATGCTTACTAAAAAAGAGAGAAAATGTAAACCTCAAATTTCTAGCTTCAAGTTCAGAAGATTGATATATTTACTTAGTAAAATTGAGAACTTAAAAAAAAAATTGAATATTAAGAATTAGGTCTTTACAGCTCTCATTTTAAAAAAATTATCTATATTTAGATCAATTCTCTAAATTTAAGTTGTGAAAAAATTCATCTGTAATACTTGACATAAATATTTTAAAAATATACTTGAGTACATATTTTTAATTAGTGGTTTAAAATACAAAAATCTTTTCATTTTGAGTAAGCTCTTGGCTGCATGAGAGTCCAAGGCCTTGAGGCCTATCCTTCAGAAGGGCCAGGAGAACTGACCAGACTAACGACAACCTCAGGAGTGCAACAAGGGACACAAGGGAGGGAAAGGTGGCAACAGGGAGCATGGGCCCTTGATAAACACGGGGAGATAAGAAAGAGGACAGTCAGTCAGCAGAACAGAACACCGTGCACTCCATCCCTTCCACTTTCAGGACAATGGAGAAAGAAAAGAGAGGGCTGAGAGTCAGTTCCTGTAACATGAAATTCTCAGGGTAGACCAGCAGATGGTGGGTGAGATAAAGTGCTCAGGAGAATCGAGTCCCTGTGTCCCTGTGGTGGGAGAATGGAAGTAGGAGAAGAGAATTGTTTGTTAACAGTTCCCCAGAAGCAGGAAAAGTCACTGGGGGTGAGCAAGGCCAAGGAGGGAGGAGTGAGGAAACAGGAGACTAGCCTTTTGCCTTTCAGGGCAGCAGCCTCAGGCTCCAGTTTACAATCCCTGAAGATGGAGGGGTAGAGCCTGGGGAAGCATCTTTGAGAAGCATTGAGCTAAGAAAGGGGTGCTGCAGCTTGGCATATCTGTTCTCCTAGTCTTTATGGCTCCCCTCCTTGGAGGTCCAGTTTCTTCTGAGTCTGCACTGTAAGACCCTCCTCCATGCCACTCTTAACAGCTGATTGACTCACAATCAAAATTAGTCAAACCCATTTTCTTTTCTGGGAGCTTATAATTGAAATTCGGGCATTCAGATCTATGGTAAGCTCTTTGGGGCACCATTATTGATGGACTAGGAGGAAGCAGACCAGAAGAGGCCAGCCCACTGAGGAAGAAAGAGAAGAGGCAAAAACACCAAGAGAATCAAAAAAGAGACCAAGCACACTCTGACATGAAGAATGAGGAGAGTAGTCACCTATAGCTGCACAAGCCCTCAAACCCGGTTCCCCTAGTCTTCCCAGGCATTTATCTCCTTTAGTTATGTCAGTTTCAGTAGTTTCTGATTTGTATGGCCCAACATTCCTTAAGGCAGATGGGATTTGGGGCTCAGCGGAGATTGAGGGTGAGGAGGAAGGGAGCAGAAGTGAAATCAGGTGCCCTACTCTGATCAGTGGGGCCCCCAGTGGTGCAAAGCAGCAACAGAAGGAAGAAAGTGATCCAAGAAGGAGAGACAACAGACAGAGAAAGGAGAAGAAACAGCTCTGCTGGGAAATGGAGATGGGGCACTGGGGGCAGTGGGGACGAGGAAGGGCAGTACTATAACAGCTGGACTTCCAGGTAGGGCAACTGTACTGATGAGTTTACAATAAAAATATTCACTGTACTACAGAATAAGAATTCACAAATGAAAATCTGCAGTTTATCTGAAAGATCCCTCAAACTGCTGTATAATACTTTATATCCCTGTACACACATTTTTATGTCCATTTCAATATGAAAGGAGAGAGGGAGGAAGAAAGGGAGGGAGGGAGAAAGAAACAGTTGAAAACCCCCAGAGCATGTATTTTCTAGCTCACCTAGAGTGCTGTAATACTGAGATCCCCAGAGTACTTGGTAAAAAAAGGCGGAGGCAAATAACCAGTATGGGTGCAGAGCTTGGGAATATTTGCCAGATTTCTGGAGACGAAGTCATTAATTGAAGTGAGGTCTTCAGGGACTAATATGTGGGGCGGCCTCAGCAATGAGGACATCTCTTTATAAGCAAATGAAGATTTTTTTCCTATCACATGTGGCATCATAATGTCTTAATAACAGTCTATGAACAAAAAATTGGACCCAAGTACAAATTTTGTTTATAGACTTTCACTAAGACCACATTCTTAAAATGTTATACTTTCCTCCATAAGAGTTGATATGGCCTCCAGGATTTGAAACTAATAGTCATTTATTAGAGTCTGCAGATCAAACTTGACTTTGAAACAATTATAGAAGAAAAGATACTCTGTCAAGGTGGTGCCAATCCAGAATAACAGAGAAAATGTTCATCATAAAGAAATAATTCATCTTGTAAAATGGTATAAAGAAACAATATTATCTAATTTAATAAATAAAATAGGATATAAACTTTCTCAGTAAAATTTTCTCAATTTTTGCTAGCTTAGAAAACCATTAGCTAATTGAAGTGGAAAAGAATCAATAACTTGTAAATACATTAACTTTAATTACTCATAATTTGGTAAATTAAGGGCATGTGCTTCATTATATACATATTTAATTAGGTAAAAATGTTTTTATTACAGTTTTTATTGATGAAGATGATAGAAATAGTAACTAATCAACCATCCCAGAGTACTATTTTTATGCTAGGCATACTTTAAATATATTAGCTCCTGAAATGCTCACATAAACTTTTGAAGTGGCAACTACAATTATTCACATTTTGCAAACAAGGAATAGGATGTTTAGTTCAGTATTTTCACAAAGAAGGTAATTGTACTAAAAAATTATTCTCTCTCTAATGTGAGATTTATGCTTTCTAGGATCTTCACATTGACAATGCAGCATTGATATCAAGTCTATTTTCCTCTGAGTAATCTATTTTAGTGGAATCCTACTTTAGTTAGTGCTCGGAAGTATTTAAGTAGCACTTCTGACTTTTCCTCACTATTACATCCTTTCTCATTCATACATTGGACCCTCCTAGGACAGGGATGTGGTCAACATTACTACTCTCTTTTCACAGAAGATGAAACAGCCTTGTGGGAATTAAAATTTGTGTTTTCAGAATCCTGTCCCATAATGAAAAAATATACACACAGGAGCCATTTATACTTTTGCTCTCTCCCCTACACAGATAAAGTACAGATTTTAAATATTTAAGACAGAAGAGCAGCCTCATTTCTTATTCAAGAGTGAACACTTATTACGTATTCTTGATATTATTCTCTCCATTCTATTCGAGGACTTGCTTCAACAGTTATTTCTTCTTTCCCATATATCCAATTCATCTCATATGAATCCTTCACAGCCAGTATCGATGCTCTCTAATCTCTAAAAATAAAAAAATAAATTAAAAAAGCAAAACTATATAAACAAAAGAATCACCTCCATCAATTCTTCATTCCTACCTAGAAATTTTCCTGTCACCTCCCTAAGCACAACGTCTAGTACGTGGTAGATTCTCAATAATTATTGAGTAAATGGATGAGTTGAATGTAAGCCTCATTTCATAAGAGAAAACACTAACTGACAGTTTTATTAATTAGCTGTAATATCTTTGCTTTGTTGGAGCTTAGCTTCAATTCTTAGACACCATGTTTCAGCAATATTTAGGTACTCTTTAGCAGTGACTATAATTTTAATATATTTCTAGAGCATCTAAGAAAGAAGATATCTTTTTTTTCCTAGAAGATTCACTGAATATCTTCCTATGAGTTAACATTAAAAACTTTTCTCATCTCTCCACATTGCCTAGATTCCTTCTCTTCCCCATCCTCCTCCCCAGCACACATCCTTGGTTACCCATTACTGAGGAGCAAAAATAGAATGAATTCTGAGACCTACAAATGATTTAAAAGCCTTGTTGCATCCATGGGTTTCTACCCACTCCTTGACATTTTATCTTTTTAATTAACTTATTAACATCTAACAAACTGGTCTTAATTAACTATATGTCAATAAAGGAATATCTGGTGAGACAACGCTAAAACAAAAAAAAAAGCATCCTTTACACTGAGGATCCATATAGAAATTTGGTCTGGAACCAGCCCCATTCCTTTTTAGTCATGTTAGGACACCAAAGTAATGGCAGGGCTCTAATGAGTTAATGAGCCAGCCTCCTTCTTCTCCTCTTTTTAAAGATAAAATCTATGTCCCCACTTTCCCCTAAAAAGCTCTTGGCCTAAAGGTCTTGCTCCAGTATTAGGCCTTCCTTAACTATAGAGACTATAAATGAAATGTGCAAAAACAGATATTCTTTCAGGATATTAGAACATACTTAATATGAATTATACCATTACATATGCTAAATATACCCACACATATTGTTAAATACTCTATCTAAATTATTCTTTCATTCCAAGGTTGGATCTTCTCCTATAATTTTCTGTGATGGGTATATGCCTCTTATCATTTTTAGCTTTGATTATAAGCTATTTGAATTGTTTCAGGTATTTTTATATTTGATTTCTCCAATTACATAACAATTCCTAAAGGACTTCAGAAAACCTGCCATTCTTTAGACTCTTTTAAATTTAACTAAATGCCTTGATCAGAGTAATTGCTCAAAATATAATTTGATTGGATAATAATAGATAACTGAAGCAATCACCTTAAAGATAAATATTAAGATCTCTAGTCAGAGGTTAAGAGGACTGAAGGAATTTAAGAAATGTTCTTGTTTATCTCTTTTTTCTCCCTCTCTACTCCCTTCCTTCTCAACCCATTCACCCCCAAATCCCACAACTGCCTTTACTTTATGTAAATTCTTCTGACCTTTTTTCCTAGAAGATTCTCTGTATATCCTCCCAGGAGTTGGCATGAGTATCAGTCTTAAACATCCTAAGCAAAAAATGCTCACACTGTAAAACCAGTTTCAGGACCTAAAAACTGTTGTTCTCAGAAATGTCTAGCGTTACCTTTTTGTTTGTGGTGAAGGCCGTTTAAAACCATAATACATGAGAGAAGCCCAAGGATATTTTTAAAAATTATCTTAAGAGCATAATTGTTTAAACTTAAGCTAAAATGACTTAATATATCTCTCATTTCTCTCTATAACTAGCATTTTTAAATCTCCATCACTAAAGAAACATAGTCAACCCGATATAACACATCAGTTTTACCAGGAAGCTGCAATTAGTTTAATATAAGAAAACAAAAATTCTCATTACCTATAGATTTGAATTATTCCAATTATTGTTGTATTACTGGGCACCTTTCTTATAACACAACTAATAAGGATTTTAGACTATTCTTGGAAGCATGTGTATCATATTAAATACACTATTACCACACATACTACCACTTACTCAGAATATTTTGCTGGTGTGAGTAAGAAGAAAATTAAAGGGGATGATCTTTATTTTAAATATACATATTTATAGAAAGCCTCAAAACAGTATTTAAAATGAAGATATACTCGAAGGGTAATTTATTTGGCTTTGACCCATAATGTATAGGCAAGTGAGTATTTAGAAATTTTAGATTGCTCTCTTAAAAGAAGAAAGACACATCTGTCACTCCCAAAACAATTATTTACTCACCTCAGGCATATCCAATAATATGACCCAATTATAAAATAATAGTGTATAATTATATTGTGATTTGTTTGCAGTAAATGAAAACTCTTGAGCAGGTTGAAAGCAAATGTAAGAGAAAAGTGAAGTAAAAGATTTATACCTAATCTCTTATTTGAGGAGTCTTCCCCCTCCTAAAATAGGTGGGAATGAGTCACCGACAGGTAGAAGTATATGAGTGGGCCCACTGAGTGGGTCTGGGCACCCAAAGAAGAGCAAAGACTATGCTCTTTTCCATGGCCCAACCATCCCACCTCCTTTACCTTGACTTTGAGGTCGCAAAAAGGAGTCACCAAAGAATCGAAAGCTGATGTTATTGTGTGTAATGGGATAAATGGCAAAATCTCAGCTGTGACTTTTCTTTTCTGTTCTTTGAAAATTCAGCTATTCAGCCAATACATCTGCCTTTGGCTTTCACTCTCCTGAGTGCTTACTCTATGGTGGCTGCAGAAGCCACAGTATCATTAGATTTGTTTTTTGTTATCAATTGAGGAGAAAGAGTTAATATTACAGGTAGAGAAAGATTGAAGCTATTGGTTCAGACAAGATTTTTAGAGGATCTGTAGACTTCATCATTCATAAAACAGTGAATAAATATTTATTGCATACCTACTGTATACCAAGAACTGTTGCCAAATACAGAGGCATTATAATGTAGTGGTTAAAGAGTGTGAGACTGAGGCTAATATTTTTGAAATTGTGCATTATAATTGATTTGCACAATTTAGTATATTATCATCATAAAAATATATTCTATTTCATATATATAAAAGAATATATTTGACATCATATATATGTATATGCAGTTTATATCATACAAAATAAATGTGACCACTGCTAAATTTTTGTTTCAAATATATGCATATATATGTGTATATACATGTATGTTTATATATATAGATAGATATATAGATATATGTATTTATCATGTCTATCTACTGATTTACCATATAAAATGCATTTCTACCATAAATGTTGGGAAAAAAAGAGAGAAAAGGAAAAAAAACTAAAATTGATCCAGATCTGTGCCACAAGTATTCAAATATCAGTTTCTCTACTTACTAGCTTTGTACCTTGTATTCTGCATCTGCTATTAGGGCTTGGAGTATGAGAATTTCCTGGGATAAATCATCTAAAGTACTTAATGCGGTACATATGTATATATTATTTTAATAAAAAGTGTGAGCTAATTTCACAAAACTTGCTTCATTTGGCACAACAGCCTGCAAAGACAGATATTATTACCCCACTTACAAATGAAGAAACTACAGTTCAGACATTGTAACTTCCTCAAAGTCATGCAGTTAGTAAAAGGGAGTGAGAAAGCCAGAGACCCAATCTAAGACATCCCATTACACCTCGCTGCCTCTCTGCTATGTATATAAGAGACGCCCATGAATATGGAGTATACTGCCAAAGGAGGGATGAACATGGAATGAAAGAATGAATGAATAAATGAATGAAGGTAACCATTTGACTCTCTTTTTTCTCTGCCTTCCTTTTTTCCTTTCCTAGGTTTTACATAAAAGCAGCATTTACATGTGAATATACTTTTCTTTTAAAATTTTACTTCCTTTTCCTTCTCAAAGTACATACTGGCAATTCTCATCTACATAACCATACTCAAATAACTTCCCACAATTGCAAGAATATTTTTGGATAAAGCCAACAAATTTTGAGAGAAGAAAGGAAAGAAACTTCTCACTCCAAATGGCATCTACCAATTTTATGTTCACCTACTTTCTCTCCTAGAATTCAGATGAACTGATCTTGGCAGCTCCAATTTGGAAGAAAATCTGAACATATAACAGGAAATATAAATATATTTTAGCACTGTGGGAAAAGTATTTTTTCTCTAATTAGTTGTTATTAACAGTCTTTTTACTTTCCTTTTAAATTTAGTAATTGAAGAAACTTATAAATTAATTTTAGAGAAATATTTCCATCTGGAAGGAAAACTTTTCCAAAACACCTAACAGGTTGAATTTGTATCTCAGGGCTCAGTAACTATTGTGGACTTTCTTTCTGAGAAATATGTAACTGAAAAAGCTCCAACAATATAAACTTTGCTGCACCTTCCAGAATGTCAAAATATCTCTTATAAATCTTCATCTTCATTATTTGTGATTAAATATTCAGATAAAATTAAGTGCAAATAATTCTGTCTATCCATCTCTTATCTTTAATTGATGACAGTTACTGGGGATAGTAAACACCATTCATTTTGTATCAAAATAGCTCATTCAAAACTTTGAGATCTTGCAGAAAACATGGTGGAGTAAGAGATGACCTCAGATCTCTCCCCTTGAAATAACAATAAGCTGAACATCTAAAACTCAACAAAAAACACACAACTGCAAACCAACACGTCTGAGCATGGGATCTGCGCATAAGAGCTACCATAGGTCAGAACCCAAAGCAGTAGACTGACAGAAATAAAGAAACTACTTCTCACAGCCAGCAGAGCTTCTTGCAGGAGGAGGGGAAGGGATGAAGTTGCGGCAACTTCCCTGATCAGCCTGCCTGGAAGTGCTGAAACTTCTAGCAACCAGCAGCAGGGCCCAGTCATCAGGGCAGAAAGCAGAGAAGCGGAACGGCAGAGAAACAACAGTTGATTTTTACAAGACTTGGTTGCAAAACTGAGGCTGAGACGCAGCTCCCAACTTCCAACCCAGAGGGCTCCTCTCCCATTCCCTCTAAGATGGATCACCACGGAGTCCCAGGACAATCTGAGCAAATGCTACCAAAACTGTTGCTAACACTGACAGGGACTGACATGGAGAATAGCAAGTGTGACTAAATATCTACAAGAAAATAAAAAAGACAGTTATGCTTTTTATAAAGCAGGGAAGGATCCAAGAGACTTAGACGTCACCTATTGAAAACCAAAAGAAAAGCGCCTTCTTTGCAATAGGCTAAAGAGAGACCTTAGTATAATAAATATTCTTTCTGGAAAAGCAACAGAATACATTTTTATTAATAGCCAGATGGAGAAATAGTCCATTAAACACCACGAACAACCAATATAACAAAGAATCTCAGAAAGAAAGAGAAAAATCTTCAGTAAACAAGCTTACAGACATATAAATATGCAACTTAAATGACAGAGAATTCAGGATGGTAATTCTTAAAAAACTCAATGAGATCCAAAGCAACTCAAATTAACAATTTCAGGAATTGAAAAAACAACTAGATGAGTAGAGCAAGGAGACTGAAACTCTCAAAAAGAACCAAATAGAACTTTTGGAGAAGAAAAACACATTGCAAGAGTTGAAAATTGAAATAGCAAGCTTGGAAAATAGAGTTGACCAAATAGAGGAAAGTACCAGTGATATCGAAGAAATCTAGAAATAAATCAGAAAGAAGAGCAAATACTACCAAAGGTTTAATCCTTTTAAACCGAAGGATTAAAAATAATGAAAGAAAAATACAAGAACTAGCTGATACCATCAGAAGAGAAATAATGGGTCTTACTGAAGGCGAGGAAAAGGAGCAGGGACTAGAAAGCATTTTCAGACAAATAGTAGACAAGAATTTCCAAAAACTAAGGAATGAGTTGGAGCTTATAATTCAAGAAGTCAACCGAACACCCAGTTATCTCAACCCCAAATGGCCTTCACCAACACACATTTTATTAAAATTATCAAAAATTAACGACAAAAACAGAATTCTCAGGGCAGCCAGGGAAAAGAAGATGGTAGCCTATAAAGGAAAACCCATTAGGTTATTATCAGACTTCTCAGCACAAACCTTACAAGCCAGAAAGAAATGGAATAACTATTAAGTGAAAGGAACTACTAACCTAGAGTAATGTATCTAGCTAAGCTCTCCTTTATATATGAAGGAGAAATTAATACCTTTCCAGACATCAAAAATTGAGGGAATTCTCCATTATAAGGCTTGCACTACAGGAAATACTGAAAGGGGTTAGCTCATCTAAAAAAATAACAAAACAAAACAAAACAAATACATAATTAGGAATAAAGTGACAATCAGGCAAATAGAAGCAGAGGAGTACAACCCTTACTAAGAACAGGGCATTATACCTTAAACAATAAGAAATTTGCTATAGCAAGATATTAATGAATTATCCACATACATAGGGGAAATTGAGATAACAATGACTGAAAAGGGGAGGATTCACAAAGGGCAATGGAGATAAGGCGGGTGCAGAAGAAAATGGACAACTGTGTGTATATGTTTGTGTGTGTGTGTTTGTGTGTGTGTATACACACATAACTACCTTTTTCATATTTGTAATGGTAACCAAACACCAAACTCAGAACTGAAGTATATAACATAAAACAAGAAGAATCAGAGGCAAAACCCTCAAAAGCCAACCAAAATAAGAAAACAGAAACACAAGGACAAATATAAGAAGGTTAAAATCATACCAAACATATTCTTTGATTATAATACTTTGAAACTAGAGATCAACTGCAAAATGAAATAAAAAAGAACCACAAATATATGGAGATTAAACAATATGCTATTGAAGAATAACTGAGTCAGAGAAGAAATATAAAAAGAGAGATCAAGAGATACATAGAAACAAATGATAATTACAGTAAAAAATATCAAAACTGTTGGGACATGGCAAAAGTGGTCATAAGGGGAAAGCTCATATCATTATAGGCCTATTTCTAAAAACAAGAATGAGTCCAAATAAACAACCTAATACTTCATCTTAAAAAAAAAACTAGAAAAGGAAGAACAAATGAGGCCTAAAGTCAGCAGAAGGAAAGAAATCATCAAAATTAGAGCAGAAATAAATGAAATTGAAAACAAAACAAAAAACAAAATAAAACAAGGAGCTGGTTCTTTGAGAAGGTTAATAAAATTGACAAACCCCTGGCTAGACTCACTAAAGAAAAAAGAGAAAGGACACATAAACAAAATCTGGGATGAAAGAAGGGAAATTACAACTGACATCGCAGAAATACAAAGGATTATGCAAAAATACTATTGAAAAATACATAATAACAAATTTAATAATCTAAGTGAAATGGACCAGTACTTAGAAAAATAGAATCTTCTTAGACTGAAATAAGATCTGGAAAATCTAAAGAGACCAATCAGCAGTATGGAAATTGAAACAATCATCAAAAACCTACCAAAAACTAAAAGTCCAGGACCAGATGGCTTCACCAGTAAATTTTACCAAACATTCAAAGATTTAATATCTATTCTCTTCAAACTCTTCCAAAAAATTGAAGAGGAAGTAACACTTTCCAACTCATTTTATGAGGCCAATATTATTCTGATACCAAAACCTAGTAAAGATAACACACAAAAAAGAAAACTACAGACCAATATCTCTCATGAACACAGATGCAAAATCCTAGATAAGATACTTGTGAACCAAGTACAGCAACATATTAAAAAAATTATACACCACGATCAAGTGGGCTTCATACCAGAGGCATAAGGATGGTTCAACATACACAAATTGACTAATTTGATACACCATATAAACAAATTAAAAAATAAGAATCATATGATCATATCAATAGATGCAGAAAAAGCCTTCGACAAGATACAGCATTTATTATCTAAACACTTCACAAAATTGGTATAGATAGAAAATACTTTAACATAATAAAGGCCATATATGACAAACCCTCAGCCGACATTATACTTAATGGTGAAAAACTAAAAACCTTCCCTCTAAGATCAGGAACAAGGCAAAGCTGTCCACTATTGCCACTGTTATTCAATATAATATTGGAGGTCCTAGTAAGTGCAAACAGGCAAGAGAAAGATATAAAAGGCATCCAAATAGAAAATGAAGAAATTATACTGTCACTATTTGCAGATGACATAATTCTCTATATAGAAAACCCTAAAGACTCAACAAGAACACTACTATAAACAATAAGCAAATACAGGAAAGTCTCTAAATACCAAATCAGTATAGGAATACCAGAGCATTCCTATACTCTAATAATGAAGCATCAGAAAAAGAAGTGGAAAAAATAATTACTTTTGCAATTTCAACAAAAAGAATAAAATACCTAGGAATAAATTTAACAAAACATGTGAAGGATCTATATAATGAAAACGACAAGACCCTATTAAAAGAAATCGAAGAAGATACAAAGAAATGGAAAGATAATCTGTGTTCTTGGATTGGAAGAATCAACATAGTTAAAATGACCATATTACCTATAGCATTATACAGATTTAATGCAATGCCCTTAAAAATTTCATCAGTATTTTTTAAAGAAATAAACAAAAAATCATCAGATTTGTATGGAAGCACAAAAAAAACCGAATTGCCAAAGCCATCCTGAGAAAAAAGAATGAGGCTGGAGGCAACATTCTGCCTGGCTACAAATTATACTACAAAGCGACAGCAATCAAACAGCATGATATTAGCAGCAAAACAGACACATGGACTAGTGGAACAGAATCGAAAATCCAGATGTAAACCCATATCTATATGCGCAAATAATTTTCAACAAAGAAGATAAAACATATAGTGGAGAAAGGAAGACTTCTTCAATAAATGGTGCTGGGAAAACTGGAAGGCCATCTGCAAAAGAATGAAACTAGACTGTTGTCTATCACCACACCCCAAAATTAACTTAAAATGGATTAAGGACCAGAATATGAGACCAAAATCAATAAAATGCATAGAAGAAAACATAGAAACTAAACTCAAGGACCTTGGACTTAAAGAAGATTTTATGAATTTGACGTCAAAGGCAAGGGAAGTAAAAGCAAATATAAATGAATGGGACAACATCAAATTAAAAGCTTCTGATCAGCAAAAAAATTGTCAATAAGGTAAAGAGACAACCATCCGAACTGGAAAATATATTTGCATGCAATGCATCCAATAAGGGCTTAATATCCAAATATATACAAAGAACTCATACGTCTCAATAACAACAACAAAACAAATGATCCGATCAAAAAAACGGCAGAGGACCTGAATAGACACTTCTCCCTAGAAGACATACAAATGGCCAACAAACATATGAAAAGATGCTCAACATCGCTAGCTATTAGAGAAATGCAAATCAAAACCACAATGTGATACCATCTCACATCTATTAGAATAACTATAATCAACAGGACAAGTAATAACAAATGTTGGAGAGGATGTAGAGAAAAAGGACCCCTCATACACTTCTGGTGGGACTGCAAATTGGTATAGCCACTATGGAGAACAGTATGAAGGTTCCTTAAAAACTAAGGATTGATCTACCATATGATTCAGCATTCCCTCTACTGTGTATTTACCCCAAAGACTTGAAAACTCATATCCAAAAAGGTATTTGCACACTGATGTTCATAGCAGCATTATTCACAGTGGCCAGGACATGGAAGCAATAGAAGTGTCCTACAATAGCTGATTGGCTAAAGAAGCTGTGGTACATATTTACAATGGAATATTACTCAGCCATAAGAAGAGACGAAATACTGTCATTTGCGATAACATGGATGGATCTCAAGATAATTATGTTAAAGTAAAATAAGCCAGACTGAAAAGTTGAAAATCACATGATATCACTTATATGTGGGTTATAAACCTAAAAGCAACAAATGAACAGGAAAAACAGAGACTCAAGGACATGGACAATGGACTCGTGATTACCAGAAGGTAAGGGGTGGGGGAGGAGGGGAGAAGTATGTGAGGTAAAAGGGGTCAAATATAGGGGGAGTTTGTAGATGGTGAAGTGAATAGAGGGGATCAAATATATGGTAGCTGAAGGAAACTGGGCTCTGGGTGGTAAATACACAATATTGTATATTGATGTCAAATTATAATGTACACCTGAAAATTATATAATTGTATTAACCAATGTTACTCCAATAAACTTAAAAAAAGAGAGTTTGACAACTTTGGCCAGTAAATACATTCTCCATTTGCCTATGCCCTGGAGTGTTAACTTATTATTCAGTGATCTTCAGTATCAACCATTATAAGAATCGGCCACTCTCCGCTTACTCACAGATACCAGATACCTCAGCAATGATTCATATTTATAAACCATCTTTTCACCTGAATCTATTACACCAACCATGGACTCAATCATACAGATAACAGGTTCTTTTTCTGGTAGAACTAAATTTGTTGAATTTGATGGGAACCGCATGTGTGTCTTGGGCAGGCTTCCATGCCTTATGCACTGAATCATGTTTATCTATGCTTCTGTCCAAGACAGAATATGTGCCTATTGGCTTCAGGTCTTGGTGCAGCAGTTCAAATTATAGCAGTTTTATAAGTTGTACTTTAACCCCTGCATGTACTCTTTATGGTAGATTTTTAAAATTTATCTCTTGCTTATTCCATTATCTCCTTTTCCATAAATTTGTAGCAGTTTTCCGATAATTGTTTTCATTTTTATTACAATGTATTTGGAGAAATTCAAGAAGCAAGATATGCAAGGCTCCTTCTTCAGATAAAAATTTCTCTCTTTCCTCCCACCCTCATCTCCCAAATGTGTCCTATCATCTTTCAAGGGTCAGCCTGGTCACTAGGCCACTTCTCATTTACAGCACTAACCTCACTCCAGCCAGGACCAAGCCTGACTGATTATTGTGTGCTAGCCATCCTCACTAGCTTTTGATGGTTCTGTATTTAGTTGCACAGAGAGCTTGCCACTGCTGGGGCACTTGCCTTTTTCCTCAACTTCCATCTCTTCCTATTCTTCTTTCTACAGTTTTATTCTGATAATATCCAGGATGACTCATTCCCACCTTATACCTGTTTTCCCATTCAAGGGCTCCTCATGAGGCAGGTATGCTGTCCATTACTAGTAATCACACTTCCTTGTAGTTAACGGTCTGACACCTCAATTTCTGACATGGAGTTCTAGTGAAGAGGTGAATATATGTCCCTAGAGTCAGATACACATGAATTTGAAGGTTAGCTTTCCATGTCAATGATATGATCTTACTCAATTCATTTAATCTTTCTCTCAACCTGTTTGTAAAATCAGCAAATAACAGTCTTATATTAGGAGTTATGAGAAAGAAGGAGATCATTTAATGTGAAGTGCAGTGTCTGGTGCACAGTGTGAGCTCCATATATTGAAGCCATTGTTGTCAGTCCCTGCCATCAATCTCTGCTCATCTGTAAGGACGCCCATTGCCTAGACAGTTTTATGGCCCAACAGTTGACATGGCAGTGTCGTAACCCTTGAGCTCCATGCTTTACCTACCAGATGACACTGTTCTGATATGACTATTTTATCTTCAGAATGGCTTTCTGGAAGACATGCACAAAGCCAAGAATTAACAGTACTTATGCAGCAACCAATATCAGGAAGCATACTAACCATGCACGTTAATTATTTAACTCGGCAGTCCCCAACCTTTTTGGCACCAGGGGCCGGTCTGCTATGAGAATCTGATGCCTGATGATCTGAAGTGGAGCTAAGGTGGTGATGCTAGCCCTAGGGAGCAGCTGCAAAGACAGATGAAGCTTCACTCTCTCACCTGCTGCTCACCTCCTGCTGTGCAGCCCAGTTCCTAACAGGCCATGGGTACCAGGGGTTGGGGATCCCTGCTTTAACTCAAGGACACTCAAGGGAGACTAAAGAGAGTTATCTGATGTAGTTGAAGTGGTCCAAGCCTCAAGGCAAGAGGACTCTTATTTAGAAAGACAAAAGGATCTGGGTCTCAAAAGAAAAGATAGGGTTAAAAAGGAATGATTTTCCATTACACAAGTAATTAGATAATGTGTGCTCTTCTTTGTATCAAAGTAATTATACAAATGTTTCCACTTTGTTCAAAGAAAGTAGAGAAGGCCTGTTAGAATGGGCTTAGAAAAAGAAGGATCTCAGGAAAATGATCTTAAGAGGAGAAAATAAAAACCCTCCAGTTGTTGTTTGATATTTCTAAAGCAGGAATTCTCAAGTTTAACATGCTTACAATTCACCAAGAGATTTTGTTAAAATGTAAATTCTGATTCTAATACATTAGATTTCATGTGTGGCCCAAGCATATGCATTTCTCAGGAGCAGGTGAGGACCAAACAGTGAGTATCAAGGCCCTCAGTCTCTATCATGACAATTCAAAGGAAACTACAGGTCAGTTGGTCATGGCCAGATTGTCAGGGGCTAACTTTACCTTCCTTTTATGAGGAGACTTGAATGTGTCTACACACATGCACATATAAACACATGCAGCACAAGTTTTGTGAACTCTTAGACAATGGTGGGTGAGCCTTATCCTCTTGTTATTCACACCTGTGGGACTGGAGTCCAGAAACACTGCCCAGGGCAAAGCCAGAAGCAATGTGCAGAGACAGTGCAAACAGAGGCTCACTCCAAAGGGGTTTGTGGAAACAATTAGAAACTGGGGGACCCCTGACTACCCTATCCACTCTCACCTCTGTGTGGGGCAGCATACTCTTCATGTCATGGGCTCATCAGTCTCCTTCACCATGAATCCCCCATCTAGCAGCTCACTGACACACAGCAAGCATTAGTACAGTGTGTTGAAAGAATGGAATACATCTACTCTACACTGCCTCCTACATCACTGATCACAGCCTCCTGCCCTTCCATGTGGCTTCCTCAAATACCATCAATGAAAATGTGCCTCAAGGTCATGAGATGTGACAGTCTATTCCTTCCTCTTTCTAGTATATTTCCTAAACAGCTTCCATGCATTACTCTTGCAAATGCCCCGAACTTGTGTTCTCCTATCCTTTGCTCAACATCCCTGGCAAACCCCAACACCAAGTGAACTTCATCAGCCATCTTTTACAGCCTTCATCCACTCACTCAAATGAAAATCCAAAGTCCTTTCTGTGGCCAACAAGACCTTGTAGTATGGGCCCTGCTACCTCAGCTTCATCCTCTTCCATCACTTGCTCCCTGTGCTCCTGCCACACTGGCCTCTTTTCTTTTGTCACATCCAAAGTATGATATAGCTACCTGGATGCTCTTGTCTCAAGTATCTTCATGGCTAACTCCCTGATTTCCTTCAGTTCTTTGCTCAAATGTCACCTTATTGGAAATACTCTCTCAAATAACTTATGTAAAATAGAAGTATTCTCTCTGCTCTTTTGCCACTGTTTTACTTTCTTTATAGTATATATCATCTGACATGGTATGTGCTTATTAGCTTTTCAAATTATTACCTATATTTTCTCTCTAGGATATAAGTTGTCATATGTTTGGTGCCAATAATAGTACCTGAATAAAAAAGCTAACCGAATGATGATAAATGTCTAAATATATGCTTTCAAGAATCTAAATGCTGTAGAGAAAATTTACAAATCAGGTAGATTGGAAATTCTTGAAAATCAAGGTCATCAAACTCAGTTGGGCTCCCTCATCCTTAATCGTACTAGATTTCTCTACTTAGGTTATTTTTCCATTCTTGAAGTCACCACTTCAACCATAATTTCTTCAAGCTTGTAAATTTCACTCTGACCATACATCTACCCCTCCTGCAGCAGAGGGCCTTGTCTCCTAATTCAAAGAGAGAATAGAATTACTAGATGGCCAGTGGCCCCTGAATTGACACCAGTCTTAACTTCTTCCTCCTTGAGAAAGATCATTTCTTCCTGTGCACTGGACATCATTCTATTCTGCTTCTTAGAAACCTGTGAAATTAAACTTGGTCTCACTTATCATCTCCTCCCCCCGCCCAATTTCAGACATGTTTCAAACTCTCCCATTTAAAGTATAAAAATCAATGAAGTATAACAGAAAAGGAAAGAGCAGAAAAGAAAGGATGAAAATAAAAGAGTTTCTCCCTGTCCAGCCCCTCTCCCTGGCCTCACAGTCAAACTTTTCCAGTGCTGCCCCCACTTCCCTTCCTACTTCCTCACCTCTAAGCCAGGCTTCCACCCACAGAAATCTGGCTTCTGCCCACCACTATTTAGCAAAACTGTTCTTGCTCAGGTCGTTAATGGTCATGCGCCATGTGAGTACAGTCAAGCACCTCATAAGGATGGTTCAGTCAATGAAGGACCGCATATATAATGGTGGCTCCATAAGATTTAAACTAAAAAATGTCCATCAGCTAGTGATATAGCCACCTTAGTGCAATGTATTACTCACATGTTTGCGGTGATGCTGGTGTAAACAACCCTACTGTGTTGTCAGTCATATAAAAGTATAGTACATGCAACTATGGATATAGTACATAATACTTGATAATGATAATAAAAGACTATGTTACTGGTTTATTTGTTTACTAAACTATACTATTTATCATTATTTCAGAGTGTACTCTATCTACATACAAAGAACAAACCAAAACAAGTTTTCCATAAAACAGTATGCTGTGTTCCACTGGCAGCAGCCTCATCCACCTTGTCTTTACGACATCTCTTGATTGCATCACCTTCTCTTGTGCTTGATTTGCTCTCCTGCTGTGTTGCACAGTAACATGCTGTAAGATTTCTAGCTAAGGAGCAACAGGCTATGCCACATAACCTAGCTGTTTAGTAGGCTCTACCATCTATTTTGTGTAAGCGTACCTAATGATGTTCACACAATGACGAAATCACCTAATCACACATTTCTCAGAGTGTATCCCTGTTTTTAAGTGGTGCATGACTGTAAATCCAATGAACATTTTGCAGCCAACTAATGAGTTAAGAACCACATAACTGGAGTAAAACTACTGCAGTCAGTGAAGAGAGCAGTGGTAAAACTGAAATCTCCTTTTTGCCCCATCCGACTTCATGTGGGGGTGCTGCTCTAGAGACCCATAGAGAGCATGAAGCAGTTTTGCCTCCTAGCTTCAGACTTGCAAGAGTGTCTGAAAGGTTATGAGGATCTTTTTTATTGAAATTTTCCCAGAGGGGAAAAGTTCCTTGAGGACATCACTTCCTTATCTTGGAAAACTCTTTTCTTGGCTCAGAATAGAGGCTCTCAGATTACTGTGTGGGTAATCAGCCTTGTGACTAGAGAGATTAAAAAAAAGTTTTTCCTTTAAAAATGAGATTTTTGGGTTATCTCTTTATTTTCAAATCTCAATAAATATTTGTCCTTCCTCAGAATTTTGCTGAAAAATATTTTTCTTCCTGTAAGTTCAATATTTCCCTATTTTGATTCAAAAGTCTCCTGAGTTCAACTGTAATGCGAGGATATTTATAGAAACTTTAGGTTTGCATGGTGTTGTTATGATGAAAGATTTGGAGCCCATCATCATTGGTGAGGTGATCCTATAAATCAGATAGGTGTACACATTCACCCCAAATTTCAGTTCTTAGTCCACCCTCATGACCACGCACCTCTGCTTCCACATCCTGACCTCTGCTGCTAGAATAACATGTGGTGCCATTTGCACTTTGATTACCTGTGCCATTCATTTTTGGAAAGATTTTTTTCCACAAAATTTCTCCCAAAAGAGAAATCAGGAATCTATCTGCTTCCCAAGTTGAACGTTAAGTTGAAATCTCAGGGATTTGCTGTAGGTTTGGTTTGATTGTCAGCAGAGAAAACCTCCAGGGCCACATCACTAGCCTCCCCAGTCTCCCCGCCTATTTGATATGTTTTAAATGAGCTGAAAGCATATACTGTCATCTAAGACAGACTCAGTCACTGTTGTTCATTATAATGAGAAAGATACCTTCTTAAAAAGGAGTCACTCAATCCCATCTGCTAAGGCTTGCTTCTAAGACAAACTTGACTAAACTTTCAAAGAGAGACGTGTGAGTGACGTTCTTGGCGGAAGGAAAGTGAAGGCTGGCTCAGCAGCGTGCATGTGTCATCGGTTTCCACTCACTGAAAACGTTCGATCATGTAGGAGAGTTGCATGGGAAGCTCCAGGGAAAGACTGACTCTGCTGCAAGGGTCAGATGCCTAGACTGAAATGACTGACATCGATAGGATTTAACACCTTTTCAGAGCTTGCTAGTCGTCTCATAACAGAAATCCTGAGTTTTTCAACCAATGTCCTGCATCCGGCTGTGTTCCCATACTACTCCATGCACTCAGCAATATTGTGCTAATCCAGCTGCTGAGTTCTGACTGTTTTCTAATCTGTGTATCCAGCTGGATGAAATTTCCATAAGGCTGAGGAGCTACATGCTGTTTCATGTCTCAATCTTTTTTATTCTTTTAAAAGGATTTCTGTTAAGATTTTTTTGAAAATAGCAAATTGTTACTTGAGTTTACATGTTTTAAGGAAAAGACATCATATAATTCAAAGTAGGTTTGAAATCTGTAATCGTGGCTCATTTGGTGAAGTGCTTGATTGATATAAGTTGTTCGACTAAATGAATAAATGTCTAGCAAATAACATTTTATGAGATTTCAATGGGAAGACCTAAAAGCAAATTTAGCTTTAATTTACAGTGTTTTTAGCAGTGAAGTTGCTACAACTGAAATCTAATAGGAACTTTTAATGGAACTTCTCTTGGTTTTAACTGGTTTATTTATATGCCTCTGTTCTTCCCTCCATCCTCTACCTCTACCCACCAATTACAAAACACAATTTTACTCTTGAAATGTGTCTGTTTAGTCCATGTCAGCCAAGATAAGTAGAGAAAAATTTATAACAAAGTATTAGGCCAGCTAGGATAAGTAGCGAAAGATTTATTACAAAGTATTACATAGCTTGAAGAATTTCTGGGGTGATGGAGGAACCAAGCCTGGATATTCCACAGCCAGGAGCAATGCAGCTGGATAGTGACTTATGACACAACCTGAGACTTTACTTCCAGTGGCTCTGTTGTAGCTACCACCTGCCGCTCAGTATTTAGGACTATAGGAACAGAATATCACAATCTCTATCACAGTTTTCCCAAAAGAACAAAACATTTCCTAGCATAAAGCCATCACCTTAACTTACCCACTTCATCATTCCAAATGAAAAGTTTTGCTAGAACCTGGGGTCTCTAGCTGCATGATAGGATTGAACAAGTTTGCTTTCTCCCTCCTGCTTTCCTTCTGTCTTTCTCTCTCCCTTTTTTCTTTCCTTCCTGCTTCCTTTTTTCTTTTTTTTAAGTTTTCTAGTTTCTATCTGTAAGACACACTAGAAGGGAGCTGGAGTGGGTGTTTGTTGAGCCAATCTATAACATCTGCTAAGAACAAAGGGCTAAAAAAAGTCTCAACTTCCACAGTTAAAGATTACATATAGGGTCTGCTTTGTGGGTGCATCCAGTGATATAATCCAAGATCCCGTACTTGCTTTCAAGACATAAGGAGGATGCTACATATTGAACAAATGCAAACAGAGCTTGAAAAGAAAGATGAAGTTCTTTAAGTGAAATTGTTCATCTTTTTGTGTTATTTTTTTCTGTAAACTGTCTACCTATGTTTTTGCCCATTTTTAAGTGGTTATTGTTCATTTTTTTCTTTTTCTTTAATGTGAATTTTTATGTTAGGAGAAATAGGCCCTTTGTAATATGTAATATGTGTTGCAAAGACATTTATCTAATGCACTATGTGTCTTTTGACAGTTTGTGGCCTGCGTATGTGTGAAAGAATTTTACTGTTAGTGGGCACACCAACATATTTGTAAAGACACGAAAACCAGCAAGTTAATATTGGTAGGCAAACTGTATTTCTTATAGTTCTCACAATCTGTAGCCATCTGAAAAACACCCGTTAAGTTGGATTTCTTTATTGGATCATATCGGGTGTATTTATTTCTCCCATCAACACCATTATTCATGAAAATGGCATCATCTTAAAACTTACAATTTATGAGTAAAAAGTACTTTCATAGGATTAGCACAGGCTAGGTACTATCATGAATGGCTGCCTAGCATTTGGTAGGACCTTATTAAGTCCTGCTAATAAATTGCTGAATATAATATTTCAAGCATGGACATATAAATTATTAATGAAGAAAATGATGGTGATCCTGTATTATGTTTAGGAACCTCAATCTCTCTTTCCAGTTAAAAATAAGGATACTGAAAATAATGGTGTCTGAGTTTCAGAGAAGAAAATAGTAAAACCACAGTTAAATGTCCATGTTATTTAGATGCTGAAAACTTCTGAAGCTCAACACTTACACTTACGCTATTGAAGAAATTGTCACAATATATTTAGCTTTAAAAGTTTGTGAGAAAGCTTTGCAAAACATAAGAGCTAAACCAAACTAGCACAGGGAGACATCAGATCACAATCGCTGCTACCACTGATAATGTCATCATCAACAATGGACTTTAAATTTTATAGTAGCCTTGGTGTTCAGAAACGAACTAGAAGGAACAGTGGATGATGTACCAAGAAGCATGTTTGCCTGTCTTTGGGAAGGATATAGTAAGCTCTGAAGGAACAAGAGGCTGCAGAGAAGAAACAGATGCACATTCTACAAGCTTCATTGGAAGAGCTGAGGAGAGGGCACAGTGATGTACCAGGAAGTTGACAGTGAGTAAATGAAAAACCAATGAGCACACAAGGGATCACATTTAGAGAAAGCAGGGTGGCCAGTATGGGAAAGGTAGACCCAACATTCCTGTCTAGGTAGGGTTAAATCAGGAGAGGCATCTGTAACTATTTATAAGTTAGGATTATAGCATTGAGGAGAAGGAGGGATATAAGACACAATTAAAACATGGGAAACTATCTAGTTTTAGATCATGGCAAAAAAATTAGATTTGGAGAGATTGCTATAAATGAATGAACTTTATAGTTGACATGCAAGCAAGCAAAAATTATGTGATGCTATGATTACTCTTGCCATTTGATTTTGTCTCATCAGAATTAAGTGTAAATTGTAGGTTATGGGTTTTAAAAAATGGTGTAAATTATATCTCTTGCTCCACAAAACAAGATAAAAATGGGACAACCTGGAGTAATAAATCACGGCTGCCATTAGGGAGCCCTGTGGGATGTTTCCTGTGGGACACACAGTACAGGAGTATATTACACACAGTCAGGTTTCTGAGGCTGCTTCTGGGAAGGGGCAGCAAACCAGTAGGACAAAGATTTCTATTTTTTAAGGGCCAGGCTCATTCTGAGTTTGGAATGGAAGGTGCACAGTTTTCTGAATGTTTAGCCACTCCTAAAATGCTCTCAAAGGGAACCAACAGGCAATAGATTATGCAGTATCTCTGCAAGCTAGAGGCTCTGAAGTCTTAGAGCCTACTACACCCTGGGGTCAATGTCAGTTCTTACTTTAGAGAAATCCAGTCCTTCCATCCACTGCTCTGATATCAACTGCAAAATTCAACAGGGAGGGCATAAGGCATGCTACAAGGGAATGTCCTGGGCATCATATGCTTTTATTTATGATGGATTAATTTCACAAGTAAAGTAGAACATACAGAAATTAGGAATTTACCCAAGTCTCACACTGGAATAAAAATAAAGTCCTCTAAGAATTTGCTGATTTTCATTTCATTAATTTCATCAAAACATATGTATTAAATGACAATAATGGGCCAGGCACCATAACATATGGTGGGGACACTGTGGTAAACAAACCAAAGTTTCTGCTCTCACAAAGCACACATTCCTGAAAGGGCCAGAATTTACCAATGAGATTAACTAGTGTGAGTCTGATAAACCAAGCATCAATTTTAATAACTATATTCTAAAATAAGCAAGAGATCTTATTGTATTCGTGCAAGCCAATATGTAAATATCAAGTATGAGTGATTTCCCAAAGGCATTTTTACATACAGCTAGTCCACAGCCTGCCTTTCTTCTCCTCTCCCATCTTCCCAGTTCATTTTTCTCTCACTTCCCTAGGAGGCCCTAATGTAAAAGCCTCAGGTGACTGAAGGTATAATGAATAGTTTTTTATATAGAAGAAAAGAAAGATAGCACTTTGCTGCAAGTCACAGCATTTAGACTAGAGTTCATAGGAACTATATTTCTTCTGCTATTTTTATTGTATATCATCCTTATTCTTAATTCAATGGATTTTAGAGCTTTTGTGTCTATATCAGATTAAAATTTGAGTCTTCCTTTTAAGCACATGATGTGATTCTTAACATTCTGTTAATTCCCCCCAAAATGTGCCCACAGACTTCCCACTTGCAAATCATCACATTTTAATCAATAGACTTAGATATATAATCATGACAGAGAAGTCCCTATCCCTTTCAAAGCTTACAGGTCTCAATCAGATAGGATAACTAATTCTGTTAAATGAACTAAGTAAAGTTTTAGAGTCCTTCTCAGCCAGACAGCTTTACTAGAATTGTCATTACACATCATGTAAAATTTTCAGTTTCATAAAAATTTGTATACAAGTTTACAAAATTAGAGATATAAAGACAAATTTGAGAACATGTATTAAAATGAATATTTATGTATAATACAGAGATATTTGACACTGATACCCAAGTTAGGTTTTATAGTACACATGAAACAAAAAATTATCATTTAGGCTAAAAAGTGTTAAGATGCTCATCGTATTTGTTGGTTTAGTTGAACAGATGAGCATAAACTTTTAAATTCTTTACCTGTTTTTCAGAATTTCAAAAATAATACAGATCTATTTTATCTGATAGCAGAATGATTCAAATAAAAATTATTACAATGCCTTCACAAAGGTAGAGAAATCAATTTTCTACCTTTCAGTTGTGTACAATTTTCATTCAATCAGAGGCAAAGCCCAAGCTGAGCAGAAGTGAGTGAATTAGGCTGCTGCTACCCCAGGGTAATTGTTCAAGTCTTTGGCAGAACTCAAGAGTATTTCAGAGTGTGTGTGTATGTGTGTATGTTTGTGTGTGTGCGTGCCTACACATGCGCATGTTGTGCTTTTTCCCTGAAAAACAGAGAGTGTTTATCTCATGGTTACATTTAAAAAAATGACTAAGCAAATTTATAAATCCATGAAAACCATTAATTCCAAAGGTACATTAAAAAGGGACAAATTTTGTTCCAATAGTTTTTCTTTTATCCAAGTGAAAACAAACAGTTGGTTCCAGAAATCATGTGTAGATGTCTAGAAGAATAATTTCATAAAACTAAATGCATTAATGGAATAACTATAGTATTTTACTATATTTTGAATTTTTAGTATTTTACCCATTTCTCGTTTAATAATAAGATTTGTACTCTAAAACATAGATCCTAATCAGTAAAACCCTCCAAAATTTTAGTTTATCTGTAATTTAGACAAGTTCATGGTATCTTAACTGTTTTTAGAAAAAACATTTTGTGCCCTGGTTCGCTAACTTTTTTCTCTTAAATGAGGGGCATTTAGCACATGGTAGGTACTCAAAGTAATCAAGTGGAGGAATGTAAAGTGGTTCAGCCACTTTAAAAGATAGTGTGGCAGTTTCTTACAAAACTAAACATTCTCTTCTTATAAGTGAAAGCGATTGTGTTCCTTGGTATTTATCCAAATGAATTGAAAACTTATAACCACACAAAACCTGCACACAAGCGTTTAGAGCAGCAACCAAGATGTCCTTCAGTAGGTGACTGGATAATTTCAGTACATCACACACTGGAATATTATTCAGTGCTAAAAAGAATTGAGCTATCAAGACACATAAACATATGGTGGAACCCTCAACACATATTACTAAGTGAAAGAAGCCAATCTGAAAAGGCTATATGCTATATGATTCCAACTATATGGCATTCTGGAAAAGACAAAACTAGGGATAGAGTAAAAAGATCAGTGGTGCAGAGGGTGGGAGTGGGGGAGGCAGGGATGAATAGGTGGAGTACAGGGGATTTTTAGGGCAGTGAAACCGTTCTGTATCATACTGTAATGGTGAATAGATCCTTATGCATTTTTCAAGACCCACAGAATTTACAACAAAAGAGTAAACTCCAATGTAAAGTATAGACTTTAGTTAATGATACTGTATCAGTGTTAGTCCATAACATATAAAATATACCACACTAATATAGTCAATTACAGGAGAAACTGGAGGTGAAGGAACGTATATGAGAACTTTGTACATTCCATTCATTTCTTTTTCTGTAAACCTAAAAATGCTCAGGAAAAAAAAATAAAGTTAACTTATTTAAAAAATTTTAAATTTAAAAAGTTGTCAAGTGAAGATGTACTGAAATTAAAGAAGTCAGTCGGGTCTCAAAAGTAGCTACTTCTGAGAAATCTTTACAGAGCCAAGTATCAAAGATGGAGTATTTACCATATCCTAACAATGTGAAGGACCCCACCTACTCAAGGAATAGCCCCTTACCTATAGAAGTCTGGAAAAGATAGAAGTCTTTCCCAGGTCAGAATTTACTTACCTACTAAGAAAAGAGAAGTTCATTTCCTAAAGTAAGACAGGGAAATCCAAAAAAAAAAAAAAAAAAAAAGCTAAAATAGCATCTAGAGTCAGGGAAGTGGAGGAAAGGGAAAATTGAATTTACAACTAAACTTTTTTTAGGCTCAACAAGAAAACCTCAAATAAATAGCTGTCAGTCACCTTTGGCTCAGGAGGTTAATCAGCAGACTCATTACTAGGAATCCCTAATTAACTTCTGCAAGGGGAGTTTCCTAACTAACTAGTGTTGACTATAAAAGCATATCCTCTTTCTGACATGCAAATGTTAACGCACTATTGTAAAAGTTCAGGGTAGTTATTACTGGGTTGTCACAGGCCCATTAATTATCCACTATACTGTATTTAGCTTTACTTTGGTAAATCTTTTTTAATTGCCCAGCCTACATTTACAGAGCATCTTCATTTAACATGCCTCCAACTCTGTTTATATTTATGCCTTTTCCAATAGCCCATTAAATAGAGTTCCTAACCAGTACTCAGAATCTTTAGTGAGAAGCAGCCAAGCACACTTAAGTGTTTTAATTTCACTCACTCATAACAGAGCATTTTAAAGTTCCAAATATTTTTCGAATCCACTGCTCACTCACATTTCCTTTTCCCTGCCTCTGAAGAGTACAGGACGCTTCCTTCTCCAACATTTCAGACTTCGAGTCAATCTTTCTCACTGCTACAAGGTAATTGTTTGAAAATACACATCTGAACGTGTTCTCTGAGTCTCTATTCACCAACAGAATCAAGTCCAGATTCCTTAGGAAAGCATCCAAGGCCCGCGTTAGTTTGGCTCCAAACTCGCAACTCATCTGCTGACATTCTTTTTGCCACATCTTCCACTTCAGCCCTTTACAGAACATATCGTGTGTGTTTTTGTCTCTTTTTTCCTTTCTGTTTGGAGTTCTGCTAGGTCCCACTCATGTTAGTCCCTCCTGAAACTTTCCAGATAGAGGTCCACCTGCCCCCAAACAATTTGATTTTTTTTATTTGTTTTTGTTGATGATACCTGACCCTCCAGGGTATAAATAGCTGTAAATGAGAGGTCATCTTGCAGGACAGTGAACACCTTTAAGTCAGGAAGAACATTTCACGAATCTTGGTGTGCTCAGAGCCAGCAAACAGTGAATGCTTGATAAATATTTATTAAATAAATAAATGTTCATTTCAGCATTATTTACAATAGCCAAGATATGGAAGCGAGCTAAGTGCCCATCGATAGATAAATAAACAAAATGTGGTACATATACCCAATGCAATATTACTCAGCCATAGAAAAATGAATGAAATATTACCATTTGCAACATGAATGGATCTAGAGAGTATTATGCTAAATGAAAGAAGTCAGACAGAGAAAGACCAATATCATGTAAATTCACTTATATATGGAGTCTAAAGAACTAAATAAATGAACAAACCAAACAGAAACAAACTCATAGATACAGAGAATAAACTGATGTTTACCAGAGGGGAGGAAGGGAATGGATGAAAAATGGGGATTAAGAAGTATAAACTTCTAATCATCAAAGGAGTAACAAAGATGTTAAGTATAGCACAGGGATTGCAATCAATAACATAGTAATAACTATGTATGGTATCAGATGGGTACTGAACTTACTGGGGTGATCACTTCATAAGGTATATAAATATCTAATTACTACATTGCACACCTGAAACTGGTATAATATTGTATGTCAAGTGTAATTGAAAAATAATTTTAATAAAAATACAGAAAAAATGAATGAATGAAGGCATTTTCACTCCAGACTATCTGAGTTTAATTAAATCATCTGTTCTTTCCAGCATATTTTAATCTACATGACCAGATAAATACATAGAAGAAAATTATGAGAAAAATAATAGTGATGTAGATATGTTTCTGAAAGCATATTATTTGGGGTAAAAAAAGTCCAGTATATCAGAACCCATTTTTTTGTCATGAATATTAAAAAAAAAAACATTTGAAAATCACTCAGTCTCTCTGGAAAAACTATAATTCGTAAAGATGCCATTGAATTAAAAAGAAAAATACTCCATGCTTTTCATGGAATGCCACCCCCCAAAAAAAAAGTTACAGTAAGACTTTAGTTGGTAAGCCCTTTTAAAGCAAATCACATCTACTTTGGAGGAATGTCTTTTAAATAGGCACAGGGGAATTCTTTTGATTTTTAGAAATGAACATTTAGAATTGCTTTTATAAGGATTCTGATTCCAAATTTTTTGAATTGTGTGCACTTGAGAATGAATTGTCTAGCACTTGCTTATGCTAGAGTTGGACCTCTAAGATAGGTCTTTGGAGTTGAATTAGATGCTACATCCCATACATCCCATTCTGCTGTCTCAGAGGGAGAGAGGAGACTGAAAGAGGGGCCTGCCTTGCATGCCTGTAGTTGTCTTTATATTTCATAAACAGATGTGGGGTAGAATTCTGGTGTGTGCAAAGCTTGACTGCATGCAGACTGAGGATACAAATACAGGTTAATTACACACTATTAACATGGGGCTAAAACCTGCTCCATATTCTTTAGTGTCATGAGTTCCCAATGGAAATAACATATATTTTACCAGTAAATATAAAAAAAAAAGTCACACATTATGGATAAAATTGATCCATTATCTCTGAGTTTGAAGTTCAGTGTGAAATATCAATCCCCTGAGTAGTTATTCAGAAAACTAGCCCAGAACAATAAAACATAAATGCTCCTTATGTGGATATTCAATAAGGCATATAAAAAGATTTGATATGCTCCAATTAGCTACCATGTTTCACAGAACCGTGGATCTGGAAAGGCCTTTAGAAATTATGTGATGTTTCCCACCCACCATTATATAGTTGAGACGTTCACAGCAAAGGCGAGAATCAAAGCTGAAGTCCCTTTATCAGGTGTGTCCCTTTCCTGGTAGTCAGAAGATAATCTCATGATTGTTCTTTACTAATTCCCACTGATGTCACAGTAAAATTGAAGTCACTGTGGTTTTCAGTACAGTCACTAGTCTGAAGGGTCTGGAAATGCTTGTCCAGGGGATTCTCTTGTATTAATTATGGAGTAGGAAGATATAGTCGGGAAAACATGAGGTTTAGAAGCCAGAGTCATGAATGTGAGTGCAGTACTTGTTGCTTACTACCTGTGTGCTCTTGGGCAAGTGTCTTACCTTCTCTGAACCTCAGTAAGTTCATCTTCAAATGGGAACAATAATATCTACCTTGAGAGGCTGATGAGAAGATTGATGGTTTAATATGAGTGAAAGTGCTTGCCAAGCTTGAATGGCACCTGCAAAGATTTAACTTTATTGTCATTGTTAAATACTATTTATTAAACCACTAAATAACCTCAACACATCAGTAGGCCTTAGGCAAGGCAAGGAGCAGGGAAGACAATGGGCTTTATTCACATTAAAGGTTTCATCTCCCAAAGAGTCATCTCTTACCAGTGGGTAATCTTATTTGCAAAATCCATTAAGTCAACCTTCCTCAGCAGTGAAACCACTCACCGTGGTAACTTCTCTGGTAACTTCTAGTAAAGTCTTATATTAGTATTTTGAAACATTTAACTTTGAATTTTCCTCCTCTCACTTCTCAAGATCTGAGTTTTGACATTATTGAGAGAGGGTCTGTCCAAAAGAAAAATAATGCAAGCCATATATGTAATTTTAATTTTCTGGTAGTCATATTTAAAAAGTAAAAAAAAAAAAATTAAAAAGATAAAATTAATTATAATAATATATTTTACTTAACCCAATATATCCAAAATGTTATTGGTTCAACATATAATTAATATAAAAATTATCAATAAGATATTTATCATTCCCCTCCTTTTTTTTTTTTCTACACTAAGTCCTCAGAATCCCCTAGGTGTCTGACACAACACATCTCAGTTGGGAATAGCAGCCTTTCAAATGCTCAACAGGCATGTGGAGCTAGGAGCTACCATACTGAAAAGCTGTGCAGGTCCAGAGCCCAGGGTGACCACACCTACCAATAAAGCAGACAGAGAAAAATGAACTTAGTGACTCTCCATGGAAACACTTAAGAACACTGTAGGCAACAATCACATCCCAGACCATAGATGGGGAGGGAAACTTAGCAACATAAGTGATGGCATAGCAACACCAACTGTTGTAGAAAAGGAAAATTAGAAAACCATTAGTTTGAAAAGGAGCACTTCTGGAAAGGTCATCCTTTTCTATTTTGTTTAATGTGAAATAAGGAAGCCGATGATACATATACATAAATATACAATGTATAAGGCGCCATTCTCATTATCCCTTTATTCCACAATACAGATACTGACATATTTTGTCATATTGCTGAATGTTATTTCTCACTTAGGAAGATAAATAGTAAAGTATGAAATCAGGCTGAACTATCATATTTTTCCCATGGTATGGCCAGTCTTGCGGGCCTTATGGGTGGCTGTGAGGAGCTGAATTGCAAAAAGCAGGTTGAATATCGGAAAGCTTCCCATATTATTTTATAAATATACCCTTCTAACTTCTAGCCAGGGCTTACTCTTGCAGGTCTGGAGTGTTAATTCCATTTTCTGGTGGAGTCCTGTTTTCGGCTTTGCTATAATATGTTTCATCATGGGGATCAATACAATGATCCCATTCCTACTCCCAAAGATTAAAAAATCACCCTCTGATGATGGGATAAAATTCTCTATTTTTATTAGTTTCTCTCAAGGCTAATTTTTTCTTCCTTAGGTTAAAAAATGCATGTCTTATCTACAACACTCTCATCTATTAGCAGATCAGAGAATGGAACTCAATAATAGTTTCCAGGGCATTTGGACATGCTTCCTTGATAAAAACTTCAAGTTTCTTCCCCTGTACTCATTTTATTATAACCTTGTTTCAAAGAAGATAGATATTATTATATTTTAAATAATTATAATTATTAGTTACTTTTCAGAAGTATAGACACAGCTAATACTTATGCTTTCATTAGGATGGTGTTACATTACCTGTTCCTGTCTAGAACTTTCAAACCTGACCATCACTAAATCAGGAAAAGTCCTGTAATATATCTGTGACTGCTACTTTTAAATAGTAGTACATATCCTGGAAATATGAAATTTTATGGTACATAGTCCTAATTTATGTTATGATAACAGACCCAAGTGTTGTAAATTTCTTTAAAGAATCTTTTGAAATTGACTTACATTTAAAAATGATTGTTATTAATTGTACTTTTGTAAAAAAAAGGAAATTAATTAAGGAGATGAAAGCCTTTCAAAACAAAAGAAACCTTTACAAATCTTTCCCACTGCTTTCCTAAAGAATCATTTCTTCATTGTTATGTTATATTGATATAGTGATTATGCCATGAACTAATGATGAAAATTATGGAGGACCATTTTGTTACTGTTACTGATATAATGGTTGCCTTTGTTTGGGTTATTGACTCTCTGCTACTGTAAAAAAAGACCTGAAAAGTAAAGATTTCAGTCCAAAACTGATATCTTTATTCAGATTATTATCTGAGCTGCAGAAAGAAGAATTCAGACAGCTTTTTACATGGATGAAATCTCCCAGATTGGTGGTCCAGAAAGGTGACTTTGTCCTTCTTAAATAAGGTGTATATGATGGTAAGTCAAATTCTAGTCAGTATAGATCCTATTTTTTATATATATGTGTGCATAATTTTCTGTTTGATTAATCTTCACCCACTTCACACACTGTCCACTGCTTTGTTTATATAGAGGATTCTTGTGATAGGGAAAACAGGGCATGTGTATAAATTAAACAAGAGAAGTAGAATTGATTGAAACAGCCTACTTATGAACCATGAGGACAAGGAAATAGTTTAACATACTTCAGATAATTTTAAAATAACTGCTTTGTTTTAACATTTAAAAATCTGAAATGTCACAGGACTGAAAACTGTTCAGTTTCACAAGTGATCTCTAATATCCTAGAGATCCAGGGCTGTTCCTATCTAGGAGAGGTTAATGCTTCCTTCTCTTCTAGTAAAGTATAATATATCGCTATTTTTTAACAAGTACAGACCCAGATGCAGTATCTTTCTATAGTTTAAATTCAATTTCTAGCATATTAGGTCAGTGACAGTGTAGCTCAGGACAAGCTTTTAATTTCAAGGAAATCTAGCTCTGACACCAGCCTTCTCATTGACATAACAGATGGTTCTATTTCAGGCTTTGAGGCATTGATCTTATTTGTTAATCATAGCACTCCAGTTGTGCATACCTTACTACATAAATGTAGATTGCAATTTTGTCTTCCTAAGTCTATATGGCATATAGCTTAGAATTAGTAATACATAACAATTTTACCCTTAACTTCAAATACTTATATGTATTTTTGTGAAAATGTTTTCACTAGATTATAATTGAAATTCATAAAGGACTCAAAATAAGTTGCATTATACAAAGCTTAAGATTCTCTCTTCATTTATAAATAATACCAGTCCCTGAGGTTCAGACACTAATATTATCAAATGACTTGCATAGACAGAGAAATGCTACAACAGTGGCCTTAGAAGAATACATACAGAATTTCTGGTGTATATACTCTGAGGACTGCAAACAAAACAATTTCAATAAGATCAGGATTGAAATTCTAGACCTGCAAAACTCTTGGGTATTACTTTTTGATGAATCACATCCTATGGATAGAAAATTAAGACCAAGAAAAATGAAAACCAAAAGAAGGTCTAAACCGTGTGGGGCCCTAAACATTGTGCTATGTCATCTATACATGTTATTCCATGAAACTTAGAGCAGTTAGGTAACCTCCCTGGAGTGTGAACTCCGGAGCAGCCGAAGCATCTCTCTGACTCTCCATCTAGCACAGCTGCCTATCTAAATAAGAACCATCATTGATAGTCTATGATCTTCTCCCTTCATCTGAGGGTTGGAAAAGATAGAATGGTGTCATTCATATCACTTCTTATCTCTAGCGAACTTCTAGACTGATTTATTTAATTTTTAACCCTTCTTCAGTTTTCCTTGCAATCAGCGATCTTTACTAGTTCTATACATAAATTAGACACAGAATTAATGTTTTATGGTGATAAAAATTATGGTGATGAGTGGTGGTAAGAATTAGTGAAAGTAACAAACTTTCTTTGAGTAGACGGATTAGAAGCACCAAAACTTGTACATATATTCTCAGACAGTCAAGAGTAGGTAAGAGTTAAGGGAAAATATCTATCCCAAAGCTTTCTTAGTCTGACTCTTCTGTCAGCAAAAACAAGAATGCTGAGTTGGGCTTCTAGATTCATTTTTCTCAGAGGATAACTGGTACTTTGTGAAATTTAGCCCCACTTTTCTAATACTAGTAATTTTAAAAAAAGCTGGGGTGATTTGTCATATCCTTTCTAGATAGCATTGCACCTTTTCTGATTCACTGTACCATGAGAAACTCAAGGAGCAAGTTCAGCCACACTCTCATAAAGAAGAAAGAATAATGCCTGGGCCTCACTCATTCGTCAGCAAATATTCACTGAGCATGTGTGCTTACACATGCAAGTTTCACACCCACTGGAATAACTTCATGAGGACTTGCTTTGGTCTTTCTTTCCAATTAGCCATGTCAACAGCTGCTAACACCACCCTTACACAACTGGAAAGAAGTCAGTTGGTGTGGTGGTAGAAACGATGCAATGCTATTCAAAATAATATTTCTTGTTGAGATTATTGAATGTGTCTTTCCCTGAAATCCATCTACATATTACAACTGTTTTATAAGATTACATATGATAAGCACTTTCTCTTGACTAGAACCACACTGAACTTTATATTTGAAAATGTGTAAAAATAATAAATTCAATTCTAATTCCTAGTTTTTCTTCCATAGGCCTAGTTGGTATGTCGTGCAAATTCTAAAGCAAGTCGCAGAAATATGCTAGTCAGATTAGCCAGAGAGTCCATATAAAGGGAATCATTCTATTTATCTGTTACTCGGTGACTGGTGCAATTTAAATTCATAGATAGACCATTTCACGCAAAGTGTAAAATAGGGAATCTATTTAATAGCAAGGTGTGCTCTTGGATATTAGAACATTAAGACATTTTTTGTAAGTGACTGAGCGAAGACCTTGAAACCTATTGACCCAAGGATTTGTAGACACTGTTCAAAAATGATAGCATACATATGTATAGGTATTACTTTCAGCTACTCTATGAAGGTAGTCTGCAATTTATGTTAGAGTGTAACAAGTATACAAGTTTTATTACCCTTATGAAGCAAACTATAGTTTAAGTGAATGGAAAAGATTACAGTCTTAGCACTTGTTATTGCAAAGGTACTAAAATCTACCACATAGATTTATGAATAAATTATTCCAACTCATACAGACACCCAAGTCAATGCACAGAGGACTGATTACATGTGGATTTATATGTTAACTAAGTCAAAGATTTAAATACCAAGCCCAGCACTCCAGGATGTTGCATGGATTTTTGATATTCCACAGAAGACACTGGGTCTATAAACCAATGAATAAATTTTCAAGGGGCACAACTGTAATATTTCAAGCAAACTCCTATTTCTTCATCCACATACAGTCCACTATGTTTAGAGAAGCAAGTAATGATGGAAATTGTCATAACATCTCAGGGCTGGAAGATGATCTAGTTCAATATTCTGTATGATAGTTAAAGTCTCTTCTTCTGCAACTCTGCCTATAGTTTTTCAATCCATGTTTAGATACTTTAGTGATGAAGACCTTACTGCTTCTAGGGAATCTTAACTGATCTTGGGATTCCTTTGGCCACTTAAAAAATTCTTCCGTACATTAATTGAAAATCTCTTCCTATAGGTCCTATCTATTATGTCCTAGAGGGCCTACATAAAAGTACATTGCCTCTTCCACATTACAATCTTTCAGTGCTTTCTAGAGAGTTCTTGAGTTTTCAGGCTTCTATTCCATCTAATCATCTTCAGTCTCACCAACCTTTTTCTTGTTGCTTTTACCCTCCTACACCAATATCGAATTCTAGCTTAGAATCTGCACTGAACTACATAAACTAAAGAGGAAAATATTTAAAATTCTCTATTTCTATATATGCAAATGAAAGAACTACCTCAAAGATTATTCTGAGGATAAAATAAGAAAAAAAAGACATGGAAGACCTCTGAAAATTTAAAAATATTACAAAAATATAAGGAACAAGTTTCTAAGAACTAGGAAACCTATATTTCAATAAGACGAAGACCACAGTATCCTAAAATAGCGCCTCAAAAATCAGCACAATATAAATATTTGCCAAAAATTTACTTCAGTATAAATACAAGTAAAAATTTCAACCAATCTTCTTTTCTGAAAAACAAATTTTCCACCGTGTTGGGTCTATTTAAATGCCCCAATTACATGCAAACTTGATCCTTTTAAAATCAGTTAATTTCCATAACTAAAAAAGATGTAACTGAGTTAGAGAGGAATTGATGACATATCTTCAGAAACTTTCAACTGTTTGCCATTCTTTTGGGTAAAACAATGTCTCAATACTTTAACACCCCTCTACTTTAGTAGTTCCTGAGTGCTTTCAGAATATAATCTAAAATCTTTTCATTGTCAAGCCCAACTAATTCTCCATCCTAATCTCTAGCTACTGTTTCTCACTCACTTTCTATTCAAAGCACACAGTTAACCTGCCTTGTTCTTTCTTGCCCCTCTGCCTTCACATATAGTCAGATCTAAGATATAGATAACCAATTCCCCACTTCATTCAGGCTCTAGAAATTCTTACCCAAACTACATGAGGTTTGAATTTCCTGTTTCTACCACAGAGCTTGTTTTCTTGTATTGAAATTATTTGTTTACTTTTTTCTTCACCATTAGACAGTAGATTCCTTGAAAGGAAATAAATATTTTATTCGTCTTGGGATAATCTGTAGTTAGTACAGTGCCTTGCATAGAGTAGGTGTCCAATATATGATGGCAAAATAAATTAATATGCAGTAGAGGGAACACAAATATACAGAAAATAACCATTCAATACATCTGGGAAAGGGCACACAGATCTTGCCTGACCTATATCAAAATTCAGAATAAATTCAGGATCAATAAAGGCCTTTTTCAATAGTTCAAGGGATAACCCATATGTTTTCTATTTTCCTACCTTTTGCCATCTCTAGAACCTCTTTATCATTTTCAAAGCACTTTCCACTTGTTCACAGATATCATGCCATTTAATCATTAATGCCACTACAAGATCATGTGACTAAGCTGGGATTCAATACAACAATCTCAGCATATCCAAATGGTGTAGTAAGAGGAGCACTGGACTTAGAGTCAGATGATCTGAGTTCTAGTCCCTGCTCTACATTTAACGATTAGTGTATTATTGGAAAGATCTCCCACTTTGCCACCCTCAGTGAAGGTCAATTGTTACTTTTATACATTATTGTCCTTATTATCCAAGTTGACATTTGGAGGTAGCTAACTGAGCCAGAAAGAACACAGACTTTAAGGAAAGGCCAGCCTGATTTTGACTCCTAGCCACATCGCATAACAGTTGGGTGATCTTATGCCAACTGCTTAATCTCTCTGAAAGAGTTTCTCATATATAGAAATACTAATAATTTCCTATTAGTTTATTGTAAAACTTAAATTAGATAAGGAATATAAAAATATCTGTAGATTTTTTAAATGCCATATAAATTGTTATTATTATTCTTTTTTGGCCAGGTTTAAGAATGGCATGGAAAAATATTTCTCAAAGTGCTTTGTGTGCTGGTGATCACAAGGGTATTTAATAAGGGGTTCTTTAAATAGTTAACTGCACATTAGCTTATTAAAAGCTCTCAGAAGTCCAGCTGTAAAAAGATTTCTTTAACTCTGTTTAACCTGTTATTTTCCCAGTGTATTTGAACATGGAATATACTTTAATACCTTGTGGAATACAGAGCATGAGAAGAGAAGAAAAAGCTGTTTTTGGCTAGGTCTCTCCCCTACCTCACCACCCCCATGACTCTCATGATAGATATTCAGAAACAAAAACCAAACTAGTAAAAATAATAAATACTCCCCTACTTTACCATCCATTGATTTACTGTTTGCAATGTGCATATTTGCTAGAAAACTAAGTATGTGCATAAAAACACAGGAGGAATTCAAGTAGAATTTTAAGACTAAATCATAAATTCTAAAGGAAGAAGATATCTAAATATAATTGATAATGGGTATGAAGACAAAAGAGTGTTCTCATTGGGCATTGGTGGTTTTCACTGGCTGAACTACACACAGTAACTTCTGGAATCATATGAAATGAAAAATAAAGAAAAATCCATTCTCATTCATTCACAGGCACAATTCCTTTAAAGTCATAATTGCTCTTTTCACATTGTAGCAAAAGTTCACTTCATTATCTCAAATGGCTCTTTCCCATCATCAACTCTTCTGACTTTAAAAGCTGTCATTAATTTCCCATTAGTAAATTTTAATTGAAATGAATGTATCATTGCTTTCAGCAGTTGTATTTGTAACAAATGTATAAATAAATACAAATCTTGTCCAAAATGTTTAAAATAGCTATTTCTGAACAAGCAAACACTTTGATGTTATTTCAAAGAATTTTATTTATAGAAAGCTTTTAGAATCTGGCCCTTACCTAAAGTAACTAGAATTTCATGGGGATTCAATACACATTTACCAACTAGCTAAAATCCATTTTATTGATCTTGGAAAGTAGCATGTTAAAACATGAATAATGACCTCTGAGCTTTGAACTACTCAGTACCCTTGTGTTTCTTCAGTATTTATGGACAACACATTGAAAATAAAAGCTAGAAGAGGCAGAGGGATACTCTTAATTTAAGAAATTATAGTGGCTTAGTACAATAATCCGAGATTAATTGCATTTTACCAGCTTATTATCAAAGATGCATCTACCCACCCCCTAAAGTTCCACTCAGGTAGTCTACACTTAGAGAAGTGAAAATAATTTAGGATGCATCTGAGTGTTAAATTTCATGAACTTTGTGATCCAATTTCAATTTTCTACATTAGGCTTAATTTCTGTTTTGTTTTAATAAAAAGCAAATAAGGCTGAATCTCTCAGATCATGCTCTGCCAAGGTACCCCACTAACCCTCAAATATTTTAACCACAATCCAGGAACAGTTAGATAATGTAGATTTGCATATTAAATATATTATTCTGAAAATGTAGACAAATATCTGAAAATATTTCCGACAACACTTCAGATGACCATGTGTTAGTAGAATAAACTTTAAAGTTTTTAAGGAAAACATTGCTGAAATGCTTAACGAAAAAAGAGTCATGTTTCTCCAAGGGTTGAGTCAGTTAATGCAGTTGTCTGACAGTCTGTGGTTTTCCTTCTGCTTTCAGCCTTACTCTTCTATTCCTCCTCCCCCTTGATAGCTTTTTTTTTGATGGCTAGTTAACCTAGTGGCTGTGGTCTCCCTGAGATATGTTTAGATCATTTTCTTTCTTATTTATTTGTCTGCATTTTATGATTTGAAATAATAAACATCATTTTTAATTGAGAAAATGTTTGATGTAGGTCTAGCAAATACAATTATAATTAAAACAACTTCTTCAGTTCAAAGAATTTGATATCAAATTTGTCAAAAAGTATCAATCTTTGAGAAACATGAATGGTTCTTCAATTAATTGAATTGAGAAGTGTTTGCACTATTACATAAATCTAGAAATTTTAAAGGTGATTAAAATATGTGATTTCCAAATATTCCATAAAGTTTGCAAAAGTTAATAAATGGATTTTTAAGCTTCATTTACTGCATTATCATATTAAAAATGCTAATTATATGCATCCTAGCCACTAAAAAATTTCACCAAGTAAAACAAGCATTTGAGTTTTTCATCAAACTTAAAAGAGCACCAAGTTGTAAGTTTTCATAATAGTCAAATGTGAGAAATATAGCTATCACTTTTAACTGACTTTTCAAAAAGTCCTTTGAGCTCAAACTATGGAGGTTTCCAACATTAATTTGTCTACAGCTTATTATATACCACTTTTCCAGAAAGTACCTTCTTAAAAATAAAGTTTTGCCATCTGAAATATCACTGTTTAGGCAATGCTTACCCTGTTTTACAAAGAAATGGTCCCAGGAAAGTTTGCAAAATAATCATACTTGTTCTTCTCAGTGAAAACTGCATTGTGCACCATAAGTAAAGTTTTTAGTTCTGTTCTACAAATTTTGAGTTGTTTCCACATAGCATACTTCAGCATAGTTAAATGACTTATAATGTTTTTTTTATCACAAAGAAATAACTACCAATTAATTTGGAAAGGATGCTGACATAGCAGAACTTAGTCCCATATCAGTGTACTTGCTAAAAAGTTTCATTCACCCCATATTTAGTAAGACATTTTAAATCATAAAAGCTCTAAGATGTTAACATCTAAATGCTTTGATACCAAGAATTTTTGTAGGTGTAAAATATTGCTTCAAAGCTATTAAAAACATATAAAACTCTGAGAAACACAGTCCTGAGCATATCATTTACTTCATTATATTCCTAAATCCAGGTAATGACTGCTCAGTGATGGTTTCTCCATCTAATAAGTTTAGCCTTGTATTATAGTTTAAAAGTGGAAGCGATATCTGTGTAAAAAGACTTGGTAGATAAGATGACAAGTAGCAAAGCAGTCAATGAAGATGCCAAATACAATTAAAGAATACTTTTTCCATGGGTTCTTAGATATATGAGAAATAAATATGGAGATATTGAAGGATAATCAGAAAGTGCACCATAGAATGAAGTCTTGGTCCCATAAAGTGTACTTACTCATTTTTGGAGATAGATATAGATATTCTCCACAAAAGACAAGCTCTTTACTTAGAGCACAGTACTTTTCTAGCACTGATAATTAAAATATGGGTACTTTTGAGCATCAACTTCCATCTAATTAGAATTAGCAATTTTTCTCAGGGAACAAAAAAAAAGCCATCCAAATTGCAACATACACCTTGAATTCAACATAATAATAATAAAAAAAGATTTTTAGAAGATGTGACAGGAATCTTCTCCTACTCACTGAAACAGTATCACTAAAAATGGGGCGGGGGAAGGGTTGTAGCATATAGAGAGAAGCTAGTGAAGCAGAGTGGGAAGAGAGAAGGAATGAGGTGATCAAAATCACTTTGCTGCCTTTCCCTTGTTTCTCACTCCCCTCCCACCTTGGTTGTGATCACAAATTTTAAAAATGCAAAACCCAGTTTAAAACAAACAAACAAACAAACAAACAAAACGGAAACAGTGTGACTAGGATTACTACCACAGCAACCCTAAACGATTTCCGTGCAAAAGCAAAGCAGTGGGGATGTAGTAGCAGCAGCAAATCTCCCTCTTCCCCCACCCTTGATACGGTACCTCCAGATCTGCCCGAGCTGCAAGATGTGGATGAGTGACTGCAGGAGCCAGATGCAGAAAGAGCAGGAGGCAGACCTGTGTTTGCCGCTGGCCCCGGTGGCCCCGCTGGCCCCGCTGCTGTTGCTGCCACTGTTGGTAGCGGCGATGTTGCTCTTGCTGGCGTTGGATGCCTGCCTTTGCGGCGTGGAAGGGCGAGCCTCGCCTTCAGCAGCTGCAGACCCGCTACTAACCATGGTCTTGCACTCGGCTCCAGGCTGCGGACAGCTGGAGGCGGCTGCAGCTGTGGCACTGTCCTCGGTGCTGAAATCGTGCACAAACCAGCGGAAGCTGAACACTTGCACCGAGAGCGAGCCGAGCACCACGAAGAAGAGCGTGAGTCCGAACCACCAGCGCTGGCCACGCAAGTAGTAGTCCACGGCGAGCCAGATGTCCGTGCCTACGTCCGCGAAGTACACGGCCACAGCGGCTAGGATCCAGAGGCAGTCCCACAGCGAGTAGCGCCGCTGTTCCCTGCCTAGGCGCAGGCACAGCGCCGCCGAGCCCGCCCCGCCGCCGCCCGGGCCGCCGGAGCCCCCCGAGCCGCCGCCTGAGCTGCCGCTCCCGGCACAGCAGCAGCAGCAGCAGCAGCGCGAACAGCCGCCGCCGTCCGGGCAGCAGCTGCCCCCAGCCGCCTCCTCGTCCTCGGCTCCCGACCCCGACGGCAAGCCCGTAGCCAGCCCTTGCACCGAACCCGAGTGGTCCGAGTTCTGCAGCGGGGTGAACGCCACGTCGCTGCTCTTCTTCATTTTCAGCCTTCCGTCTGATTTAGCGGCCATGATGCCTCCAAACCCGAGAGCCCTCCTTTATCTAACACCTTTCCTCGCTGTCTCCTCTCCTCCTCCCGCCACCTCCTCGCCTCGCCTCGGCTTCCCTCCCTGGCGGCGCGGCTCCCCCTCCTGCTGCTCCTGCGCCGGCTCTCCCGCCGCCCGCCGCCGCCCGCCGGGCTGGGCGCTGGGCCGGGCTAGCGGCGCGCCTGGGGCCGGCAGGAGCGCCGCCTGGCTGCCTGCGCGGAGCCAAGCTGCTCGCGGCGCCCCGCGCGCGCCCCTGCCCGCCGCCCGCGCTCCTCGCCGTCCCGGCCCCGCGGCTGCCGCCCGAGCCGCCGCCGCCGCCAGCAGCAGGAGCAGCAGCGGCCGCCGCGACGCTCCTCGGACCTGCACATTCCTCTCCTCCCCTCACGCGCGCTCCCTCCTCCCGCTTCCTCTCCTCCACCAGCTGACTCCGAGGGAGAGGATGACCTCATCTCTTCTCTTCCAGCTGCTGCCGCTCCCACCCCGGCTCGGGAGGGGTGAGGGAGGAGGAGGGCCCAGGAGGAGGGGCCGGGCTCGAGAAGAGCGGCTGGTGAGGGTGGGGTGTTGGCCGGTCCCGGGGACCGGGAGGAGCGGGAGGAAGGTAGCAGGAGGACAGTCGGGGGCCGCAGCTCACGGAATTTGGGAGAACGCTGGGTGGATCTGACTGACAATGGAGCGGGGGGGGGGCGCTAGGAGGAATAGGAGGGCGCGAAGAGGGGCGGGGGCCGGATCCTGGAGTCCAGCCTTCGTGGTGGTCGAAGGAGAGTGGGCACGGACGGGTGTCGCGGCGGCGAGGGCGAGGGAAGCGCAGGCCTCTTTGTATTCCGCTCTGGTCTGCGGATACTTGGAGAAGGTCTGGGCGTGTAGCTGGGGCCGGCGAGGGATGGGAGACTGGGTTTAACTGGGACGCCAGACCCCCGACTGCCGGCAACGGCAGTGGGTGTGGTGTGCCCGGCCTTGGAGAGCTGGGGAGGAAGGGGGCGTGCAGGGCCAGAGGAGGCGCAGAGCAGAACGCTTAGCCTGGTGCGGCGAAGGCTGCGGAGGGCAGGCGGGTCCGCCGGAAGCCCGGAGCCCGCGCCCTCGGGGGGCAGGAGCGAACAGCCCAAAGTCTCCGGGCTTCTCGGGTAGGCCAGGTGCCCAGGCTCGGGGAGGCGAGGAGGCGGCTCGGGCGCCCTCCGCTGCCAAGGTCCACGCCACCGGGCCAGTACTCCTCACAAGCTCTCGGTGGCCGGGAATTAGCTAAGCCTGGAGAAGCAGCGAGCCCGGCAGCGACTCTGAGCATCACGGGGCGGCGGGGCGTGGCCGGCAGCCTAGAGAAATTGAGTACCCACCCGCTGGCGGAGAGTGGCGGAGCCGGGAGCTGGGCCACTTCTACTCCAAAACAAGAATTACCTTCTCTTGAAGCTGTAGGAGTTGAAAATGTGATGTGTTGTCCCACAGCTCCCGAAATGACTCGAATAAGTTAAATCTATATTCAGAATGGTTCACCAAATTATATAAAAAGAGAATATAACGTATTTTGCTGCTTGAAAAGATTCTTAAAAACCCAATACATATAAGATTCTCATCTCTTTTTCTAATAAGAAGACAATTTTTTGTTTCACTTAATTTGCAGTGTAAGAGTAAGGGAGTGCAATTCTTAAATTACACTGTGACTCACATATTTTAGAACCAGAGGGAAGAGAGGCAACAGGTGTTACACTGTCACTAAGCACCAGTTGTGGTCTTCTAAATCTGGAGGCAAAATATAACACCCTCCCCCTTCCCTGTTGTAGACTCCAGGCTCAGTTGGAACTAGTGTAAGTGACTTTCTTAATTAGCAGCATTATGAAGTGGGAGTGCATAAATTTCTCTGCATGTAGAAGTACCTACCCCAGACATCTTGTGCAACAGCTCATCTGCTGTTTTAGCCCCAACCTGGACAAAATGGCATCTACTCTACCCTCGCATACATTCTCCTTTATTCTTACAGACTGGTGCCCTGGGCGCTGCCTTACTTGGCCTTTGTCTGACAATGTGGCAGGAAGTTGTTGGGCCGCTGAGCCCATAAAAATTTCATAGCATCAACAAATCCAGTATTTCTAGTAAAAAGTATTTAAGTGGTGAATGAGGGTCATTGCAGTACAACTGAGACTGGCAAAGGGTCTACTTTTAAATCTAGCTTTAAAATTGGATCTTTTTGGAGTAGGAAAATCCTTTTTTTTTTTTTCTGGAAAACACTCTAGTTTTATTTCCCCAACGTCTAAATCTAAGATTCCATCTCCAGGGCACTATGGCTGGTGTTACTTTATGCCAAACCATTGGGGAGAGGAATGATTTCTTAGGTAACTGGGTCCTAAGGGATAGAGTGTACTCTAGATCAAATGCAGGGCCTTAAATTGCAACCAGGCTTGAAAAGGCCTTGAAGAGTATCTGAGGTTCTGTAGGCTTGAGCTGACCAAAGTACCTTCAGAGCAGAAATATTTCTTATTCAAATGCACCCTCTGCACCTAAAACAGCACCTGCACAGACTATTTGTTCAATAAATTGTAGTTGAATTAATGCATGAAATTATAGAAAGATCATTCCACAACAGTAAGAACACTACATTCTCTACTAATGTTCCCATGGAAACAGGAATTATGAGACTTATCCTGTTAGGTTCTAACAAAGAAATAACTAGTAATGGTTTTCTTATTAATATTTATTCAAAACTGATTGGACTCTTTAAAGTGTCTGTCTGAACCATCTCTGGATAGTGATGGTGGAAGTTTGTAGAAGGAGTAGATAAGCGAGAGGTCAGAGGAGCAGCATTTGCGTCCAGCCTCTGCCACTTACCAGCCTCACTACAACCTGAGCAAATTGCTTGATACACAAGATTAGTATGCGGATTAAATGAGATAATGCATATCACTGGACTTTGTGTACAATATTGTTATCAAGAGTCTCTAATCTCATAAGTCTATCTTTTACTTCTCAGTGTGTAGATTTTAATATCACTTGTTCTATTACAATCACTGCTCCTGACATACTGGTTGAGAAGAGCTCAGAGTTTAGACTCAGACACAGGTGTCTTTACGAATGTTATTTAACCTTTCTGGCCCCCACACATTTATCATTTGCAAAATAGCACCCAATGTTGTTGCCAGGTGTAAGTGAAATGAGGCATGTACACTGTTTGACACCATGTCCAGAACATTCAAACTTCAATATCCCTCAACATCTTCATCTCTGTTGTCCCTCGAACTTAAAAAACACACACACAAACAAACAAACAAACAAAAAAGCACCACCCCTGATTAAACCCTGCTCTTCACTAACTTGAAGTCTGAGCCTGCACAACTGGTGGTGGCTGGAGAAAGGGCAAGGCCATACTGATTGAACTCTTGTTAGATCTATAATCTTAACCCTGTAGTAGAGTCTAGGGACACTTGGCAATCATGCCTCATTTTCCTAGTCCATTTGCTTTTTTACTCTTTTAAATTATTATTCCTTTTCTTATTTTCTCTTTTCAAACTTTAAACACCTCTTTCGCGATCCTTACTCTCAATTAATGATTCTGCTTCACATTTCATTGAGAAAAATGAAACAATCTGAACAGAACCCATGAAGCTCTCGACACCTCCCCTGCCCACTAGTATTTATACCCACATACTCGGTCTCCTGCCTCTACAAGGATACTCAGCTTGTTCATCAGCTCCCATTCTCTCTCATTGTTCAAGAGCACAATTAAGCACTAATGTCCACAATCACCAATTTTCCCTCTTTGGTGGATTATTCCAGTCAGCCTACAAACATGCTCTTATTTATCTACTAGTTAAACAAACAAAGCAAAATAAAACTTTTTTTTGTTTGTTTTAATTACCTTTTAGCCCCCAGTGCAGTCCTCTGAAACCTTTTACAACAAACTTCCTCTGGAGTTGCTTCACCTGGTTTTCTTCAATCCCTGCTTTCCTATCCTCTTGAGCACACTCAAATAAATCAACTACTGTTCCACTGAAACTGCTCTTACCAAGTTCACAGCATCTAGCTCCACTTTAGTAAACATCTCAGTTCTCATCTTATTTGAATTTCAAAGGGTTTAGTAGCATTTTACCTAGTTGATTGCTCCCTGCTCATTGAAATATTGAAATATGTTCTCCATTTGGCTTTCACTAGATTGCTCACTTTTGGTTTTTTTCCTGCTTCTTTGCTAATTCTGGGTACTTTGCTAATTTTCTCTCATTTCCGCTATCTTTAAATAAGCTCACTCCTCAAATCTTTTTCTATGTAGTCTCACTCTCTTAATAATTTCATGAAATCTTATGTTTTAAAACATTATCATATATGCTGATGATTCTCATTTATTTTTCCAGGATGAATATGTTCCCCGAACCCCAGAATATATGCAACTGCTCTCTCAGTATCTGTTCTTGGAGGCCTAATAGACATGTCAACTTGAAATAGCCTGAACCTGAGCTTTAGATTGCTCCCCCACACACCACCACCAAATCTGCATTCCTTCCTCATTTCAATTAGTGGCAGCTCTATCCTTTTAGTTTTTCAAGCCAAAAAAAAAAAAAAGGTGCAGTTTTCTTGGACCACTTCTTTCTTTTAGCCCCCATATAGAATTTGTCAGAAAACACTTTTGGCTTTACCTTCAAACTGTTTTTATTTGACCATTTCTTAACATTTTCCCTGATATCCTGATTTGATTCACAATGATCTTCCACCTGGCTTCTTACCTCCTACTGGTCTTCCTGTTTTTACCCTTGCTCTCCCATAGTCAACAAAGCAGACAGAGTGATTGACCCTTTAGAAAAGCAAGCCAGAGTGTGCTATTATCTACTCTCATCAGGGCTGGCTAGTAATTTGTGAGCCCCAAAACAAAATAATAATGCAGGACCCCAGCTGGGGACAGGGAAGTCAACCTCTTTTCCCATTAACTTCTGCCCCAACCCATAGTGGACAAGCAATCCCTAATAGATTACAGTTTTCCCACTGAGACATGCTCAGTACAGGGATTCTGGGTGGGTGAGGGGCTTATGCTTAATATATCTGGTGCTGCTAGCCCAAGAAGGAGAAGGCCATCACCTGACCTCACCCTGAAATTCCATGGGGCACATGCCTGACCTCGACATTCCCCACATCTGTGCCCAGGTCCCAATGGGAGTGGAGAGCAATAGTGAAAATGGAACTGAAGTGAGAATGTAGAGGGGAGGCCAGGAGAGTTGAAGCACCAGAATGTGGTGAGTGGATAGCAGAGAATTCATCCTAGTGAGGCTGGGAGATGGGAGGCAGGACCACTTGTGGGCTGAGGCTCCAAATCCTTGGCACACACTCCATTGTCCCACCACAGAACACAAATCCAAGGATTAAAAGATGGCAACTGTAACACATTAATGTTTGAGGCCCTCCTAAGCATGGAGGGCCTGCATAGGTCACATACCTGGGAAGCCAGCCCTGATTCATATGTATCAAATATCACATCTTACACCATGTAAGAAGAAAAGTTTTTATATTGACATGCAAGGCCCCACATAATTTGATTTCCAGGCAACCATTTTCCCTCTAATCCTATTTCCTACTCTTCCCCCTTTTCCACCAGTTATGCTGTTCTTACAATTTCTCAAACACACCAGGAAGGCTACAGCCCAGAGTCTTTGCATATCCTATTCTTTCTTTCTGGGATGTTTTCTCTTGTATGCATAAGACTTGTTTCATTTTCTTCAAGTCTTCCCTTCAAATCTTCCTTCATGAGACCCCTTCACCTCCAGCTTGATCATTTTTATTTTGCGTAGAGGTCTTCTCTTCACTTTATTTATACACTTTAGACTCACCCTCTAGGCTCACAGAAAGAGGCCTGGGTCTTTTGCCTGTCTACCTAGGGCCCTTGATCAATCTTGATTTCCCATTCAAGCTCTCCTTTGTTCTGTGGTAACTAACATGGGGAAACAGTATAGCCTCATTCTGTAGAGAGCCCACACACTTTCCACTGGCTGCTTAGCTTATCTAGTAGGCTCCAACAGAGACACCACATCCAAATATGCACTAATGCTAACATTTGCCCGAAAGATTTATCTCATGTGAATTTGGGGAGTGAAAGCAAAATTTGTCAGGGTCCACCTAAGGTATGTTTTTATTTTCTTATCATCCAAGTTTAGAGAGGGTATATATGAACTCAAGGGAGAGGTAGGAAGTAAACAGAGTCAATATTGAATATTTTGCCTCAGTTCATTTGACCCTGAAACTGAAGGGGAAATAAAGAACTAAGATGTGTTGTGGCCTGATTATTTGTCTTCCCCAGTCTATGGTATTTTGTTATAACAGCCTGAGTAGATGAAGACAGGGTGGTTGTCCATATTTACACTTCTGTTATATTTTTGTTTATTAATAAAAAACAACTCTCAAAAAAGTTATACTTATACTATTAAAGTGACTGAATGCTACTGAGAAAGCTGCCTTGATAAATAAATCAATAGTGTATGTTCTATAACCTTTCTCTGAAAGCTACCAAATCCAGAAAGCTATCAAACTTCAAATTTTTTTACTTAAAGTATCAACCATAATTCTGAGTTTATAAGGCTCTAGTCATTTCAAATTAGTACAGAACTACTGTCTGGGATTTTTCTAAGAGTTAGTAAGGAAGCATCATGTTGCAGATAGTCACTCTTACTTATTGGTCAGTGGCCCCCTCCTATATGCCAGGACACCTTTCACTGCACGGTGCCAGATATGGGGAAATTTCCTCTTTTTCCAGACATCTGTCCCTTGCCTTGCCATAGAACTCAGTTTTGTAACCAATTTCTCTCTATTCTTCAGGTTTTCATTTAAATAACTAGAATAACATAGCTTTCTAATGTAAAAAAAAAGGAATAAAAAGTCTGCAACCAGGAGGAAATAAAATATGTTGTACTCTATGACTTTCAAAAATAGTGCCTTACAATTTCATGATACGTTTATAGAAGAACCCAGACAGACATTATAATACTATTTTAAAAAATGGCTAGAAGGGAGGGTGAGGGAGCTGGAAGAAAGGGGTGAAGGGTTAAAGAAGTATAAATCAGTAGTTGATAGATGGTCACAGGGATGGGGGCCACGGTATAGGGAATGCAGTCTGCAGTAAGGCAATGGCTATGTGTAGAGCTATGTATACACTCTATCTCTAGAGCCTAGCACAGTATCTGGCATATTAAAAGGCATTTGATAAATATTCTGAGAAAAGATTTCTTAGACAAATAGTCTGTCCCCCTTCCAGGAACCATTAAAGCTATAACAGTGGCTTTTGAAGGCTAAAGCTCCAAAAGCATAGAGACTTTTGAAATGCTAATGAATCAATAAAAATGACTATTAAATAAAATTTAGGGTAATGCTAAGGAATTTAAAATTTGGAAGTAAGTTTGGGAAGAACCAGATGAGTGCTAAAGAATACAAGTACCAAAAATGATCATTAGAAAAATTTGGAGGGTTGAATTGCCCCAACAATTTACTTTCCAAATTGTCATAGCAACATTCACTGAGTAAAAGAAAATAAAATAGAATGCAATTTAGGATTTAAAATGAAATGTCTCAAAAGCTGAGAACACAGGTTTTGATTTCATGTGGAAAAAAAAATAAGAAGCCTTAGTTTCCTTCTGTATTTCATAATAGCTTCTGACTGGTAAGTGTGTTTTGTTTCTAAAGTATGTTAGTGAGTTATTTAGGTCTTTAAATGCCTTTTACCATGAGAAAAAAAAATGACAAATAGTAAGGTCCCCAAGCAAGCCAATAAAAACCTGTTTAACCCTGACATAGTTGAAATGTACATTTGCAATAAAAAAAGCAGAAAACACATCATTTTTATATGAGCACTTGGACAAAATTTAAAATTACTATAGTATTGGATGTATTGGATAAGAAAGAGTTTTATTTATATTAATTAGATGCTGGTACTTGAGAGAGGAGTAAGAGCATTAAAAAGCATATAAACCCCTTCAGAAGGAGCTTAATTTCCCCCTCACCCTGTAGTCTACTGTAACCTAAACTTGTTAATAACGTACCGCAAAAAAAAAAAAAAAAAAAAAAATAGAGTATGGGAAGGGTGGAGGGAGTGATTTTCCATGGAGAAACATTCCAGAGGAGAAACTAGCAAACATTTCCTTGGCTGAGTCATGTCGGTCAACATCAACAGTGATAAATAATGTTGATAGCAGGTACCCATAGTAAAATGGGATGAAGTCACTTCTGCTTCATGATTTTCTTCCCCAAAACCCACCATCCCAGTCTAAACAAGAGGAAAATATCAGATAAATTCTGATTGAGTTACATTTTACAAAACTCCTGGCCAGTGTTGTTTAAAACCATCAACGTTATCAAAAAGAAGGAAAGTCTGAGAAACTGTCACAACCAAGAGAAAGCTGAGGAAACATAATAACTAAATGTAATGTGGTATTTTGGATAGGATCATAAAATAGATGTTCGTGTCTATTCAAATAAAGTCAGAATTTTATTAATAGTAACATAAGATATTAACAATAGTGGAACTGAATAAAAGGTATATATAAGAACTCTCAGTGCCATCTTTGTAACTTTTTTCTAAAATTAAGTTTACATAAAAATTTTAAAATTTCTGCATTTAAATAGATGAACAAAATTAAAAAAAGTTAAAAGACTGGTCAATATCAGGTGTGAAAGAGAGGATAATCACTTCAAATTCTACAGACATTTAAAAAGATAATAAAGCATAAAATTACCATATGGCCCAGCAATTGTAGTCCTGGGCATTTATTTCAGAAAAATAATTAACTTTTCAATTATAGTTGGCATACAATATTATATTGGTTTGAGGTGTAGAACACAGTGCATAGACAATTATACAACTGATAGTGATCACCAGATAAATCTAGTATGCATCTGACACCATACATAGCTATTGCAATATTATTGACTATATTCTTTATGTTATACTTTATATCCCCATGACTATTTTGAATCTATAAGTTTATATTTTTTAACCCCTTCCTCTTTTTACTTACCCTCCTAACCCCCGCCTATTTGGCAACCATCAAAATGTCCTCTGTATCTATGAATTTGTTTGTTTTGTTTACTTTGGTCTTTAAATTCCACAAATCATATAGTATTTGTCTTTCTCTATCTCACTTATTTCACTTAGCATAATATCCTCTAGATCTATACATGTGTCAGATGGCAAGATTTAATTCTTTTTTATGGCTGAATAATATTTAATTGCATATATGTCCCACATCTTCTTTATCTATTAATCCACTGATGGAAACCTAGGTTGCCTCCATGTCTTGGCTATTGCAAATAATGTTGCAATGAACATATGCATGCACATGTCCCTTTGAAGTAGTATTTTGGGTTTCTTTGGATAAATACCCAGAAGTAGAATTACGGGATTCTTCTTTGTCTCTTATTATAGCTTTTATTTTAAAGTCTATTTTGTCTGGCATAATATTGCAATTCCAGCTTTTTGTTTGTTTGTTCTCACTTTTATTAAATATTTTTTCCACCCCTTTACTTTCAGTCCACATATGTCTTTTGATCTGATGTGAGTCTCTTGTAGGCAGGGTTTTATTTGTATGTAAGAGTCTTGTTTTCTTATCCATCCAGCCATGCTATGTCTTTTGAATGGAGTATTTAATCCATTTACATTTAAAGTAATTGTTAATAATTATGTACTTAATGTCATTTTATTTTTCATATTTTAACCTTTTTTTCTTCATAAAGAAGTCCTAAAATTTCTTATAATACTAGTTTGGTGGTGTTGAACTTCTTTAGGTTTTTCTTGTCTGGGAAGCTCTTAACTTGTCATTTGCTTCCTAATGATAGCTTTGCTGAATAGAGTAATCTTGGTTTTAAGTCCTCATTTTTCATCATTTTGAATATTTCCTGCCAATCCCTTCTGCCCTGCAAAGTTTCTGTTAAAAAATCAACTGATAGTCTTATAAGAGTTCCCTTGTAGGTAACTCACTGTTTTCTCTTGCTGCTTTTAAAAGTCTCTGTCTTTAATCTTTGGTATTTTAATGATGTGTCTTGGTATGGGCCTATAGGTTCATCTTGTCTGGGACTCTCTCTGCTTCCTGGACTTGTATGTCTATTTTCTTCACCAGGTGAGAGAAGTTTTCAGTTATTATTTCCTTAAATAGGTTTTTAATTTCTTGCTCTTTCTCTTTCAGAGAGATTAAAATTTAAGTTTACATACACAAAAAATGTTTGTGCCATTTTTATTCATAATAGCTCCGAAATAGAAATAATTTAGATCTCTTTCAGTGGGTAAATGGTTAAACAAACTGTAGTATATCCATATCCACACTGTGGAATACTACATGGCAAGTAAAAGACACAAACTAGGGATGTTTAAATTTAGAATTTTGAGATTGTGGAGGGCAATAAATAAAATTTATGTAAGACAAGGGTGACAAAATAATAAATAAATGGGGAAAGATTTTTGTATGGGGTTAGTTGGAATTTGGAAAAGGAATAAGAAGAAGAATGGAAAGAATGTTATAATGAAGAGCTGAACTTGCAAGACTGAACGAAATGAGGCAAAGGTGGTGAGTTTGCATGGTGTGGCACCATGAGCCCTGGACAAGCTCAGGTACAGAGAGTATGCCAGATATGACATAACCTCAAGCAAAGGCTTTGCCTCTCTGCTTCTGGATACTTCTTTGCAAGATGAGGGAATGGTACATTCAGGGTTCTTATGAGCATAAGAATTCATTGTTACAGGTGTGCACACAGGCCTGGGAGGGCAGAGCAAAGGATGGAGGAGGGCAGAGACCCTGGGTGGGGAATATATTCAAATGCAGGTTAGCAGGTGACTCATTCCAATACCTTAGGTGGGGAATATATTCAAATGCAGGTTAGCAGGTGACTCATTCCAATACCTTAGGTTTGCTGGCAGTGAACGATGGTTGAGGAGAAGTCAGGTGTGAGGGATTGGGACCAAAGGAGCAGCAGTGAGCATTGACCACTTGTGTTAACAGGATCTACTATCAGGGACAACTTTAGAGATACTTTTTACCACAATGGTAAAATGGTATAATGGCTTGAACAGCATCCACCCAAAATGTGTGTGTACTTTGAACCTCAGAATATGACTTTATTTGGAAATAGAGTCTTTGTAGATGTAATTAAGGTAAAGATTGAGTTCAAATTATTCAGGATTAAAGTGGACCCTAAACCCACTGAGAGTGTCCTCATAAGAGAAAAAAAAAAAAAAAGAGCACCCAGACACAGGGGGAAAAGGTTATGTGAAGACAAAGGCAAAGGTTTGTGTGATGTGGCCACAATCCAAGGACAACCAGAAGCCCTGGAAGAGGCAAGAAAGGTCCTTCCCTAGAGTCTTCTGAGGGTGCATACCCTGCCAAAACCTTGATTTCAGATTTCTGTCCTCTAGAACTGTGAGAATAAATTTCTGTTACTTTAAGCCACCCAGTTTGTGGTAAATTGTTATGGCTATCTAAGAAAGTATTATACACACCTACAAAAAATACGTAGGGAAGAGGTCATAATGACGTAATTAGATTACTATCTGCCTTTTGGAACTCATCGTGGATTTGTTTTCATTCCACCTTTTTGGTGATGTGTCAGAACATGGAATTAATTGTCTTGTAACTACTTGCATTTACTGGCCCACACAGTTGCTTTTTTGGATGCACATTTGACCAAACATGTTTTTGCATGTTTGTAAATGAAATAAAAAGACAAGTTGGAAAAAAGAAGGAAGGAGTACAGTAAAAATAAAAATAAAACTATTATTTTAATAAAAGGAGGGGTGCATGTGAGTGTGTACGCATGTGTGTGCATGTGCGTGCATGTGCATTTTGCAGTTTGGCATTATTGTATCCAAATCACAGTTCATACAAAAAAAAAATTGGAACTAAAGTGACTTTCTTGGTACTTAGTCATCTATGTGGAAGATACATTTTCAGAGCCAACCATGTTATTTGAAATAATATCTTTATTTTTTCTAAAAAATAAACCTTCATGATCTATTTTCTAGGTCCTTTAATGTTGGAAAAATGTTTTTAAATAAAGTAATTCCTATTAATATTTTACAAAATGGTAAGAAATCACATCATTATTGAAAGTAATTTTGTATAATAAAATTAATGTGTGATTAAACTTGATGATTAACTAAAGAGAAATATTATGGTTCTTATTTAATACATTTATAGACTCTGTTTATATGTTTTTAATATATCTTTCTCTTTTCCTCCTCTGTCTCTCTGCTTCTCTGTTTTCTTTGCTTTTTAAACCTTCAGATAATTTAGTGAAGTTATTTGCAATGCTATTTACCTAGCTCAGTGGGAATAATAATTTGTTTTGAAATTTTGTCACTAATTGTCTTGGTTGTTAAGTAAAATATCTGTGAACTCCAACATTGTTTTATTGTAGAAAAGTTATTAAAATGCAAAAGTAATAAATAAGAAATTAATATTATTATTGTTAAAATAAATAAGAAAAAATTTTTAATAAAATCAAAAAAGTGGAATTTAAATTAAGAAGTAACAACAATGGTCTTTGAAGAGAATACTGACTTTGAAATAAGCCACTAGATTGACTCTAACTCTGATTTATGATTAAACAAAATTATAGATTCATTGAATTCAAATTTAGCGAAATTTGCTTTCTGCTTTCTGCTTTCTGAGGTTTGTCAATGTTCTACATTGTTCTGAAAATTCAGAAGCTGAAGTTTTATAATCAAGAGATATGCTAGTAAGAGTAAAGGGTCATTGCATTAAGGCCAGGAAGTCTGGGTTCTAAGTGCTATATTACTAGGATCTTCTGCATTGTGCCTGTGGCATTTGAAGGTCCTGCTTAAAAAAGACAGAAACGAATACAAGTTTGGGGTCACAGAACCATAAAAGATTTTTGTGATGTGATTTTTCTAGTCAGGATCATGAAGACAAGGTTTTGATGGTCTCTGACCTCACTCAGGTAAATATTTTGACCAAGGTTTATATGCCGGAAATACCTTCTCCCACTACATTTCTTAATCCTTTTCAGGGTTTATTCTTTCTTTGCCCTCCCTGCAGTGTCCTTCCATCGTCACAACAACCCATACCCTATAACCAGCAACTAGAGCACTATTAGGAGAAACTACAAGTGTAATTTTTATGGCCAAATCTACTTGAGAAGTCTCATCCCAGATTCTTCTCATGAGTTCTTATCATCACACACCCAGAGCACAGAAATTTTTACAATGAATCTGGGCTTTATTTCACACTTTGGAAACAAGAGTTTTTACACTAAACTTCTGAACCCTTGATACCCCACTCTTGGCATCAGAGTCATACAAAGCCCAAACATGTAAAGGTGAAGGCACAATGATTTACAACAAAGGAAGGTACAAATTATCAACAGTTGGTTCCAATTAATAAAAAAAAAAAGAAAAAGAAAAGGCTAAACTGTGCCAAATGATAAAGATCAGAGTGAATAAGTACTAACCAAAGCATTTGTTTTGGGAGATTGCATCTCCCTCTTTACTAGTACCTTTTCTGTCACTTGTTAGCTATTTAATTTGAGACATGTTCTCTAACACTGTAGGTCTTACTCTGTTCATGTGATGTAAGGGAAGTATAATTAGTGTTTTATGGCCCCATGCTTCATATTCATGTAATACCTACTCCAGGGGGGTTTTCTGGGAAACCAGCAAAGACACAATAGATTTACCTTCGAGAGTCAACCCTTTCTGGAGACTGACATCTCTGCTATTGACCTTGAGCTGATTGTCATGCGCACAGTGCATATCACAAGTACCAAGAGTGGTCTGAATTTTTTAAATTGATTACTTCATTAATTCAAACAGCACTGATTGCATATTTTTTTAATCTGTGACATTGTGACCTGTGTAGCAGCCTGTAGGAAGTGAGCATAGTGGTTTTTTGAGCAAGCCTGGACTTAAACAATCAACTCACCACAACTTCATTCTGAACTGTAATTCTGAGTGCTTACCCTTGGGAATATGCCTTCTCTCAGTAACATTCTCTGAACCTCAGTTTCCAGAACTGAAAACAAATTTGAGATATCTTCTTTTTGTGATGGCTGTGAAACTGCTGTAAAAATTAAACAGTATTAACAATTATGGACAGTACTTGATATACATATGTAATAAACCTGACACCTGGGAGATGAACATAAAAAGTGAAGAATATGTGAATCATTTCTTCAGAAAGCTTTTAGCCCAAATTGACACAAACCCTAGTAATATAGTATGAAAAGCCTATTGGCAATACACATAGATAGAATAAAGATTCGAAGTCATGTAGGCTTTGTGGAGCAGATTATGCTTAAAGAGGGCTCCTAAAAAATTAGTAGGAATTCATCAAACAAGCAGAGTGGGGAATGCATACCATGCAGAGCAAGTAGAGTTTCTCAGAATAAAAAAGCATGAAACAGCATGGCACATTTATTAAACTATATGCAATTAAATTTCACAAAATGATAAGTATATAGGGATTAGATAATTTTCAAAGTGAATCTAAATGGACTATACTCAAGATGGTCAGTGAGAAATGGGTTCACCAAAATTTAAAAATTTTTTTTTACCCTAAACTCAACCCTAATTTTAACTTTACCTCAACCCTGATTTTATTCCTAATTCTAACACTAATCTTAACATTAACATCTAATCTTAACCTAATCCTAATGCTAACACTAACTCTAAAGCTAACCAAAACCTAACCCTGACCTTAACCCCTAATCCTAACCCTAACCCTAACCCAAAATATAACCTGAATCTGAGCCATTACCAAAGTCTTAATTGTTGTAATGTAAGTATTCTAGTACTGATATGAGCAAATTCTATTCCACAGCACTTGGTTCCCATGACTCTTAATCCTCCTCTAGATTGGCTCCCTGGGTTCCCATGGTCAAAGGGAGCACAGAGAGCAGATCCTGTGCTCCCTGAGATGCTGGGATTCTATGCTTACCTTTTGTCCCCTCCTCCCAAATCAGTCCTGCAGCAGAAGCTCCCTTTGAAATCTGAGAGAGAACTGGGCCCTCTCCCAGATGCTGCTGGGCTCTTTTTTCCTAATTAAGTTTCCAAGTTCCTCGAGAAAGAATATTATAGCAAATTGAAGTGATTCATGCATGCCTCAGAAAATATAAAGGTGTTAAAGGCAGTAGAAATGGAAACTCCCTATTGTTTGTCTAATAAAACTGGAAGTAACTGAAAAACCCAGTGGCTTTACATTGCAACTTCATAATTTAGATGTAGATTTAAAGAGTTTTTAATTATTCTGATAAAAAGATATGACTAAACATAAAAATTAAAATGAGTAACAATGGAATAATTCTCTTTTCTCTTATACAGTACTCATACAACCCTTTCAAAAAAGAAAAAAAAAAAAACAGACCTAACAAAGAAAAACATCTAGCAGCACTGACCCAGAATTATGGTAGGTATTAAATGTTTTAGTATTTCTCCTGCTGTCCAAATGCTCGAGTGTATGTTATAGGTAAATTGTAGATGATAAACCACTTGTCAGGGAGACTAAAGATGTGATCACCTTTTACATAAACAATTTCAGGAGAATATAAATTCAATTGAATTAAATTGAATTGTGACAAATTTTTTAAGGTGATCATAAATGGACATTAGTAAAATATCCATCAAAATATATAGATGTTACTTTGAACAATGGGAAAATCTGAAGGAATTGCATAAATATATTAAAAATGTATAGAGGATTTATGTGAATAATTAAATTAAATAGCATAAAAAGCTTAGTAAAATAATTTTTCTGTTCAAATGCAGTTTTTATTTTCTAAATTTACAAAGAAACAAGAACAAAAAAAAATTATCTTCCTTGAAAGTACTCTCAGAGAGCAGATTCAAATGAGAAATTTAGTTCACTTAAACTTGCTAGGGAAAACAGTGGATATTATATTAACTGCCCACCCATTACAGCCTCCTCAAGCACTTGAAATTTTCTGGAGTTAATTACTGAGCAAATGTCACATCGTGTATGCAACACAAGAATATTTTGGGATAGACAAGTTATAAACAAAATTGGCATATGCTTTATTCACAGACAGTCTCTCTTTCCTGTTTTTCCCAAGAGCACAGAGGTCAGGTGGACTTTGTTCTTTGCAAGATAGGATTAGGTTTCTTGCTTTCAGAACTTGTAGGAGGTCAGTTGACTTCTTTGAATCAGGGAATCTACAGCTCTTTCCATAAGTGATAAGTATGGTACAGGAGATACTTCTCAGGAAAGAAGAGCTTTCGACCAGGATGGGAGTAAGGAAAATTAAGACTTGTCACTCTATGGCTCTAGGATCAACACTGGGAATAGACATAAACTCTGAATCTTGTATGGCATTTGAATCCTGAAAACAATCCTACTGATAATCAAAATTAGTTGAAGCCTTGGAGCTACCTGGTTGAGCTGCTAAAGTGTTCTTGCCAAGCCATTCTTAAGGAGAGTTATGTTTACACATTGAAAACATAGATACAAAGAGACCTGTAAGAGGGAGAGAATGTAGAAAAGAGGAAAATGATCTTCATTCAGAAACACTGAATTGATTACCATGTAGTCAATGGCTAATCAGAGTAGATTTGGTTACTATTAAAATAGAATTTTAATAGTTACTATTAAAATAGTTAATACTATTAAACTATTAAAATAGTTAATAGTCTACTATTAAAATAGAATTTGGCTATGTCGTGCTTTTCAAATAAGTAAACAAGTCAGATGAAACCAAAGAGTGAAATTAAATTGCACCTTGAGGATTTAAAAACAAAAAGCTAATGTGTGCTACTTAGTTTGTGCTGATAGCACATTGTAAGAAATCATTGAAGGTCCCCCCTACACCACAGAACAAAGTATTGACAATTTCACCATTAAGAAACCTTGAGTAGTGTTCATAGTCATTATATCAGTAACAACTGTAATATATCAAAAGTGCACATATTCAAGCGCGTATTCTTAAAAAATACTCAATTGAATAAAATTCAATACTTTCTGGCACCTTACCTATTATCTAAATGTTACAAACAATGCTAGTAACAGCTTCTGGTAGAGTAATAATGGTCAAAAGACACAGAATCAAAGTTATTACAATTAACTCAACAAATACTTGTCAGCATAAAAATACATTTTATTCCTCTATAGATCTTTTACCCTAATACATTTTAAAATCTCCTAACTTAGATGAACTTTCAGGGTGATTTATTTGCTAACAATACCTCATATAGTTAAATATATAGACACACATGTGAATATGCATCTACCTACCTACATACCTACCTATCTACCTACCTATCAGAATCTCCTATATTAAATATCTATGTGAAGTGTTAGTTTAAAAAGCAGAAAGATAAATGGCATTTATCTCTGTTAAATTGGATACCCCATTATTCAATATCTGTTTACTCTTTCTTTTCCAAATTAATCTTTCTAGTTATTTATTCTGTTGATTTTCCCAACATTCCATTCATATAAGCAATTTGGAAGTCACTCTCCTCCTTAAGTCCCTGAGGATAATTACTAAAATTAGAGAGGGAAGTTGATACCCTCACTACTTAAACAGTGTTAAACAATATAGTTAACAAGTTTTAAGGTCAAAATGCATTCCTCACACTGTTGATCTATAATGGATTAGCATACTGATTAGACAGGTGTAGTAAAGGCAAGTTCCTCTGCCTTAAGAAGCAATACAGCTATTACAGGAAAGCATTCTTTATCAATAATTGAAAACGAGATCATTCAGGGATTATTTACACATGATTATATATGGTATTGGAGAATTAATATTGCACACAATTAATAAAAGGCATGTTAATGCTACAGAACACATAACTAGTCGCAACAAAGTGGTTTAGTATAGTAAATATTGATATGTAATAACCAGGACTAGAGAAAATATATCTCAGCCCTACTGTATCATACAAAAGGAAATTATATTTCTGAAGAACTAATATTATGTCATTATGTGTCTACTTGGATCTTCTTAAGGATCTCTTAAATTATTACTTCTTGGGACACAAAGGAACAGAGAGGCACTGCCAGGAAGACCCTGTGGCTCTCTGTTGGGAGAAAGGCTATAACGTATGGAAGACACTCAGGCAATAATCATTCCTTAACATGATTTTTTTAAAAAATTCATCTCAATTCTGAGGTCAGGGTTATCACACACAAACTTTGTATTAAACAATGATTTGTAAAAACAAGACAAGTCAGGGGCAAACGTTTGGTCTATAGGAAAAAGTGAAGAGAGCTTGAACGATATCAGGGCCTGGGTTCCATGTATATGCAGAACTAACTCTTTTCAGGTATATTTTTATAGTTAATTTTCTCCAACCTCTACACTTCTTATTTCTGATCATAGCAAGAAGCAGATGCCAAATCTTATGAGAAAGGCTGTTCACAGAGTATTTCTAGCCTATCTGAAAATAGAAAGTGCTAGAAATCTCATAAGAAAGTCAGTTCTTGTTAGCTTTTAGATTCAATTTTTGCAGATCAAAGTGATTTGAATAATGAAAGTCTACAAAAAACAATAATATCATAATTATTATCAAAAGTGTTAAAAATCAATGTGAGAGGGCAGTAGAATGTAATGAAAGGCCACTGGACAGTGGATCAAAAACCAGGAAATTTTTTTCTGATTCTGAAATTTTTAATGAGACTTTGGACAAATTATTTAACTTTCTTTAGTTGTAATTTTGTTGTCATTGAAGATGAGGAGGTTATAGTAAATCAGCAGTTCATATATGTAACTGCATAAGAGTTTCTTATAAATTAAGTATGTAGACATTAAATAGCAAAACATAAAAATAGAGATGCTCTTTTTGAAGAGAGGGTGGCTGTCACAATGCATGTGTTCAATAAATACTTGTTGAATTATTGACTCTCAAACTCCTTTAAGAAACAACTGAAGAACACCACATGGTATCTTGGCTAAATTATTTTTGAAAATTTGAATAAAGTATTAAGGCCCTTGTGATGTAGAAAGATCCAAAGAAAAGAGAGAGGGCCCTAGGAAAACCACTGCTAAAATAAAATAAATGCATGACTCTTACTCCAGAAGGTTGCATCCATGCTTTGGTTACCAAAAACAGAAAGTGTGATGAACACTGGTTTAAGCAAACTTGATCATATGTTGATTAATGTAATAAATCATAGTGGACTCAACTTCAGGAGAGGCTTCATCCGGAGGTTTTCAGGTCATTAAACTTGAGCTTTCTTTCTTTACGTTTTTCTCAGCTATAGCCTCCTCTGTTGTGGTCATCATCTCCAGACCCACTCCCCTCTGGGTAGTATCATAGCTGCAGCAGTTCAGACCTTAAATACATAGCACATTCTGCAAATAAAGTAACTCTGTCTCTTCTGGTAGTCCCCAAAGAAGAAAGAGGCAACTTCTTTTCAGAGGCTGCTCAGTGAGCATCTCAGCCTACTGGCCCAATTGTAATACGTGTTCATCCATAACAAATCACAGAAGAATGGAGCACAGAAACTGAGCTTAAGTTAAGGCTCACTCCTTCAGCAGGCATGAGAGCAAGACTACTCAAATGACACACCTAAGAACTTATGGAAAAAAAGAGAAGGAAAGGCCTTCCAACAAATATTAGTTCAGCTATTAACACTATTAATTTAATGCATCTCTGTATTTCTCTAGAGAGATCTAGTAAAGAATATTTTAGAGGAAAAAAATGGTATGTTCACATATGATCATTACGCTCTCATCTTATCTTATTAAAAGTCACATTAATGATCTGCTACTAGGTAGAAAGACAAGGTCTTAGTTCAAAGAATTGAGTATGAATTAGTTTGAGTATATGAAAACTATACACAGACAACAAATTCACAGCATGAGTCTTCATTCGTTCTTTACTTAATATTGCTCGTGAATAGAATAGATTATGTATTAAAGATCTTTGAACTCTACAATGTTATTAATGCATTGTTTTGACATTCTTCATAAATAATTATGTTACTCTTATTTTATGTGAAGAAATCTTAAAAATAAAATGAAAATTCATTTGAAATAAAAGAAGCACATGAAGAATAAGTGCTGGAAAAAAATAAAAGCAAATTCACTGGCAAAGAAAGCTTCATAACAAGTTCATTGCTATCACACTCTGTCAATAATCTGTGTGAAGAAGGGAGAAAAACATTTTTGCCTCAGAAATAGCCCAACATAAATTTATGAGGCAGTTAGCAAATATAATCACTAATTGTAAGAACTAATCCCCACTTCATCTGAAACCCAATTATCTTGCTCTTTCTCTGAAGAACTAAATTGCTATTTCTAGTATTCATTTTGAAAACTCACTGGTTGCTGTCTTAAGACTTTCCTGAACTAAACATGCAATAGATACCCATTGAATACCTGTTTTTAGCTCCCAGTTTTATTAGGTGCCATGAGAGAGAGAAGAAAATGATTCAGGATTCATATGAAGAATTTTATTTTATTTTTTAATTTTATTTTATTCTTTACAAATATTTGTTTGGTATAACATTCTGCCCAAAAATAAATATCTGACCCCTTTAAGATATCAACTAGGCTTGTTATGTAGGTGAATGGCAAGTAGTGACTGAAGGATATGGAAATAGTTGTTAAAAATCCAGAAACAGACTGGAAAAATGGCATAGATGATAAAAGCTATGTTCATCTCTTATACATCAAAGTTGTAATGGAAACACAGAGCAAACAGCATGCAGAGTTGTCTGGGGTCTAGATGAACAGAGGCCATATAACTAAAGTGAGATATAGGAAATCACCCTGTAATAGTAGAAGGTAGGATGGGGCAAAGACATGAGGCTGCCCAGTCCCCAGCAGCTGAGTGAGACAGAGGCTGTGGCACCTGAGGCCATTTCTCTCACAGGGGCCATGTCCATGAGTGGACTTTTGCCCTGATGGATCTTTTCATAGGCTGCTGAGGCAGAGAGGTACCAGGGACTTACAGAGGGACACTGAGCTGTCAGACTGAGGGCTAGAGGTGAGGCTCTTTCCTGGGCAGAAATGCTGGTGGTATCCATTGTTCTTCTGTTGAGCCCTCTCCAATTCCAGTAAGCGGACACAGCACAGCCATAACTGAGACGTCACCAAACAAGATAATAGAAGTTGATCAGCCAAGAGGGTTCCCTGAAACTCCACCTCCCTCAACTCGTGTTCTTGCCCAAGCCACATCCAGGTGTGTCCTTAGTGAGTCCTGTGCCACTTGCTGAGCATTGCCAAAACTCACACTGGTGGCAGCTAACCTCATTTTCTCACATGGCTTCTTGGGGCAACTATAAGTACAGCATCTGTGGTGGATTGCTTGCTGAATCTTAACAGATGGCCCCAGAGGGTTACAGCTGAGGCTAAACTTGGCCTGCAACTGAACCCCTCACAGGACTGTGCCACTGGACACCTACTACACGAAGCCATGCTATAAGACCAGGAGACTTAAGAGCTTTGCTTAGTACATAGAAACAGACACAGAAAAGCAACTGAAATGGGAAGATAAAGAAACAGAAACCATATGACAGAATAGAACAGAGATCCAGAAATAATGGAGTCAAGCAATCTAATAGATGCAGAGTTCAAAACACTGGTTAAAGATATTCGATGAACTTAGGGAAAGTATAAATAAATTTAGTGAGAACTTTTTAAAAAGATTAAAAAAAACATAAAAATGGAAATGGAAATTATAAAAGGGAACCAGTCTGGAATGAAGAACACATTATCTGAGATGAAGAGTATATTAAAGAGAATCAACAGAATGGAGGAATAAGAGGATCAAAAAAACCAATATAAAGGATGGGGAAGCCAAGGACACTCCGTCAGAATGGCAAGAAAAAAAAAATAAGCCAGGACTATAATAACAATTTTAGGAGGCTAAGAGACAAAATTAAATGTTAAAATATCCATGTCATAGGATTACTAGAAAGAACACAAGACATTGAAGAGCTATTTGAAGAAATAATGATGAAAAATTTCCCTCGTCAGGTGATGGAAATAAACATACAACCCCAGGAAACTCAGAGAATCCCAAGAAAGAGGAGCCAAAAAAGGGCCACATCAAGACACATTATAATTAAAATGTCAAAGGTTAATACAAGGAGAGAATCTTAAAAGTAGCAAGAGAAAAGGAGGCTAGAGTAGTGAGAAAGGAAGCCAAGATTTGAAATATATGGCAACAGAATGCCAAAGTGCCCAAAGAAGCATTTTGCCAAAAAGGGAAAGTGGCCCTTTGTCAAAGAACTCTGGGACCCCTGGAGGAGCCAAAATGTGCTCATGAGTATTAGGTTGAGACTCAGAGATAACCAGGGCTAAAGTAATGGGCCTGATGAAGTTCTCATCACTTTCTCATTCTACCTTAGTGGAGTGGGAAGGGAGTGTTCTAGTAAGCAGTGGTTTGGCATTATGCCCTTGGAGGGACTTTAATACTTCGCTAAGCTTGTTAAAAAAGACCTCAACCTATTTTAAATGACTAAAATCTTGCAGATTTCAATGTTACAGTTTTATGGGGAGCAGCATGGGAAACACCCATGCTGATCCATAAGACTCTGGTTTCTCAGCTGGCTCTTTGATTCACCAGTGACTGAGCTTTAGTTTTCACATCTGTGTAGTAGAAATACTTATACAGTCTCTGAAGGGCTTTTATAGCTTTTAAACAAAATACATATAAAGTGTCTGATGTTCTGTCTGGTACAAGGGTGTTTAAAAAGTGCTTATTTCTTCCCTTTCATTTTCCTCCTGTATTTCATTCAAACACAGATTCTGATTTTCAGCTAGTTGTGCCAGGATGAGATGAAGATAAAAGCAAAGAGCCCAGGTGAGAGATTTATTATTATTTTTTGATGGACTATTTGGATATTTCAGAACAAGTGAAAACCCCTGCTTTATGTTTCTTATAAAAGAACTAGTTCTTGAGCTGTTGGCTTTCTTCCTGGGTCATAAACTTCTTGGGCAGCAGTTGGGAGAGGCTATCAGTAAGGATTTGAGGGCCACCTCATGAAAGGAGAACAGCTGAAAAGGAACATTTTATATTTGAACAGAGGTTCATATTTTGCATATGTAGAAAACACTGCTGGAAAAATTAAAATTGAACAGGGCCATTAATAAGATCCTCTTTGATGTTGGAGTCACAATTTAAATTCCCAACTCTGTCTTTTTTGGTGCAGGTGCCTCTGAAAGTCATATTGATTTATAAAGGACACAGATACTCATCAGGCAGGCTATCATTTTAAAACTATCTTTAGATTAATTGTATTTCTTATTTTATTTGGATTGGCCTGTATTATGGACTAAATGTTTGTTTCCCTACAAAACTCTGTTGAACCTTCAGTCTCCACGTAATGCTGTCTGGAGATGGGGTCTTGGGAGATAGCTCAGGTTAGATGAGTTGATGAGAGTGGGGTTGGGGTTTAGTGTTCTTATAAGAAGAGACGCCAGAGCACGTGCCCTCTCCCTCTCTCCTGTCCCCCTCCCCGCCTCTCTCACCATGCTCAGGACTGAGGAAAGACCATGTGAGGATACGGCAAGAGAGCAGACTTCTACAAGCCTCAGAGAGCCCTCACCAAGAATTAAATCAGTTGGCTCCTTAATCTTAGACTTCCCAGCCTCTAGAACTGTGAAAAATATATTTCCGTTGTTTAAGCCACCAGTTTGTTGTTTTTTGTTATAGCAGCTCAAGAAAACTTATATAGCCATATATTTTAATATGTTATAGTAATAGAAAAATTTCACATTCTAAAATGTATGCTACAAAATGTGAATATTTCTGTTTCTCAGAAATTTATTACCATCAGTTGTATAAGGTCCCTTAAGTCCAAAGTCCTTAGCTTGATATTAAAAGCCCTCTATGATCTGATTCTTAGTGAATCTCCAGCCCCATTTCTTCCTCCTTCTTCTTTGTGTTCCAGGCAAGACAGGTTCCTCCCTCTTACCTTCTTGGAAATATCAAGCCTACTTTCCCTTAATTGTTCTTTCCTTTATTAAACCCTTTCTCACATATCTTTCCACTCTGGAGTAAATTCCACTCAAATATAAAATGCTAGAAAAGAAAGAACATTGATTTTGGAGTCAGCCACCCAGGATTTGAAACTTCATCTCATCTCTTCTAGTCGAACATTCTATGATAATAGATTAAGCTTTCTGTGAAAATGGCGATATCTATCTTGAAAGGCTGATAGGAAGGTTGGGTGATGTGTATTTTATGTACTGATCACAGTACTTGGGAATTATTGGGGGTTCAACAAAGTTATTGGGGGCTTCCACTGAAATCTTACCTTGAAAAAAAATTACAAGTGTCTGGCTTCACCTTTCCACATTGCTTTCTATAAGAGTTTTAATGTATGAGGGGCAGGTAGCAGCATCTATATTACCTAACTACCCCTCCTCTGACCTCCACCCTTCTAAAAACAAAAAAAAAATAAAAATAACAAACAGGAAACTCCAGCTGGACAAATATTGTTCCTGAACCAAGAGACAGAAAAAAGAGTAGAAGTTTGAGATAAACACTTGAGTGGAGCTATCAGCAGAGCAGGGATAGGTGACTGTCACTAGGTAATGCATTCCCAAAATAATGAGGGAACAGAGTCAGAAGTTGACTAAAAGAAAAATAATGAGCAAACACATACAGAGAGAAGCAGAGAAACCAAGAAACAGGAGAGGAGACGGGTGTCCCTAAAGCCAACTCAGTATCTGTTCTTCATATATCCACTTATTTATCTAAATATTGCACAAGTATTTACTAAGAGCCTACTATGGGTCAGTCTGAGGGGAGGGATAGACTAAATATAAAAGCATATAAAATTGAGAGGTTGATAAGTGTTTTGAGGAAAGACAAAGCAAGGTGAGGAAGATAGGTATAAGGAACAGGACATGTTATTTTACATCAGTCTTCAAAGAAGGCCTCTTTGACAGGCAACACTGAGCAAAGAAAGGCCTGAATGAAGAAGCAGTGACCTGTGCTTGTATCTAGGGAGGGGCATTCTGCACAAATGCTTTGAGGCTAGAGGGCTGCTAACATACTAGTTTTATAGCCAGGAGGCCAATGAGGCTAGGATGGAAGGAATGAAGGGTGCAGAGTTAAGAGAGTGGGAGAGAGGGGACAGGCCATGTAGGGTCTGGTAGAGCCTTCCTGTGCCTATAGAATCTGTTTTTTTCTCCCTGAGTTCTCATAAACCTGTCTGTTTCCTTTAACAGACTTTCTATTTTTATTTGAGTAAGTTTGAATGAATTTTAGATCATTGAATTAAAAGAAAAGTCTGTGGAAACATATATTTCTTTTAGCATTTTTCAGTTTCTATCATCCTATAATTAGATCTCAGTCTTTTAGTGAGCATGCATCCCTGAGGTATGATCTTCACAAGTGCTTTTCAATTTTTGTTATTTTTTTTTCTTTGGATGAGATAGGAAAACTAGACAGAGCTGGCATTGGGTTTTTATCACCCCTAAGATCAGTTAGGCTCTGGTAAAACCCCAGTAGTTTAGGCTCTGGTTAAACATTTCTCCTGAGGACAGCCTTGTTAAGAAGAACTGAGTGCTCTGGCCTGTTTCAACATGGTTTCTTTGCTTCTCTTCTTGCTGGAAGCATGGGAGGAGTTTTCTCTAATTGTCACCCTGATAATCTGATAAGGATCCTGAAGATAGAACTCACAAAAATGTGGGATCTGCTATAACCAAATCTTTTTAGAGTTTTAAACTTCTACTCTGAACTCTCAGCAATTTGTCAATTATGGCTTAGATTTTCTACCCCGACAGGTCCCCTGGGGGTTTATCCCCTTAGCTTCTGCTGCATGAAGGTGTCATTCTCTGTGTCTGCCTGTCTGTCTCTCCAATTTTGGAGGCAGCAGTTTGCTAGGTAACCACAGTTCTCTAGTGGATCTAAGAGAAGTAGTTGATTTCTAGTTTGTTCAGCTTTTTTGTGTATGTGGATGTGCAAGACATGAAACAGATAAATTCCTAGGAAGATGTAAACAGTCAAAACTGACTTAAAAAGAAATAAGAAATCTAAATAGATTTACATCAAGTAAACAAATTGAATCAGTAATCAAAAAATACAAATAAAAAAATTTCCAGGACTTGTTCGTGTGGGAGAGGAAAAATAAATTTCCTTCTATTCTTCTAAATTCTTCTGGCTTGACTAAAAACCTAATTGACCTGAGAGAATAATGGGAGAAAATAGCCAAATTTAATTATATATGTGCATGCAGGGGTTTCATAAGAATATGTCTTCCCTGCCCCAAGTAGAGTAGTTGAGGCTTATGTGCCAGGGAGATAGTGGTTTGGAAAGGTAGACAATTCACAGGCAAATGGAAAGAGTAAACATTTGGCAAACAAATTTCTGCCTCGACCCAGAAACTATGGGATACAGAGAAGAGTCTAACCAATAGACTTTGCTAGGTTCCTCTGGGTCTGTCACATTTAGTCCATATTATGTTAAAGTCTAGGTCCCTTTCTGGTAGAGTTTTTCTTCTGAATTCCATTAGGCAGGTAAGGGAAAGGTAAAAAGTCTTCTTGAGTTTGTTGGGTTTTAATTGTCTTCAACTCAAAATAATCTATATGCCAGGGTAGCATATTGTGGGGGGTACTCATCTGAATTCCTATGGTTTCTTAAAAATAACCAGATTAAAATAATCAATATCCCCAAAATGGCACATTTTGAGGATGGCAAAATTCTGCTTCCCTTCAATAGCTTCCCAGGTGAATTTTATCAAACATTTAAAGAAGAATTAACATCAATACTTCTCAAAATCCTTCAAAAATTAGAGAGAACTTTTCTTAACTCATTCTTTGAGGTTAATATCACCTTGATAGCACAACCAGACTTTCATTTTTCAGATTCTTTTTGCTTTAAAATTATGTACGCCAATACCTCTTTTCCCATATTAGAATGGAATTGCTCCACTTCAGAGATCATATATATCAGCTGTGCGGTCCTCATTCAAGCACAATATTATTTGATGGATCGAATGACTGAAATCTATATAGGAACTCTTTTTTTCACACATTTATATTTTCTGAATTTTGCCTGTGTGTGTAAGGAAGGGAATGACTAAGAATTAAAGGTAAAAAAATAAATTTTAAGAACAGCCCAGATGTTAGATCTGTGATTTTATCTCATGGATGTAGTCTTTGATAAAGGGATGTAGTCTGTGACAAATCACAAGTGTATTCTATGACTCATCTATGTATATTTTTGGTTCTCTTCAAGAGATCTTCCAGACACTTTTCTAAAAGAGGGTGGAAATATCAAAGAAAACTAGAGGAAATTAGGTTTAGAATAATGATTAAAAATTAAATCCCTTGCTCAATATTACATTAAGAGTGGTTTTCATAGGGTAAAATTTTGAGTAATAGGATGTATTAGTTAAAATTTGGGTGTTTTTTGTCTGGTAAAGGGAATAAACTGAATAATAATAAAGCAAATTATCAAAATAAATTTACATTTATAGAAATCCCTATAAAGATATCATTTTCTGAGGTTAAAAATCTAAATAATTCAGAGAGAAAATTTAATTCAAGTTACTCCTAAAATGGGCATCATCACTTTTTTTTTTTTCCTTTCTTAGACTCTAACTAATCATTGTTGCCTTTGGGCAAGGATAAATTGTTTTCTTTTATCAAAAAGTGAAATAAGTTTAAAAAATAACTGGCTTCTTACAAGTTCTAATCAGGAAGACTTTAATTTTTCTGACCCAACCTTCATCTTTTTTCTTTCTTTCCTTCTTAACTTTTCTCTCTTCTTTTCTCTCAAATAGATCATAGCTTGTCAGCTATTATCAGCTTCTGAGACAACCCCTGGCAAAACTGTTCAATATCTTGGTGACCTAATGAGAATTCTCAGGGTTTTCTCAGGCCACTGTTCTTACCCATTGTGCCATCTGATTAACAAGGCCATATTCAGGCACAAGGTGTTATAATTAAGAGAGAACAGAATCTAGAGTCGAAAACCTGTGTTTGAATTCTGTGTCTGTGACTTACCAGTCTGTGAACTGATAAAATCACAGTCCCACTGATTTTCATCTTTCTCACCTGAAAATGGATACTAATGACATCTAACTCAGTGAAAGCTTTGAAGATTAAATGAGAAAATATAAAGCTCTCTTATATGAGAGAGCGTTATGTGCTTATATAACAATGTATATATCTATAACATCCTCTTAAGTCAAGAGGCTTCCAGACTCCAAATTTCTGTTCTTTGTTCCCAGTTTGAGAAGCAGACAAAAGAAAATAACATCAACACCCTTGATAATATGGTGACTACTGCTTATCAAAAGTTTACTTGTCGCCACATGACATGTCACATGCTTTACATGTATCATTTCAATCAATCCTCACAATAAACCAATGAGGTAGAAACTGAGGCTCAGAAGGGTTAGGGTCACCAGTCATGGCATTGTTAAGCTGGGATTTGAATTTATATCTTCTCTGATATGAAAGCCTGTGTTCCAATAAGTATGTGACCTGTTTACCCACAGTCATCTGTCTCCTCTCATCCACATCTTAGAGGTCTACTTCTGTCCTTTGGCAGGAAAACCCACCTTTACTCATGGCAGCAAGGGAAGTGGAAGGCTAGTGTAAAGGACAATGAATAAAGAACATTCTTGATGCTGAAGAAGCAGTGGTGTTTTCTCAGACAAGCAGTTAGTCATTAGCAGCAGTGAACCATGCCTTTTGAAGTCATGTGTCTTGCCTTTATGCTATTATGTTAAAAAAAGCTAAAGCTAATTGTCTCAAACTATGGTAGTTGCCATTTTTGTCTGCCTAGTACATTTTCCCATCCCCTTTCTTGTGACTATAAAATCCCTCTGTCTGCAGAACCTCTTCCCATTCCTTAAAGTTCTTTTTCCCATCCCTTAATCTACTGTGTCCTAATCCCAACCTCCCCATGAAGGGTGGACATGCAAAAGTTATTAAACTGTGGTTATGAATCTTACTAAAAAACGCCAATCAGAGTCTATTCTCTGGAATGACATTTGGACCAAGAAGAGATGAAGTCTCTTTATACAAATGATGCTAAATGGAGATGTTGGAAAGTCCCTGCCAAAATAATAAGAAAGAATCAGAATAAACTGAAGGAGAAGATGGGGGAGGGGAGAGAGAAGAAGAGAGAGAGAGAGAATGAGAGAGGGAGGGGGAGAGAGAGAGAGAGAGAGAGAGAGAGAGAGAGAGAGAGAGAGAGAGAGAGAGAAAAGAGAGAACGCTGATCATATTGTTTTGGGTCCTAGATCAAGCCTTGCTGGAGACCAAGATCCACTTCTGGGCTTCTGGGTTGAGCTAATTTGAGTTGAGAATCTATGTCTTACAATCAAAAGATCTTGATCCAGATAATTTATATAGTGAAGAAAGCTATAAAGTCTAGAGGTAGAGATAAAAATATATCAATAGATTAAGAATATATAATTTATTAGATAGTTCCACTCCAAGACAAAATACAGATTTGTGTTCAGATCTATTGCAAAGAAGGGACTGTGTTTTCTTCCTGGATATCTCTGCAATTTATACTTTAAAAAAAAAACTGACATAAGTTATAGGAGAAAAATACTCAGGTGACAAAATATTTTAATATGCTAAACATTCAGACATAAAGATTTTCTATGTTTTTATTCTAACTGCTGGCCTGAGGCTTGTAGAGAAACATGGCTTGAGGGGTATTTATTCCCATCCTCACACCCTACACCAAAAGCCTTAACAAAGCTTTCAGGTCATTTTAGAAAGTTAGTGGTGATGGTGGGCATTATGAGGACAATTCTCAAAACTCTAAAGGTGAGTTTTGATCTCAGTTAAAGTATAGTCCCAATAACGATTTAGAAAATCACATCAAATTAACAACATGACCAATTTCTACATTTTAATTTTTGCTTCTTGTCCCACTGTGAAATGCTATTAAAGAATGTTTCTAGAGTCTGATGATGTAGATCTTGATGCTCTGGCTGGGTAAGATGGGCATAGGAGATTTTTTTTTCCTGAGAAAAGCAGATTTCTAGTAGATCAGACTTAAAGAAGAAAACTTAGTTCATCACCTTTAGGCTTTGGACTGCATTTACTCATTAAATATATGTGAGATTTTAATAAGCACATAACAATTTGAGATTTCAATTTTTAATCTTTCAAACTAGTTGTTTTAGGGCCACTTTGCTGATTTGGGTCATGCCATGGGAAAGTCAACAAATCCAGTCAAAAGATAACTGGCTTTGTGGTCTCTACCTCCTTGAGCTTCGGTTACTTCATTAACAAAATTATAAGATTGTTATAAGTTATTTATACAGCACCATTAAACTATAACTTTCTACTAATACAAATCCCAATAGTAGTCCCAAAGCATAGTGTTTTATATTCCTCACTAGTACATTTCAGCATACTTCAGGTGTTTAATCATTTAATAAACATGAGCTTTTTTTAAAATATAAGAAATATATTTTCCTACCACCATTCCAAAGAGAAAGTGCTGACATGTACTTTATTGATTTGACTTATGACAAAACACATGAAGGAAACAGTAGACTCAAGCATATTTAAGTGCATTTATAATTCTTACTGAAATTTGATTGAAATGTATGTTTTTCCACATGTTAATATTTTAAGAATGACTATTATATTAAGGAATTGGTTCCTCCAAGTTAAACAGTCTACCTCCAGTATTTTAAAGTCATTTAGAACGAGGTTTCTAAGTATTTTACATATTTTTTTTCCCATGACCTTTAAGCTGCTAAAGAAAGACAAGGATTTCAAATTCTTTTGATAATTGCAACCAGGAAAAGGAGAGGGGGGTCATAAAAAACTAACCAAAGCAATTTATCTGTCAGCTCTCCAATGCCAGCAAGATCCTGGTCAGTTAAAACATTCTGAAAATTATGTAATTTATAGCTTTTGTAGATTTTTGAGAATTTTCCATAGCTTACTTCATTTATATTTATTCATATAATTTTAAAATTTTATTTAGTTTTTATAGCAACACTGTGATGTAGATAACTATTATTACTTTCATTGTACAGGTAATTAAACTGAAGGAGAGAGAAGGTAAATAGCTTCCACAGGACACAAGCCCACAAGGGGAAGAGCCCGATGATGAACTTGGGTCAGAAAAATCCAGCACCATGCTTGTGACAGTGCTTTGGTGGTGGGGAGGAAAAGGACTAAGACCAACTTTGGAGGATCTTGTGTGTTTATATCAGTTAGACCATGAGCAGATTATAATTGGATATAAATGTTGTAGAACAGTCTCATTGAATGCAGGTTAGAGGGAACTACTAGAGAGTCCTTGTTTTCTCCTAGGATGTCCCTGATAAATGAGAAGGATGTTGAGGCTGTACAAAGAGGTCACCACAGGGAACATTTGAGCTGTCAGCTAAGGAGGATTGGGCTTGAGCAAAGAAAGTATTCTAGTGAGCAAGAGGATCCTGGTGGGTAGGAGTGCACAGTCTTTAACATCGGTGAATGTAGCCAGAGGCATAAATGTCTAAAACCTGGAGGATTATGCAAGAAATTGCATTCCGTTGATCAGTCAGTCATGCAATAAGAGGGAAAGGGTTATATAAGCCGGTGGGAAATTTCTATTATGTATCCATCTACATAAAGCCAGAGATTTCCTCCACCAATTCAGAACTGGGAGCAGTCATCACATTCTGTTCCCAGAGGTCAAGGTGTCCAATAAGCAGATGTCCAGGAACAGTCAAGATGAGGCAGGTGGGTGGAGGGGCTGCCGGTAAGTGAGGTATCAAGTTGTAGAAGGTCTACACACCCACTAATGCCGGCTGGGCTTTAAAGCCTTGCGACTGGAAGGCCTGGATTCATCTCAAATTTCACATGCCGTGTTCTGGGTGGTTTAACCAATGTCACTCAGGATCTAACACCCATTAATAAACTGCTAGATGGCAATGACAACAACTACAAATAATGAAACCTTGGACCACAGCCAGTGAACCTGCTCTCCTAAAACATTACTTGCAACTTCTCTACTGCTCAGATGTGATATGGATTCCATAAGCAGCAACTGCAGTTAATTGAACTGAATGGGGAACAGAAAAGATAGGAGTAAGTGCTAATTTATAGCCCTAAGCCTAGGGAAGATGGACAGAAAGCAGCTAGACATGGGGGTTACCAGAGAGGGTGCAGCTTTTCCTTTCTTTCTTTTTTTCCTTCATTTTGAAGATGGCAGAATTAAAAATAGAAACAAGCTCAGCAAACAGCCTCTACAGCTGCTAAGGGAAGAACAGTCTTCATTCAAATGCACTGCAGAAAGGACAGCTGGTCACATTGGTCCTTTCAGCCTTCTTCCTATACATATTTAGCAACATAGTGGCAGGATCTTGAATATAAAAGACACTGATCGCTCTCTGAGATAACTCCAATTCAGTAAAACTTTTCTTAAGGAGAATTTACCAAGTCCTTTCCCATTATACCTAACTTCAGTTCTCTAGTTGTCCCAGATTTTTTGTTTTAATATAGAAAATTTCAGCCTTTAAAATAAACAAATGTGTAGCTATTAAAATATAGAGAAGTCAGAGCATTAATAGTTGAGATCTTGACTGGTTCGGGTTTATGATTGCATCAAAGAGATATATAGCAGGGTGTTTTCTGCATTTGTTCAGAGTTAATATTCTCTTCCTTAAACATGGGTGATGTACTCTCTAAGTTATCAACTGACAATGCTTAACTTTGAAGTGAGGTATGTAGAGGTATTACCCCACCCAGTTACAATTTTGGCAAATGAACTCAGCAAACATGCATTTAGTGTCACCAAAGCTGTACAACCTACAGTGTTAGTGCCTGCATAGGACACTGAAAAATGAAGACATCTAGCTTTCCTGTAGGAAGGTGTTTACACTGAGACACAGGCAGAGCTGGTGCACAAATAATTCATAATACAAGGCAGAATGGATGAAATGCCAACACACAGAAATACATACAAACCCGCAAATGTTCTAAGGGATTAGAAAGAGAGAGTTTACATAAAGGAGAAGGAATCAAAAAGTGACTTGGAGATGGGCCTGAAAGAATTAGCAGGATTTTGACAGATGAAGCTTTTGGATAGAGTGAGGGGAGAAATAAACTTGAGAAACCATAAAGTCATCTTGTTCAGATATAAAAGAGAAAGCCAGAGGGGAAGGCTGAGCCCTATTAGAAGGGATTTGAATTTCAGTTTGAAAGGTTTTAAGCAGGAAAGGGGCGTGGTTGCAACTGCAGTTTCAAGAAATGTCCCACATAACTCAGATATTTTACTCTTTATTATAGCTGACCTCTGAACATGGGAAGACCAGTGATAGAAAAGCATAAAATAGGATAAGAGCTTTGGATTTTCTCATGTTGGTCAAACTCATCCTTCTTTTTAGCTCGCAAATGTAGGATGGTTTCTCATAATCTGTTAGTAAAAAGATAGCAATACATTTCAAACAAAAAAATCTTTATTTTAAACAGACAAGAAACATATGGATGAGAAAAAGAAGTATGGTTCCAAAGGCTGTCCCAATAATAATCATTCATATAATACATTCTGACAAAAGTGGGACATGTCCTGATTATCTTCATTTTAAGAATGGGAAGCTCAAGGTTTGCCCTCAGTGTCAGGTGCCAGTCCTGCCCCATCACCATCAACCTTCCATGGCCTTCATCTAAGCCCTATCATGTTCCCTTCTGGACTCCTTCTTCAGTAGTTTGTTCAATGAAGTTTTGACATTTAAAAATATCTTGGAGAAGAAGCCCTTGGCTATTCTTTATTTCTCTGTCTTCCTTCTTCATAAATCTATTTTGGGAGACATAGCTTGCAAATGTGGTTGTCAAGGTAAACATTTCTTGCTAGAAAAGAAAATTGTGAAGGATTCTGGAACTGATTAGCAACATAATGTGAGAGAAAGGCCAAGAAAACAGCCACAGAAAACTCTCATGGACCTGCATGACTATCATAGCAATAGCACAGGAATTAAGGACAGAACATGACTGAGGTAACTAGAGCAGATATCGAAAGATAGAAGAGGTTAACTCTGAGGACCTGGGGTGAACACTCAGCAATCACCACATTATCCTAACTCAACAGTCAAAGACTCATACATTTTAACCCTGCCTACACTCAGGTAAGTAATTCAGTGGCTAACACTCTGAGTCTTAAAACTGGTTAAAAGTAGCTGACCTAAATACCAAGTATTACAGATTTTTTTTTACCAGAAAATGAAGAGAATGACAGTGTCTGTGTGAGTAACACTGATTTATTTAATACATCAGACTTATTAGAACTCATCTTTCTCTTTCAAGGGGTCTGAGATGGAAGAGTTTCAGAGGTTCAGATGAATGCTCTTTTCCTGACAGTCAGGTAGCTTGTGTCCTCTTAAAGTTGGGGTCAATTGTGCTAGAGAAAAGCCATCTGCCAGACAGATTTAATGCTAAAGTAGGAGAAAGCTTTTTCTTTTCAGGGGTATTTTGATTAAAAAAAAAATGCCCAGTGAAAGTAAGATTGCTCCCAAACTATGAATCTTTCATTGTAGAGTTCCAGGAACCTGGATATTGCGGTTGAGTGGGATGGGTGTGAGAGGAGGGTTGCAAGGGCAGTGGGTGGTGCAGGCAGGTGTTCTCATAAGCCCACAAATCATACTGTTTCTCTGATTAAGCCCAGCCCTACCAGGGTCCACAGACACTGCTGACTCCTAGGGCATTATCTATGAATGGGGTGAAGAGACTGATGTTATGGTCACTGTCCAATTCAGCTCTGACTCACATTGGCTCTGTAACCTCAAAATGGCAATTTTTTCTCACTCAGCCATGGTTTCCTATTCTATAAAATGAAGATAATAATGATAATTTTAAACACAATAATGACAGTGTAAATACATAGTATTAGTTATACATTCCAACATGAATCGAAGCTCTAATCCCTATGATTCTCCCAACAAAATCCCTCCTTTCAATTCCACACCAAGGAAAAGAGGTCTGATATGGATCAAGTCCTATCGAGCTACAGGTTGGGATAAATATTTACGGTTTAAATATTTAAAGTTACTTGAAAGTTATTTCATGGATGTTAGACTTTTGCATGTTAGACTTTTGCATGTTGGATGTTAGACTATTTTTTTTAATTGATAATTCTCCTCTAGGGTTATAAAGGGGCTTGCTTAGCATGCCTTTTATTTGGAAAGAAGAGATCTCCTTCATAACCACCCCTGCCCACCTTTGAACAAGAATAAACACCAAGAAAAAGAACCTAGGAACACGTTTCCTTGGTCTATTCTTAACCTAATACAATACTGTAAATATGTTTTTTCTCCTGTATCAAAGAGTGCTACATAGAGGACTGAAGTCACATCTCGATCATGAAGGATTATCAGTGTTTGCCACAGTGTCTCATGGGGACATGAATTGACCCCTCCTTCATCTAGTTAGAGACCACTCCGGCTCACAAGGTAAAGGCCCAGGTAGAAATTGGAGGCTAAAGCTGTAGCTTAATAAAATAGAATGCACTTTTACCTATAGTATCTGTCCTACTGCATTAATTTTTATCAGGAATTGATGGGCTTTGTCCCATCAATGATTTGGGATCCTACCCAAGTCCCTATCCTTTGAATGACAAATCTGGCATTCTTCAGCAAACTGAAGCTCAGGGTACTCACTGGGGCCTGGGTCCCTTGGGAGCCCCAAATTGTGGAGGCAGCTACACAGCTACTTGACACATTTATTCAAGAGAAGAAAGTTCTGGGAGAGAGGCTGGTTCACAGGTAAGTTAATGTACCCTCAATTAGGTACCTCAAGTTGGAAAAGCGACTGTAGTCTGGCAGACGAGGGGGTCCGAAATCTCATCTGGTTAGAGGAGGGAGAGGGATCTCTCTGGGGCCCAACAAGCTTGCCCTAGAATAGGCCTCAGGAGAGGTTTTGGTTGGGCCTTTTGGACACTTTTTCTTTCTTCCTCCTTTCTTGGGAAATGCAAAGCCATGGATGTAGCTTGGAGGGCTTTCTGTTATAAATGCTCATAGTAAGAAAGATTGTCCTAGACCAGAGGCCTTTTTTAAATTTAGGATTAAGGTATCAGGAGTACCTTATAGGAATGCAGAAGCTAAAGAGAAAGGGAAGAAAAAAGAGTTGGTTAAATATTTATCAAGGATGCTAAAGAGAATAAGAAGGCCTAGGGAAGACCTCAGAGCTAGAGCTGCCTGCAGTTAAAGTTTCTAAAGTGAGTCAGAAAAACTGTTTCTGAAGACATTCTCCTCAGAGGAGGCAGTCTGCACAGTTGTGGGACTATTTTTGCAGTTAATATTTATGAGAAACTTCCCCCAAGTGCACTTAAAATTTATTGGTGATAGAATCTTGATACCTGATACAAACCAGAACTAAAATACCTTTTTCTTCTCTCTTCCCTTATTTCTCTATCTATGTCTTTCCTCTTACTGGTTCTGTCCCTGTTCTGTACAGCCAATAATAGCATACAAGTCGAGAAGGCAGCGTGGTTTGGCTTCCAGAACTAGCCCCTTTGTTAGGGAGATATTTACTGTATTAGGTTTTTATGTGCACATGGGGTTTTAGGCTCTGGAATTTAACAATTTACATTTTGTAGATGTAGGGTGGTAGCTGCAATTCACTGCAGTGTTCATGTAGCTCCTGAAGCTGAAACAATAAAAATATTAATAATGTTAGCACTGGCTTATTTCATCTTTGAAGGTGTGAATGTCAGTGGAAGCTGACCCAAACTTCAGCTACTGAGCCAGAGACCCCAGGTCACACCAGCTTTTAGAATGAGATCCATTGGCTGAGGCTGAGCAAAATGAAAATATGCAAAGGGAAAAGCTTTATATGTCTTGTAACTTTCATGTCTCTAAATTAATCAGGAGTCAAAGAAGTTTATTAATATAACAAAAATTTATCTGATAATAGAAAATTTAAGCAACTTATATTGGTGTTATTCTATTTTATGGAAAGTGTTAAAATCTAGTACATATTACTTAATTCCAGTTTTTGGAATTTTTTGTTTGATGCATTGAACATAACTCAAGATAACAGAGAGAGAGTAGTTTTCTGGCCTAGTATGTGATTCAAGGGTATCTTTTTTTTCTTATTCCTCAATTTTTTAGCATAATTTACTCTATTGTGGAATACATAGATCTTAATTTTACAGTTATGAGTTTTGACAAATGTATGTACCCATTAAATCTGCACCCTCGTTGAGATTAGACCATTGTGAGATAATAGAAAATATAGATTGGTCTCTTTCTGGCACAGAGATTCTAAAACCTTTGTAAATTCCCAAGTGATAAGAGTACCTGGAGCATCTTTTATTCTTTTGAGTTGACTCTGGATGGGCTCCTGAATGGGGGCTGGTCATCAGAACAATCCAGACATGATTAGAAGCTTGAAATTTTCAGCCCCACTCGATCTCACATTCTTTAGAGGGGAGGAGATCTGGAAATGGAGTTAATAATGGATCATGCTTATGTGATGAAGCTTCCATATAATCCTGAAAGTATGGCATTTGGAGAACTTCCAAACACATCCACACCTGGAAGGTGACATACTCTAACTTCAAGGAGAAAAAGGCTCCTGTCCTCAGGACCCTCCCAGACTTTTCCCTATGTCCTTTATCATATTCTTTACTAAACTGGTGAATGTAAATAAGTGTTTCCGAGTTTTGTGAGTAGCTCTAGCAATTTAATCAAACCCAAAGAGGGGTCATCGGAATCTCAGATCTATAGCTGGTGGGTGAGAAGCACAGGTTACAACCTGGACTTGCAACTGGAGTTCAAATGAGTGTGTGGCAGCAGGTAAGGGCAGTCTTGTGGGACTGAGCCCTTAACCTGTGGGATCTGACACTATCGACCTGGAGATAGTATCAGAATTGAATTAAATTGTAGGGCACCCAGCTGATTTTGTAGAAGATTGCTTGGTATGGGAAAAATACATACACACATTCAGTGACCAGAAGTGAACTATTTTATGTGTGCAGTAAAAGAGACTCACAGGAGAGAAACACATAGACAAGAACTGAGTTTTGTCCTACATAAGAAGGAGAAAGAATGGTATTTTTCATTTTAACCATCAACCTAGAAAATCACTTTGTCCCCCCTTCCACTAAACCTCTCCCCAGTAAGAGGCAACCACTGTTCTTATTTATGTCACTATAAATTAGTTTTACTTATTCTTTGAACATCACACATATGGAATCTTACAGCATGTACTCTTTTTTTGCATTCTCGATTTGTACAGTATTGTTTTGAAGTGCATCTATGTTGTTGGTGTTGGTTCTTTTTATTATTGAGAAGTATTCCATTGTATGAATGTTATATTCCTCCACTCTTCTACTGATGAACAACTGTTATTTTCAGTTTTAGAAAATTATAAATAAAGTCACTATAAATGTTATATGAGTCTCTTACAGATACAGGCATGTGTTTTTGCTTTGTCATAGGAGAGTTCTATGCTTATTTTTGTAAAAATCGGCAAATTTCTTTCCAAAATGGTTGTACTATGTGCACCCACACTAGCAATGTATAAGAGTTCTAATAATTCCACATTTGGTGATGTTGGCCTTTTTAATTAGTCATTCTGGTGAGATGGAGTGTATCTCCTTTTGGTTTTAATTTATCTTCTTCTTATGACTAATAATGTTGAGCATCTTTTGATATGCTTATTGGCCATTTAGAGATCTCTGAAGTCTGTTAGAGTCTTTTGCCATTTTTACTGTTTCTTGTACTTTTTATTTTTAAAAAATATATTTCAGATAGTAATCTTTTGTCAGATACAAATATTTGCAAAAAAATATTCTTTCCCATTTGTCATTTGCCTTTTGATTTCTAATCTTATCCTTTAAAGAACAAAAGTCTTTAATACTGACAAACTTTAATTTGTTATTATTATTATTTGGTTTTAATGTTTTTAGATCTCCTTACCAACCTTAAAGTCACAGATATATCATCCCATAATTACTTCTAGAAGTTATGTATACTTTCTGACTTTACATTTAGGTCTATAATTTTTATTTAATACAATTAGACATTTTTTATTAAGTCATAATGGTGTAAAAGTTTACTTTTTCTATGGCTAAGAACTCCATTATATATTGAAAACAAGTGATGAAAAGAGTATATCTTTTTCTTATTTCTGATCTTAGAGGGTGTGATGGTTAACTTTATGTATTAATCTCACTGAGCCATGGGGTGCCCACACATTTGGTCAATTATTAATCTGGGAATCTCTGTGAGAGTAATTCTGGAGATTAACATTTGAATTGATAGACTAAGTTAAGTAAAGCATATTGCCCTCCCCCATACTAATGGGCCTCATCCAATCAGTTGAAGGCCTGAATAGAACAAAAAGGCTGAGCCTTCTAGGAGTAAGAAGGAAGATTCTGTGATTGTCTGCCTTTAAACTCAGACATTGGATTTTCCTGCTTCTGGACTGAGACTGGAACCATCAGCTCTCCAGGTCTCCAGGCTTTCTACTGCAGATCTTAGGACTTAACCTCCATAATTGCATGAGTCTACGTGTGTGTGTGTGTGTGTATGATATATGTATATATGTGTGTGTGTGTATATATATATATATATATATATATATATATATATATATATATATACACATACATACTGTTTCTTTAGAGAACCCTGACTAGTATGTGAAAAAGAATAGTTTTTACTATTGGGTGTAATGTTAGCTATAAGTTTTTTCCATGCCTATTATCTAATTCAGGAAATCTGCTTACAGTTTGTTGAAAGCTTATAATTTTCATTTTGTCAAATGCTTTTTCTTTATTTATTCATATGATATATAATTTTTCTCCTTTATTATGTTAATGTGATTAATAGCATTAATTGATGTTTCTTTGTCAAATCAGTCTTGCCTTCCTAGGTAAACCCCACTTAAAGATAATGTATTAACCTTTTTACATATTTGCTAGATTTAATTAGCTAATAATAAATAAAGGTTCTTTATGTTTACATTCATTGATCTTTAATTTTCTTTTCCTGCAATGTTTCTTCAGGTTTTTGTTTTAGGATTATGGTAATATAATTAAATGAGTTGGAAAGTAATAATTTCTGTTTTCTAAGAGATTTTGTCTAAGATTGCTTTTATTCAAGGTAGCCATCTGTGCTTGAAGTTTTCTTCATGGAGCAAGAAGATATATAGAGATATACTTAATAAAGAACTATTCACATTTTCTATTTCTTCATATGTCAGTTTTGATACATTTGTCTTTCAAAAAATTTATCTATTTTATGTAGCCTGTAAAATTTATTGGCATAAAGGTGTTTATAATTACTTTTTTTAATATTTGTACAATTAATAACTACTTCACTCCTAATATAGTAACTGGTTTTATTTATTTTTCAACAACATTGTTAGAGATTTGTTCATTTTAATAATATATTTAAGAAACAGAAATGATATTGTTCACTGTATCTATTACTTATTTTTTATTTTATTAATTATTACTTTCATTTTTATCATTTTTTTCTTCTATTTACTTTAGGTTTAATTTGCTTTAAATTTCCTAGTCTCTTAACATAGGAGCTCTAGTCATTGACTTAAAAATTGTTTTTCTAATATAAATATTTTTAAAAAACTATTTTTTTCTAAACACTGACATAGCTACAGTACATAAATTTTTATATGTTGTTCCCATATTATCATTAAAATATTTTCTGATTTCCCTGTGATTTTTTTCTCAAAGGGCATTGCATAATGTATACTTATATAGGGAATTTAAAAATATCTTGTTGTTAATGGTTTCTAATACATATTATTTTATTCCTTTTAAATTTATTGAGGTTATAAATGGCTCAGAATATGGCATATCTTGAAGAATGTTCCATGTGCATCTGAATGTGTATTTTGCTCTTGTTGGGTAGAGTGAAAAATACATGTCCACTAGGTTAAGATAATTGGTGGTGTTACTAAAACCCATATTCTTTTTAATTTTTAGTTTAATTGTTCTATTAATTATTGAGAAAAGTGTTAAAATAGTCAACTATAAAATATTCGACTACAGTTCTCTCAATTTTTAATACATTTATTTTGAAGCTTTGTTATTAGTTAAAAAACATAGGATTTTTATGTTTTCCTGGTGAATTGACCTCTTTATACTTATGAAACATCTGTCTTATCTCTGATAATATTCCTTGTCTTGAATTCTACTTTGATATTTGTGAGATCACATCAATTTCTTATTCTTAGTGTTTTATATTTTGTATCATTTCCATGTTTTTACCTTTAGCTTGTTTTTATACTTAAACTTTATAAACCATATACAGTTAGTCTGCTATTTTTTTATTTAGTCTGAAAACCTCTGATTTTTAATGATGTTTAGTCCATTTACATTTAATTTATTTTTGAAAAGAATTTGTTTATATCTATTATCTTTTCATTATTTTATAATTGTCCCTTCTACTTTTTGTGTGTTTTTTTTGTTCTTCCTTTCCTGCTTTTTTGAAAAAAAAATTATTTGATTTTATTTTTTAGTATTTCATTTTATTTCTTTTATTGGCTTTTTAGACACGCTACTTTGTTTTATTTTTAGTGATTTCTCTAAGAGTCATCACAAACACATTTAACTTATTTTACTCTACCTTAAAATAATATACTACTTCTTGTAAAATATATATTGCTATACTTTGAGTCACACTCCTCCTGTCCTTTGTATTGTAATTTTTTTCTTCTGCACATGTTATAAACCCATTGATATAGTGGTCATTTTGTTTATTTTCCTTTTAAAAAGTCAAGTTATTTATTGTAAATATAAAAAGAGAAAAGTTGTCTTTTGTTTTATACTTTTCTTTCTACAGAGGCAAGTTTTTTATGGTATCATTTCTTTCCACTCAAAATATTTTTTAACCTTTCTTAAAGTGCAAGCATGCTGGTGACAAATTCTCACAGCTTTCATTTATTTAAAAAATATTATGAATATACCTTAGTGTTTGAAGAACATTTTTTTCCTGAATAATATAATAGAATTATGGGATATTAATTACTTTTTTCTTTAGAACTTTAAAGATGTCATTTTATTAGCTTCTGATGTACATTCTTTCTGATTAGAAATAAGCTATAATTCTTATTGTTGATCATCTCTATGTAATGTGTCATTTTATCTTATTACACGTTGGTTTTTTAAAAAATTTGTTTTGTAGTTCAGAAAACTGCATAAGGTCTCATAATTATTCTGCTTGGATATTTATTTTAATTTTTTTAATCTATGGGCTTATAGTTTTTATCAGCAATTGAAAAATGTCTTTTTTAAAAAAAAAATGTCCTCAGCTCGATACCAAATTGGGTTGTATTTTCTTTCTTTTATTGAGATATAATTGACATATAACGTTGTATTAGTTTCAGGTACATAATATAATGATTTGGTATTTGTATGTATCGCAAAATATTACCACATTAAGTCTAGTTAACATCCATCAACATATATACTTGCAATTAGTGTTCTAACTGTGGTCTAAGGCTTGCTAACTTTTTCTCATTTCGGAAATTCATCCTTATCCATAACTAATCAACTTTTCTGTCTGACCACACCTACATCAGTTACCTGGCCTCATTTATGAAAGCTGGCACTGTTTCTGGCTGTTCTATTAAAAGGTAATTTCTTTCTGTAGTTCAGTGCATCAGGGCTCACTTGTATTCACCATTCCTTGCTGCCTTGTAGAAAACACGCTCATATTTTTATCTGGCCTTTGTTGGGGGAAATAAAGGTTCCTATCTTTTTAAAAATCTAACCAGAAGTACATCTTTTAGAGGTGGGCTGGAGCAATGTCAAATTGGTACAACATGAATACAAACAAGCAAAGACCAGTTTGAAAAACTGGTCTCAGAAGGATGGAGAGAAGATTTTTCTGATAATTTGGTGATCCTCTTTCTTGGGTACAAAATTGGCATCATTATGATCCTCCATTGGTGAAGAAGAGCAAAATCACCTTCATCTTCTCACTTCTGTAGAGAAGAATTGCTGAGAGAGAACTCTGCTTATGACTATGTGGTAGAGAAGATAGAAGTAAGGTAGAGTTGGGGCAGTTCTTGCTTTGTATGGAACTGTTGACTCTTGTTCTTGTTCAAACTTCATGTTTCCATTTTGAATGTTTTCCCCTCATACTACTCATCCTCCATGCAGTTGGTGACCCAAGATTTATTTGTGGCCTCCTCACACTTAGGAACAGGTGACTCTACCTTTACATGATCAACTAGGAACAGGGGTTGGATCAAAGAAAAGGAGTTTAAAAGAAAAAAGAACATTTATTTTTCTTTTAGTCTCATTACCAGGTTAAAGATCACAAAAAGATATGGAACCTAAGCTTTGAATGGTGTTAGAGTCTTTCTTTGCATGGAGAATTTTGTGAGGCCAGCTCTTTAAAAAATATGTGGTGACTATAGACAGCTGACCAAGAAGTTCTCATTTTGAGAGTTTAGCCAAATGTTTTTCACTTACAATGCCAAACATGTATTCCCTGGTATTGTTGTGAGAAGCAGATAAGGTACTATATAGAAAAGAACTTTCCAATTTATAACATCCTCCATAAATAATAATAACTATTTAATTATATTATTCTTATAACCTATATTTTTGTAAAGAGAGAGATTCTTTGGGGTATATCCATTGCAAGATTGATAGTTCTCTGTTAAAGAGAGAGAGAGAGCTACCCTAGTGCATAGACTTCTAGCCATAATAAGTTTTAGTTGGGCATACAACATCTCTCTTGGGTTTTGGCCACAAGGAGAATATGGAAAAACAGAACTCAACCTCCAGGCAACTTCAGTTCTTTTTGCCACAATATATATTTTTTTAGGCTGCATTATCCTTTAATTTCAGAGCTGGTTGTCACTGCCAGTTACTAGTTGACCCTTGCCTGAGTTGGAGGATGGGGGTATCTCTCTTTTCTAAAAATTGTAAAATAGGCTCTATGGGATCCAAACAGAAAAGTTGAACTCCATTGATGGTAATTGTAAGAATAAAATCTTATCTTCTATCTTTTTATTGGAGATTGAGAGGACTTGTAAGGTTTAAAAATCACTAAAACTTCTGCCTTGTATCTTGACAGTGTGCTCGATGAAAGCAGTAGCAGAGTCATCAAAGGCAACCCACATTTAGGGGTCTATGAATGAGTATCCTTAAAAGCCTTATGTCTTTATATGTCCATGTGCAAGCAGCCCATATAGTGTGGGAATTAGCCTGCTGAGCTTTGTGGAAGCATTTGACCCTTCATATGACAGTTTGCTTTTCTCACATATGGGGGAGATTTAGAAGTCTGCATATTTGCTAAAAGTCCTTCCCCCAAGCTCCCTACACACCAGATTGCCTGGTGAGTTTTAAGGATCAAACTTTTTTATTTTCTTCAAAAACATAAATGAGCTCTCTTCTATGACTCTCTTTCAGATATAGTGCTTTAGTATCTAATTAATAGCTAACAAAAGTAAAGTCTCATTTACTTGAAGAGGTTATCCATTCCTTCTCTGAATGCTGGTTTTCACCAGACATTTAGTGTTCCCAAGCCATCTCAGGGTAATACAAGTGTCTACTTGTTCATATTCTGACTATTTTGTGCTCCCCAAACAACCTAATAAATATTAGCCACTATTATTATTCCTCTCAATACTATAAGAAATACATACTTCATTATCTGCATTTGATAGAACTATCAGTTTAAGTAGGACAACTTACCCAGGATTACAAGACCACCAAGTGATAGAGATGAAAATCAAAATACAGAGCCAAATCACTTAACCATTATGCATGTTGCCTCTTAGCCTCTCAGTAACTTTCTAAGATTACGCAGCTCATCAGTATGGAGCCAGGATCCAAACTAAGGTCTTTCTGACACTACAGCCCAACTCTTTTCACTTCATCTCATTTTTTTGCAAGATCCAATGAGAATATAACAGGCAGCTTTTAGAGTGTTAAAGGGTAAGCAGCTCTGTTAACTCCTTCAAAAAGTAAAAGGTAAGACAACAGCATTTGTTTCAAATTTTACATTTACAAAACACTCTCAAACAATCAATGTTTTCAGTGCTCACAATAACCCTGAGAAACAAGAATTCTTATTTCCATTTCCATTTGAGGAAGCCATGGCCAGTGACTCAGACTACTTACTCAAAGGCATAGTATTCAACTCACAAACATTTTACCTTTTAGAAAGCTGAGTTCTTTCTTTTCTTTGAAATGAATCAGTCATTTTTGTGAATGTGAAATTTGAATGATTATAGGCATTTTTTTCAACTTTAGCATGGGTGGGCATTTGAGCTTTTCTTGCCAAAGCAGAACTTAAAACCTTACCTGTATTACATCATTATAACCAAAATGTTAGTGGATATGTAAGGTATATACAATACAATATTTGCATAATAATGATTACTTTCCTTCCTTATTTTTGCTTTTGCTAAGGCTGTTGTATACTCTGCTTCCTATAGTTTTTCAGAGAAGGTGGACAAACAAGCCCACCAAGAGTGTCTTTTCTACTTCAGGTATGCATAGCAGTGGGGCCCATTCCCATTACACTTCTGGATCTTTCTAGGGGTGAGGAGAAGTAGAATCCTGGTAGATTTTAGCTTAATATAACTTAGAAATTTGCTTTTAAAAGATGGCATCGTCTTTTTATTTTAAAGTAATAACCAAAATGAAAGTTGAAACAATTTTCATGAAGAAGTTACACAAGTTTGAAATTTTTACTATAACTGTACTGGCTATAGCAGTGACAAATTAAATATCTTTTATATGGTTTCACATAAAATTTTAGTATATTTATAGGACTATATGTATATTATAATATTTTGATTTTTGACTCTAGAAAACAAAACGTTTATGTGAAAGTAAATTCCGAGAAATAAATATCAGTTAAAAGTTTGCAACAAGTCCATGTGATGTGAATATTTTATGTATCAGTTCAGTTATTGAGTATTTATTGAACTTAAACTTTGTGCTACATACTGTATTTAGTTCTAAGGATACAGAAATAGTGGGTTAAATCATAATTGCTGGGGTTTTTTTTTAAGTTAAAAAGAATTAATTGTAATTTAAACAGCACCTAATAAGTAAAACATGACCCTTGTCCTCGTGGGGTTTAGTCTGGGAAAGAAAACAGACATAACACATATGTGCAAATGTAGGCTGAATAATAACCCATGTGGATTTTTAAGGGTAGATTATATTTTTTGAAAGTAGGAGCAGAATGGGTGGTAACAGATGGATTAGGTTACAGTGGGTTAGAACATTAAACATGAGTTGTAGAAATAGATACAGGAAATCAAGTACATTACTTTTTGAAATTTGGCTTTTAAGCTGAGAATTGTATCTAGATACTGGTGTGGTTCAGGACATATTTATTTATTTTTCTTTTAAGATGGGAGAGAGATGTTTATGGGCTTGAGGAATAAAAGGTCAGGAGGAAAGATGTGGAGAGTGACCCTGAAGAGGCCAGAAGAGAGTTTCTGGCACTAACTCTTTGAGTCTTGAGATTCTGTGTACTATGCACAAAATAAGTAGGAAGCATGCAATAAATGTTTCTTAAATTGAAATAAAAACAATGCTATATTTTTATATCTAACTTTTGATGATATATTGGTCTTCTTAGGGAAAATTGTGGATAAGAGTCAATTTGGGAGAAAAGGTCTTAATTTTTTTCTAAATTTCTTAAGTAAATAATGTTATGAAGAAGTGAATATAAAAAAAGAGAAAACAAACAAATACTTAAAAAGACTTTGAACAGAGCCCAAAGTGTAGTAAAAAAATAATGTGGGGTAGAAGCAGAAAAGAGAGCAAGAGAATGAGCCATGCATAAGGATTAATGAATGAAGACCTAGATAAGAAATAGATATTAAAGATGAAAAAAATCCATCAAAATGAGAGGAGCTTTTAAAGTTCAGAGTATATATTCTAGAAAATGCAGCAAGAAAACGATTAGTTCCTGTTGATAGAATGAGTGTTATTACTTCATGCAATACAATGGTTGTCCCTTTGTCTGACAGAAAGCTAATTCATTTAGTGTATGAATGAAGAATTTAGCAAACCATTGTGCTATGCTAAGAAAGTAAAATGTAGAAAAAAGTTTTTAGGATGATTGTTGGGGTAAGAAAATCCTAGTTTTTAAATTAACAGGAAGGAGAGAGAAGGAGGGAGGGAGAGAGGGATGCCTATACAGTTAAGGTATATAAATCTTTCTAAAATTCTGAAGTCAAAGTAAAATAAACTAGAAATTTTAAAAATATTTCAGGCCAATTCAGTTCCCAGTTCTGAGTTTTTTCCCCATTGAATATTCTCTTGAAGCAAAAGCTTATGTATTATCTCTACTGAATAAAGAGCAATGAACACTGCTCTGCTACTGGCCAATGGGACCCAGAGAGCTGACATTTCAGTTCTCTCTCATCTTCAGCCTGTCCCTTTCCTCATTCTTTTATCTGTAAAACATCTCCATGGATCTCAATATAAATACTATTCTGTAATTTATTTAGCCTTTAAAAAATGATCCTTGTTTTTGAAAATTCTGTTTGCTACGTGTCAAAATATCTCTTCTAATCTCAACTTTCCCCTTCCCCACAGGCCTCAGCACTGCCAACTTCCCTGGAGGTCGTGTGTCAGAGTCACCAGTGAGGATGCGCTGGCTTCTGGCAGGTGCCAAGTGTGTGTGTGAATTATGTATGTTACTACGTCACAGGGCGTCACTGCTCCCATTCTGCCCCGATGTCCCTCACCTTGCCACTTAGGGGAGGAGAACTGACTTTAATAAGAGTTGGAACCTCCAAACTGCTGACTCTTTGTCTTATACCCCAGAGATCAAAGAGAGAGAAGATAGAGTAAATTAGAGTTATTATTTCAACAAAATACAGACATGTACTGGCTCAGGGAAACCACTAAATAAATAATGACTATTCATATTATTTTTATATGACCTATATTTTCTCAATTCTTCTAGAACATTACACTTCCCAAAAGACTGTCTCAATGCAACATCAAGGGTCTTGATGAGATGATTAAGACAGGCAATACATCAGAGTTGCTGTAATGTATACACCAGAGATGCCTGCTTAAGAACGCACTGACAGTGGGTCGATACTGCTAGCACCAATACTTCCCTGTCATAACATTCTGCTTAAACAATCAATACACAAATAGAAAGATCTTAATGATTTAACATGTCATTAGCATAGTGCAGTGTATTCTTGGAAGGCAACTTTGAACTACAATTGGGAATTTGAAGCAAGTGATTTCTTTAAAGGTCATTCTGCTGTTTTGGCAACTGTCCATTGACAGCATGTTACTTTTGCTTTCTTTGTCAAGCGCAGAAAAACAGGAAGCACAAAATCAATTGGGGGTGGGAGAGCTGTCAGAGAAGTGGGCTGTTTCTTGCAATAGAGTCTGATCCACATTATGCAACAAGAGATCACTTTGAACTAGACCTAGGTCTCCCATCAGGTTGCTCTTTTGAGTATTTTTGGACCTACTGAGAAATTTTTCTGCACATGTGGGGTTTCTGGATCTCTCTCCAGGATCAGGCTTTTAAAAAAATGCCTGCTGAGTGTACAGAGCAATGGAACAAGTGGGAGACGAGAAGACTGAGACATGGACATAGATCCAGCTTTGTAATAAATTAGCTATGTGACCTTGATATCGAAACCAACTATGGTATCCGTTTTTTCAATTCTAAGAGCACTAAACAAGGAGGAGTTTCACATTCAAATTTTTAATAAGGAATAGACTGTGGAAAAGCAGTGAAGGTGACCCAGAGAGGCTGCTCTGGGCTGTGCCCAAAGGAATATCTTGTGCACAATCTAAAGACATTCAAATTCCATTAAACAATAGTCATGTGCCAGGAGAGGACACTTGTTCTATGTCAATTTGAGTCCTCTGAACCAGATGATGTGTAAAGTCTTTTTTAGTTCTGTATTTCAGGCTGTGCTGGCACCAGAAAGTATCACCGAATGATATTGAAGGATGTGAAACTGGAGTGACTTGCCAAATAACATTTAGCTATGCATTATAGTGGAAGTTTTAAGTGTGTAAAAAATAAACATGCTCTAGTTGTACTAATTCTAAAACAAAAACTAAATGGATTCCAGTTTAATTAGAATTAAGTCTAGGACTGAAAGATGAATTTTCAGGAATGTTTAAGCATACAAAAAAATGTCTATTAGGTAATATTAGCTCCAGAATCATTTATCATCTTCCGTGCAACTAGATATATACCTACCAGACCATACTTCCCTTAATGGCCACTCAACAGGGACTCAATCTATCTGTCTCCATTAAAAGAAAGAGGAAGCATTTATTTATAGAACAACTAAAATATCCACTGTTGCTTTATTCTGCATTTGAAAATAATGAAGAAACACAGATGCTGCTTCTCAAACGCTTCTACCCAACGAGGACTTTATTGATCTTTCCCAAGTCAAAGGAATAGAAACTTAAACCACAATGACCCAAATTATCACCTGGTGAACAAGCATCTCAGTACAAAAAAATTACTTATACTTTAAAGGGCTCCTTGATTCTGCAACACAGCATGTCATATAGATAAGTGAGTTCCATGGAACATCAGAGCCAAATTAAGATTTTTTAAAAAACTTTCTGTTTTGAAATAATTATAGGCCATACCAAATTGCAAAGAGAGCACAGAGAGAACCAACATACCTTCATTCAATTTTCTCCTACTAGTTAACTCATAAATGTAGAGTACTATATCAAAACCAGGAAACTGACATTGGCATAAAATATGTGGATGGTTGTGTCATGTTGTTGCAGGTGCAGATTTATGTAAACATCACTACAATTGAAATACACAATTATCCCACCACCACAAAGCTCTTCCAGGTGGTACCCTTTCATAGTCACACTTATCTTTCTTCTCCCACTATCCCTAACCCTTGGCATTAATTTGTTTTCCATCTTTATAATTGTATCATTGTGGGAAGGTTATACAAATGGAATCACATGGGAAATATACAGCGGGTTTTTATATTAAATTTTTTTCACTTGGCCTAATGTCCTTGAGATTTTTCCAAGTTGTTCCATTCCTTTCTGTTTTTATGCCTTCTTTTATTGCAGAGTGGTATTCCATAGTATGGGTTTGTTTAACCATTCACCTGTTATAGGACATTGTTGTTTTTTGTAGTTTGGGGCTATTTAAAATATAGCTGCTATAAACAATCACATGTGGGTTTTGTGTGGACAGAGTTTTTATTTCTTTTTTATGACTGCCCAGAGGGCAATTCCTAGGCCATATGTTATGTTTACTATGTTTAATTATTTTTTAACAAACTGTCAAACTGATTTCCACCATGTCTGTACCATTTACATTCCCACCAGCAATGTATAAGAGATCTGGTTTCTCTGCATCTTCACTAACATTTGATATTTTTCCTATTTTAAAATTTTAGTTGTTCTAATGGGTGTGTAATGACATTGTATTGTGGTTTTAATAGCTAGTGATGTTGAATATTCTTTATGTTCTTATTTTCTTTCCATCTGCCTTCTTCAGTGAAATGTCTCTTCATATTTTTGCCCATTTTCTAATTGGATGTTTGGTTTGTTTTTTACTGTTGAGTTTTGAGAGTTTTTATATAGTCTAGAGGTAAGTCCTTTAATAGATATGCAGGTTGCAAAAACTTTTTCATAGTCTGTAACTTATCTTTTAAATAATTGTTTTAATAGAGCTTTCTGCAAAGTAAAATTTTTAAACTCGATGAAGTCCAATTTATCAGTTTTCCCCTATGGATTATGTTTTTCATGTCTGAGAACTCTTACTGAATCTCCAGGTTTCTAACTTTTTCTTCTATGTTTTCTTGTCTTTAAACATATTACAGTTTTATAGTTAACATTTAAACTTATGATCTCTTCCAATCTATTTTTTGCATAAGGCATTGGGTTTAGATGGAAGTTTACATTATTTATTTTTTGCTTATTGAGGTCCAGTTGCTACAATGCCATCTGTGGAAAAGGCTTTTCTTCCTCCACTCAATCACTTTTGCACCCTTGTTAAAAATCAGCTGCATATATGTGTGGGGCTATTTCTGGATTCTCTAACCCATTCCATTGACTGATGTGTCTATGGCTCCACCAATGTCACCAGTATTGATTATTGTAAAAATGTAATAAGTCTTAAAATCAGGTAGACTGATTCCTCACACTTTGTTTTTTTTTTGTTTTTTTTTGTTTTTTTTGTTTTTTTGTCAAAATTGTTTTAGCAATTCTAGTTCCTTCACATTTCCATATATAGGTTTACCCTGTTTGGAGTTCACTTAGCTTCTTTTTTCATTCAAACATGTCCATCATTGTTCATTTGAATTAATTTTATGATACTGCTTTAAAACATTTGTCAGATAATTCCAACATCATTGCCATCTCTCTCTCTCTCTCTTTCTCTCTCTCTCTCTCTCTCTCTCTCTCTCTCTCTCTCTCTCCCCTTGTCTATTGATTTTTTTCTCATTAAGATTTTTCTCGTTCTTATTTTGATGAGTGATTTTAATTGACATATAGATTCTTTGGGTATTATGTTATAAGACACTGGATCTTACTTAAATCTGTTCTATGTGTCTTTTTTTCTTTTTTTGACACCACTCTAGGAAAAGAAAGTGGGAGAACTGTCTCATACCTCCCTGACAGAGTGTGGAAGCACCTTATCCCCTCTTGATTTGTTTACACTGGGAGTGAAGTAATCCTCGTCATTTTTGAGTCGTGGAAATTCCTGCTCCCCACTCGGCCTTCTCTGATACCACCCTGGCTAGGAGTGGTAAGCGTGTCCTGTTACTGCTCCCCAAGTGACCTCCATTCACACTATAGGGAGGAGATAACAGTGTTATCTCTGAGCAGTGGGTGGAAGAGAACTTTATTGTTATCAGATGAAAAGGGAGTCCAGGTCTCTTGGAAGTGGGGGCCTCGTTATCATCCAGTACGAGTGAAACATTTGACACTTCATTCTTTCTGATATCATCCTGTCCGTGGAATTGGGGCATCTTATGAGGGTGGATAGGATGGAAATTTAGGCTCTGTACTCTGGGGCAGACGGGAGGAGGCAGCCACACTTTTTTTTTTTTCTCTTGGTGTCAGGCTAGAGTAGAGTGGTTATTCTCTAAAAGATTTTCTGCATTTCTAGACTGCTCTTCCCCTGGACATTTGATTGAGAGAGAAACATTTTTAGTGAGGATTTTTTATTTTTTGGTTTATGTGTGTGCCCATTGGCATTTCCAGGTTGCTAGCTACTCCAGTGTTTAGTCTGGGATATATAAGGCAAAAAAACAAAAACAAAAACAAAAACAAAAACAAGGATGCAGCTCCATATGGTTCCCTGGGTCCTGATGTTCCTCTTCAGATTCCCTTCTTCTTTTTACCTTTCAGAGTCTACTTAGGTTTGTTATACATAGAATACCCAGGGTTTTTAGTTGCACTTAGTGGCAGGAATATGGAAAAATATTTCTACTCTATCCAGAAGGAATTGTTCTCACAAATTAGACATGTTTAGCACAGAGTTTTCACATTGTCGTACTAGTGCTTCTTCAACCTTTGGGAATATTTTCCAGGTATTTTTTGACCAAATTATATAGGAATATAATATATGTAAGATAAAATTGTTTTAATTCTAAAAACTGTGATAACCAAAAAAAAAAATCAGGAAAGGAAGTATATTTTCACTTTGTTCCAATCACGCATTTATCTGGACAGCACCCAACAGTATTCTTTCCATTGCTTATATTGCTCCTACTTTAAAGCAGAAGAACATGCATTTAAGGAAAATTAGCTGTTTTAGAAAATTTATGTTTCTTTGGGGGTTAAACTTATACCAGACAGAAATTTAAAGACCAAAAAAAGTGCTCTAATAAATAAAAATGTGTATTATGACTGTAAACTATACTCTAAACATACCTCCATCTTTGAATAGAACAAGGAAAATGTCAAAGAACTTCCTAGCAAAGGGAATTTTCACATAGGTATTAACTGCTAACATATGATGAGATTTAAACTGGCGCAATGTCAGTTTCAGTTGTATATGCCTCACCTGATTTCCAATATTGGTGTCTTAGTGGCAAAGGCATTTACTTCTCTGCTTTCCTAAATTTCTAATTGAAAAGGAAATGGAAATCCAAATTAATGTTTTGGCAAAACAGTATTTAAATGATAATGAGCATATGTAGTCATTTGTGGTTAGGCAGTTGAGTATCATTTAGATTAAGATTAAACTGAGACATCTACAATGTAATTTTCTACTTAATTTTACCATCCTAGACACTGCTCTGCATAATGAGCTTGTTATGGAACACGCACAATATTTTGAAAAGCTTTAGATCAAGACACAAATTTTTATTTTTAATTATTTATTCTTAATTTACATAATTACTGCTCTCACTGGTTTGGATGTGTCTGAACTAATTGGATACTTCTAATACCAAACTAATTACTTAAAACAAGATACAATTGTACACAATAAGATGCAACTTTTCTTCTCTGATTTTGTGGTAAAGTTAGTGAAAGCCCTTTGTGTTTCTGGGGTTCACAAATATTTCATACCAAAATTAGCAATATCTATTGCTCTTAAGAATTTCTTGTAAAATTATCAAAACTGATTAGAGTTTTTTAATAGCACATTGTCTATAACTTGATTTTCTAAAAGCAGATGACAATGATTCACTTCCTTTCAAAAAATAATAATATGAAAGTTACATAATTAAAGATTAGGTTATATGGTACATACTAACAAACAGTGACAGGTCACATTACCACTCTGTGGAAATAAAGCAAAGTAAGTATAAAAATACTTTCCTTTTTTCTCTTAATATAGAAATAAATCATAAAATACATAAGAAATAAGCATTTTGCTGTTTGCAATTGTGACATACCAGAACCTTTTGAGACCAGTGTTAAATGGATCTAATAAATTCTCAGACTTCAGCTTTTAATTATGTTTCTGAATTAAACAAGACGAGATGCAGGAATGGTCTGTTCTGTGCCTGATGCTGTATCTTGTGATAAGTTTTACATGCCTGAATCATTCAATTAAACCTCATAATCTTTCCCAGTTACTACAGGTCAAAAAATGTAAGTTTTGTTTTTCTTGGAGTGAATGTATTATCTTTTTCCAAGTTCTCCCAATAGATAAGCTCCATTTTAGAAATAAAATCAAGTTCTGCTGACTGCAGCTTTGCCTGTTGTGCTGAGTCCAGTCCAAGCTCCTGTATTTGCTATAAAATGGAAACAGTTACGATGCTATCTAACAAGAGGCAAAAGCGCTTGGCTGTATCACTTCTCTTCCAAAATGATTTTAGAAAATTGTTAAAAAATTGATAATTAGTATAAGAATGATTCTTTCAAAAAGGAAAAACAAATCACTTGTGATTTTTAGTGTCACCAGTGAATATTATGTTCTGTTTCTGAGCAGGTATGAGCCAGAAATAGCTATTCCTTTGCATTCACGGGCACCTCTCTCATAGTCATCTTTTTCCAATGCTAGTCAAGGCCTTTCCCCCTTTCACAACCAATGTTGCAAAAGAATAAAGACAACTGCTTCCATCCTGAACACATACACCTGCTAAAGGTTACATCATAGTTAGCAAGGATGAAATCCTCATTTGCACCCTGAGAAAAGTGTGACAAAACTTTCGTTGAAAAAAAAAAGGAAGAAAAAAAGCTGGCTAAGTGAAGCTGAGTCATAAGCTCCAATTTTCTCTCTTTGTGGATAAACTTGAGAGTTCATGTTAAAACCATTTTACATACTACTGGAACTATAAGCCTTTTTGAGAGGAGCATGTCTGTCCAACTCTCCCTGCGTTAGAGTTTCTATGATGCAAGAAATTCTAAATGCAAGAACGTTTTATCAGAAATTCCTTGGAAGAGGTGGTTTCAAAATCAAGAAAACCAAAACTCAATACAGTAGTTGTTTTTACTTTTAGAGTGTACAGGCAGATGACGTGCCACCTAAAATGAAGACACAGACACCCTTGCTGTCAAGTTCTTCCAACTTAAAATTCAATCTAAAGTGTTATCTGAATGTAAGAATTGGTCAATAAGAGGAGAGTTTGGCCATCAGTGAAGACAAGCAGCAAGAAACAGCGTTATTTCAAAAGCTGTCTGCAGGCAAGATCACTTTTCAAGGGGCGTATGGTATAATGGAAAATATATATTTAGTATTTATCTGGGTTCCTGGCACAGAGCTTCTAAAACCTTTAGAATTTCTTGAGTGATTCTAGCATCTTTTGTTATCCATAACAAACCCCTTTCAATCATACCAGAATTTGTGCTAAAGAAGTGCTTTTTGAGGACTCCTGGATAGCTTCAGGATGACAGCTGGCTGCCAGGAACACCCAGATATGATTAGAGGGTTTGGTTGGAAATTTCATTCCTACCCTTGTTCCCCTCACTGACCTCTGTGGAGAGAAGAAGAGCCGAGGATTGAGTTCTGTAATCAATGGCCAGATGTTTAATCAATCATGCATATATAATGAAACTTCCATTACAAATTCCTTGTACAATGGAGTTCAGAGAGTTTCTGGGTTGGTGATCACACTGAGATGCAGGAAGGACAGAATGCCCAGAAGAACATAGAAGCTCTGGCACTTCACCCTCTCCCTCCCAAACTTTGCCTTTTGTATTTCTTTTACTTGACTATTCCTGAGTTGTGTTCTTTATATTAAACTAAAAAGTGTAAGTTCTGTGAGTAATTCCAGCAAATCAACAAGTTGTAGAGGAATGATGAGAATCCCCAAATTGTAGCCAAGTCAGACAGAAGTGCAGGGATTCTGGTGACCTGGGATTTGCAACTAGCATCTGAAGTGAAGTTATGTTATTGAGCCCTTTAATTTATGGGATCTGCATTAACTTTGAATAATTAGTATGTCAGGATGTCATAATAAAATACCAAAGTCTGAGTGACTTAAAGAGTAGAAATTTATTTTCTCACAGTTCTGGAGGCTGAGAGTCCAAGATCAAGGTGCCAGCATTTTCTAGAGAAAGCTTTCTTTCTGGCTTATAGACAGTCATCTCATGTATATACTCTCACACGGCCTCTCTTCCATGAATGTATGCAGAAAGAGAATGAATGAGCTCTCTGGGTTCTCTTCATATAAGACTAAACTTACTGTATCAGGAACCCACACCTATGACCTTATTGCCCTTAATTACTTTCTTATTCCAAATATAACAACACTGGGGGTTAGAGCTTCAACGTATAAATTGGGGGTGGCATGAACTTTTATTACATAACAATATATTATTATTGTTATATTTATTGTCTGAGAATTGAAGAATTGGTATCAGAAAAATAAGATATATCTAGTGCCAGGGAAAAAGGCACTCAGGATGCAAACAAAAATTTATCATTAGGAAAAGGCTTGTCTTTTAATTAGGATTGCATTCTTGTGGACTTTTTTTGCTTCTGTAAATTTGTAGAGATTATAGAGATGTGAAACTAAATTGCTCTTCAGCTCTGACTAGGATTACCCACTCAATACCCCAAACTTTCAGTTCCTTGGCCTCTTCCTGTTGAAATAATTTAATCTCTTCACCTCAGACATGCATTCTCAATGTCACACCTACAATTCATCACTATTTGAACTTGATTCAACCGGAAACAGGTATGGAAACAAGTATCCCATATTTTTCCTCAGCTTCCTTTCCTTCCATATTCTTGTCACTTGTTTCTCACTATATAGTGTTTCAGACTCAATGAAGCCTTTGAGGATACCTCTTCAGTTTCCCAACCATTCAGGTATCCTTTCTGTTTTGTTTCCTTCTTTATTAAACTTTGATTTCATGTTCCTCCATTTTAGAGACCGTTTTCTCACTATCCTAAACTCTTTCTTCTTTTCATCATAGCCATTGCCAATAATTACTTCAAAATTTCTGTATTTTCTTCAGTCTACAACTCCACCAACCATCTCTTTACCAAGCAAAGATTAAACTTTCTACTTAATAGAAAAAGTTGAAGGTGTCATTTGGAACATTCTTCAGCTTTCAAACCCATAACCCTGCCTGCATCTAGAAACACCTACTTTCTTTCTTCCTGTTTGTTTTATCAGTGTCCCTCTTCTCATCCTGTACCATTGTCTTGCCCCTCAGAAACCTGAAATTATCAGTTATTTTCTTTATTTAATATAATCATCCACATCTATCAAACCTCTTATTGCCATCTATGTTTAAACTCCTCCAAACTATATCACATAAATAATAAAGAAAAACCTTTATTTATTACACAGTCCTTTCTAAAACCTGACCTTTCATTCCTCTTCTACTTTATAGAAAACTTCTGGAATGCCTTGTTCCTACTAGTTGGCTTTATTTCTTTCTGTTCTATTTGGTTCATTTCCTCATGTTTCAGTCTCCCGAAGTCTCTCTAATATGACTTTGGTTTCTATATTTCACAAAAACAGCTCTTGTTAAGGCCCCCACACCTTTATATTACTTCAAAAAACCTTTTGTTTTTATTGTTGTTTTATTTTACTCGAAATTAGAAGCACCTGCATGCAATCTCTCTGCTGGGTGTTTACCCCAAAGACTTGAAAACTCATATCTGTAAAGATATTTACACACTGATGTTCACAGTAGCTTTATTCACAGTGGCCAGGACATGAAAGCAACTGAAGTATTCTACAATAGGTGATTGGCTAAAGAAGCTGTAGTATATATATACAATGGAATATTACTCAGCCATAAAAAGAAATGAAATATTGCCATTTGCAACGACATGAATGGACCTCGAGATAATCATGCTATGCGAACTAAGCCAGACAGAAAAAGTTGAAAATCACATGATATTACTTATATGTGGGATATAAACCGAAAAGCACCAAATGAACAGGACAAACAGAGACTCTATAGACTAGTGGTTACCAGAAGGTAGGGTGTGGGGAAGGAGGGAGAAAGTAGATGGGGTAAAGGGGGTCAAATATAGGGGGATAGATGGAGGGTGAAGTGGGTAAAGAGGATCAAATATATGGTAGCTGAAGGAAACTGGACTTTGGGTAGTAAACACACAATAGAATACACAGTTGTGAAATTATAATGTATACCTGAAAAATATAGAATTGTATTAACCAATATATTACCCAATAAAATTAATTAAAAATATAACTTTCTTTCCAAAATACCTCCCTCTACCACTTTAAGTGACACCCCACTCTCCTTCTTATCCTCTTTCTGGGCACACCCTCCTCTTTATAACCATGCAATGCTCGTATTTCTCACAGCTCATCTTTAGGCCCTCTACTCTTTTTATTTTGTACTTCCTTCCTAGACAATCTCATCCACCCTCAAATACATCTTCAAAGCAAATATTCCTTAAGTAATTATAGCTTAAGTCTCTCTGAGCTCTAGCCAGCATAACAAACCACTACCAACAACAAGATAAAGGCATCTCAAACTCAACATGACTAAGACTGGACTCATGGTTTTATCCTCCAAATCCTGTTCTTCTGTTATTTCAATTTATGATATTTCTGTCTTTTCAGTTATGCAGTCAAAAGCCACAAGGGTCACATTTGTGGCTTTTACTTCTTTTACTACTGATATCCAAACCATTACCAAATCGTGCTGATATTCTCCCCTTAATGATTCTCAAATCCTTTCTCTTCTTTCCTACTCAGTTAATAGTTGTTTCTAGTTCTACCATTTATCACTTCTTGATTGCACTGTTTTATTGTGCAAATTCTGGTCCACTTCCAATTTGTTCTACACACTATAGCCAGAGTGACTTTTCTCAAAACTTAAATTTGAGTTTTAACAATTCTCTAAGTTGCTACATGGTCTGGCCTCTCTGATACTCTCTCCAGCTTTATCACGTGTTCTCATACCATTCTCTTCCACTTTGTCTGCTTGCCAGTCACACTGGACTTCTTTTATTCTCCTAAATTTTCTAGGTACCTTCTCTGTACAGTGCGTTTCTCTGTCTGGAAGGTCATGCCTCTCTGCCCTCCCCTCTCTCTACATTCTTGTCTTCCTTGTCTACTGATCAGTGTTGTGACTTCCTGACAGGAAATCTCCATGAGGCTTAAGCTAGGCCAGAAGCTATAGTTCATGCTCCCAAAATAACATGTTTTTTCCTTCAGAGTACTAATCTCACTTTGTGATTATACACTGATTTGTGTAATTTTAAAAATTAATGTATGAGAAAATTGACTATATTTGTTTTTGTATCCCAAGACCTATCATAATTTTTGACTCATACAGGAATTTAATAAATATTTTTTCTGAATATGATAGTATAGTCACATTTTTTTAATGAGTGATTTTCTTATTATTTTCCATGTAGGCTAGAGAAGGTAGCTTGTGAATTTTGAGGCTGAAAAAAATCAAGAGAGAAGCTAGAGAAGAGATCACTAACCAGATTAGTATAGAAGTTTTAATAACATAGTGGTGGAGAAATTATCACCTAGGGGTGATCTGTGATGGACCATGACCAGTAATCACTGACAGTAGTGATAGTTAGTCAATTTCTTTTTTTTTTAATTTTCTAATCTGAAATTCCTTTATGACACAGATTTCCAGAAAATTAGTTAACCAGTACAGGCAAGTGTCCTATTATTTTGGGGGAATATAAAGAAGATTATGTATAGGTTCCGAGATAAAATAACGTATCGAGAGAGTAATTAAATGGCAAAAAGTGATTAGGGTAGAGGTTCTAGTAGTAGTAGTTTGGAGTAAGAGATAATAAATGACAATGAGGAGAATAAATTCTCAGAAATATTTTAGAAATGACTAAGTGTTCTACAGTCACACCACATGGGAACCATAAAGTATTTTATTCAGGTATTAAAATAAAGGTATGATTCAAGATTTTAAAACAGAATAATAAATTTGTACAAAAAAGAAAGGATAGCTCAAGATTTAAACATAGATAGTACTGTTCACTTAGCCAATAGATTCAAGAATTTTATTCCATTGGCAAATAAAGAAAAATTCATCAGACTGTCTTAGTCTGATGCCATTAAATATTCAAATTACTTACTGATTTTTCTTTGCTATGACTCCATGCTCACCAGCAAACTTCTGATTATTTCTGGCTTCCCACATAAAACTAACCAAGAGACAGTGCCTTTCAGTGTTTATGACAGTTCATTTCTCACTGTGAATTAATAAATCAATGTTCTGATTTTCCCTGTTGACCTCATGCATGTATTTACCTTAAAGATGAAATCATTTTCTATTTGTTGTTGGAATCAGTTTTCAGTGCTAACAAGGTTAAGAGCTAGCCTCTGTATTGTAACATTTTACCAAAGACACATCATCCTTTGAGGTCCTTTCTGAGTGTGCTCATTTCCCAAATGATTCTTCTCTTTCTCAGTTGAGCCTTTTCTCTGTTCATCCGCCCTACATACAAAGATCTATGTTAAAATTTTTTCATTATAAAAGTAAGTATAAATATGGTCCCTATTTTGAGTGTTTACAGCCTACTTAGAAAGAAGATACATACATCTTTAGAAATACCTTCATTTATTCAAAATATTTATTAATAAATAATACTATTAGTAATTATATAGAAAATAAGTGCCAGTATAAATAAAATTATTTTAAGGTAAAATAACTGCACTTAGGATTAAAAAAAAATAAGTCATCTTCAGCTAGAGAAATCAAGGAAAAGTTACTTAGAAGAGGTGAGCATTGAATTAGACTTGAGAGATGAAAGAGATTTCAGTAGGAAGAGATTTTAAGAGTAGAAAAAACAAGAATAGAGAACAGGGTATATTCAAATACTTAAAGTAAAACAATACTACTTGTTATGAGTTGAGTTGTCCCTCTCCTCCCTCCAATTATTTATATTGAAGTCCTAACCTCAGTACCTAAGAATGAGACCTTATTTGAAAATAGTGTTGTTGCAGATATAATTATTTAAGTTAAGATGAGGTAATTTAGTGTACTCTAATTCAATATGGCTAGTGTCCTTATAAAAAAGGAGACATCTGCACACAGGAACAAACACAGGGGAATGCCATGTGAACATGAAGACAGCCTTCCACAAGCCAAGGGGACTGGAACAGGTACTTTTCTCACAGCTCTTAGAAAAAAACCAACACTGCTGGCACTTTGATCTGGGACATTGAGCCTTCAGAACTGTGAAACAAAAACTTTCGGTTAAGCTCCCCAGTTTGTGATACTTTGTTGTGGCAGCCCTAGCAAACTAACATACTATTGTTATAACAGGAATCTCAGACATGAAAGTCAGAGGAGGAAAAAAATTAGATAGGTGTTTGAAAAGGTTTTTTTTTTTTAAGCCATAATCTCCAAGCAAATAATTCAGTATTTTATCTTAAAAGAGTAGAAATTCACAGGAAAATAATCTACTAATTTCTTACTAGTTAAAAAGAATTGTTAAGCAACTTTATCTCATTTGTTTTTCAGAAAAAAATCTTCTGGAAAGTGTTATTAACATAGCTATAAACTTGATGTCAGTTATCAGAACTAACTAACACAATTACATTCAACAAATGCTGTTGAGTGAATAAACAAGTAATGGGACTCTGACCTGGCTTGGGCTCAACCACTCCAAAGTTTGAGCACAATGTTTTCTGCATAATATTTCTTGAGTAGGTTACTACATGTCTTAACTCTCTCCACTCTACCTATTTAATTGTGAGAAATAATAAATTTTCCTACTATTTTAAGGGTCAGTATCTCAAAGAGGAAGATCCATTTTCTCCTTTTTAATAGCAAGGTCATATAAAACAAAACAAATTATATTTTAACCTGAAAGACATGTTTTCACAACTACAGCTCCATCTATATGTGCACTTTCTATATGCCTTATCCTCTTTTTAAAGAAAATTAATTCTTTGGTTTTAAATTCATATTTATCATTAGGACATGGATGTAGAACTGGCCATATCATTCGAAATCCCACTTTAATTAAACAGAAAAAGGAAGTCTTCACACACAGAAGAGAAATACCACTGATTTTCTATCCCTTTCTGATGAACATTGTAAAACTCTGTAGTCCAGTCCACATAGCTCACCCATATCATGTGCAGTTCTAAATATTCCTGGGGAGGAGGTATTCAAGACAGATAAACATGTAAATACTCTTAAACAACCAACCTAAACCCAAGCTGAGTTTATTCTCAAATTGAGGCCTATCTGTATCTGTGGAAGGTTGGTAGGGGTACCACCACATGAGAAACTGAGAACCTCAAGAGAAGAAAGGAAAGAATTTACCTCAAGAAAATAGAAAATTGAGATGCTTGAAGTTAAGGATCATGGAGGGTGAAGATTGATTTTAAGCCAAGGATGCTGCCTGTTGCTCAGGTTGACTTCATGTAATCACCAAATGTTCTGAGTCCTAAGGAAAAAAGACCATCATACAAAAATAAACAAAAAGATTTTTTAATCATCCTGGCACTGGCACAAGCAATCACTGTGGCAGCCCCAACAAAGCTGAGGGCAGTCTAGGTGCTTGTGGGTGTGAGATAAAGGCCACAAAAGAAGTAGTGGTAGTCACAAGAAGGTGGTGCTCAAGCCAGAGCATAGGCCTGGACCAAGCAGTGCTTGTCTGTTACTCAGTAGGAGCTATGACACTTCAGCTGGGTCACTGACCAGCATAAATGCCTTTCTGGGCTTCTGCCTCAGCTTCTCTGAGCTGGAGCTCTCAAGAAAGTGATGCACTTTGCTGGCAGACATGTGCTTTTCCTTTAGTCCCCAGGGAAGACCACTTCCTGGGATCTCCCAGATATCACTGAGGGTGCTTCAAGACCTGAGTGCTTCTGAAGAGTATATAGGTGATAGATTAGATAAGCACCATTTTGACCTTGCCTGGCACTCTCTACTCTCTACTCCTGACAAACTGTACTTCTATTTGTTCCTAGAATATGACAGGGTCATTCTCTCTGAAGAGCCCTTGCATTGTTGTCCTCCCTTAGAAACACATTTTCTGGGCCTTGGGTGGCTAGTCTTCCCATCATTCCAGTCTCAACTCAAGTGTCAGTATTTCAGAGCAGACTTCCTGAGTTCTCTATTCATCAAGATGCATCATTAATGAAACCAGCCCCGATGTATGAAAACTGCCTCCCTTGGTAATTTTCACATCGTTTACAAATATGGCATTTTAAAATATATGTGTACTAGATAAATACTGTTGTTATTTATTATTGTATTTCATCATGTTTCTCTTCATGAATTTAAACACTCTGAATAGCTTTTTCTCTTCTCCATCTCTAGTGTCTAAAACAGTATTGGGCAAAGGTAAGCTCTCAATAAGAACTTGTTGACTTTATGAATCCTAACCATACGACAGGTATGTAGGAAAAATATGAGCTACAAATGCACGAAGGCTCATTTGCATTCATCCTTCAGTCGTTTTTAAACTGCAGCAAAAGGGGTGATGGTGGTGCTCAGATGGCCTGCTTTCCCCTGTTGCAAGAATGCAAGAGCAACCAGGCATGTAGCCTTGGCCAGACAGCATTTTTAATCTCATTCGAGTGGCACTAAGTAAGTACCTCCTTGGAGCATGTATGAGCCTCCCTTGCTAACATTTCTTTGTGCTGCAGTTGCCATGGCACCGACCTGCCTAGTTGACATCTAAATATAGTGATAAAAGATTTCATCTCCTCTCAAAAACCAAAAGACAAATTTGAGGAGCAAAGAAAAATGTGTTCCTGTGCCATTATTTTTTTTGAGGGGGGAGGATGCATTTTAACCTATTATTTTTCAAATGTAAGGAAAAGAGTGAAATTCAGATTTTATTTATATTTGAGGTTATTTATTGCTTTATCATATTAATGTTGTATTAAAGTTTGCTATTTTTTTAAAGATTAAGGTTTTTTTGGAGGTAATTTTTTGGGGGGTGATAAACAACTATACTTTAGAAATACTGTTTTAGTAATTCTCAAGTAGGTATGACATACATGGAAATAATCTAGAAGAAACACCTTGTGATAGCTCAAAACAATTTAGGTTGAGGGGAGGGAGAAAATACATATTAAGAAGAAAAAAGAGGGGGGTAGAATTTTTCTGTCCAAAACCATAACCCAAAGAAAAAGAGACACTGCATTGCTTCATGACCATGTGTTATAGGACACTTCACTTTAGGAGCAGCCAGGATGGCAACGATCATATTTATTAAAAGGCCATTGAATGCAATATATTTCTTTTCCAGAGTACTGAGCAACAACTTGAACTTTAAGAAAACTCAAAAATTGTGAAGCACTGAAAAAGAAAAAATAGTGTATTAAATTGCCTAAGCCCTCACCTTTGTTCAATATGTGGACCACAGCACAGGTATGATGAGGTGGGGTATAAGATATACACAATTCCAAGAACCCTGTTAACCCCTCCTTTGAGGTTGCACTCAAGGTGTGGTGCCCTAACAGGCAATTCTCATTTTTACCTTGAGCCATTGCCCATGCCATTTCACTATATAAACCACTTCTCCTCCCCCGATCCCCAGTTTTGTTATATCTGTTCAGGCTTAATTCTACCCCAAACCTCCAAAAACACCACTTTACATTACTCATTTTCCTTAACTGCTATAATGTTTATAATATAGAGAATGTTGCACAATTAATATTCTTCCTTTTATATAATTTTCTGGTTTATGTTTATAGGTTTGTTTTTCCACTACATTCTAAGTGTCCTTGAAGTCGGGGTCATTCCTTCATTTATTTAACAAGTATACACCCTAAATCATTCATTTTCCTGATTAGCTGGAAGAGAAGACACTGAACAACAACAAAAATACATACAGTTATAATTATAAATCATGACAAGTGAAAAGTAAAACCAAATATTATGAGAATAAAAACTGACTGAAGCTTAGTGATAGAAGAGGAAATTGATAGGAGATGATGTAGCACAATTTTTCAGAAGAGCATTTATACCGGATCCCTGAAGTCACTATCAGGCGTCTGAGATTTTATTCTGAGGACAAAAGAGTCAAATGAAAAGCTTTAAGCAAGAGAGTGACATGCTCTGTTATACATTCTGACATATATTTCTATAAAACAACCAGCCCTATTTTAGATGAACAGTAAATTTTATAATTCAGTCTATGTGGAAAAAAAGCAGAAAGTAATGGTAATTGAACTGAGTTAGCACTGAAATACCTTTATGTAGGCTCAGTAGCAACTCTCTACTATTATAAGGAAACAAACACTGGGAAAAGCTACAGCTTGCTGTATTACATTCTTTTTTCTCTTTCTATTGGATATTTTATCAACTTAAATGATCTGATCAATTTATATAGATAACTATGGTTACCCATTTTAGAGTCCAATCAGTATTCCCAAACAAATTTTATTTTGGTGGAATTTTATGTAAATCAAAAAGTGATTTTTAACATGTTAAGGCTCCTTAATAAGTTGAAGCAACTCATGTCTCTGTCAGTTGAGGAAAAAAAAACCTGAACACATTAAAAGTATATCATCCTTCCCATATGCTCTTAGAAGGAACACCTTAGCTAAAATTATATGGTACGATTCATCGATATCTTGAAGTCTCTCTCTCGATCTAGTCAAACATAGAGATCATTTGTGATGATTTATTTCCTTTATTTAATCAACAAACAGGTATTAAGCACCTATAATATGCATAAGATTCTATTCTAAATATTATTGGAGTAAAGTCCTGGAGATAGACAGAATCATAGAAGTGCATTCTTCTGTTATTGTTTTGCCTTATTTACCTGGCTTGTTTGAGGATCTAGAATTTGATTTCCATTTTACTGTTTTTGAATATAAAACTGAATGTGAAATTTAATTTCCATTGACCCTACAGCTGATGTTTGGTTCACAGGGGGAAAAAGTCTTTCATTTTCTAAATGAGCTTTCAGTTCTTGGCAAATTAATTTGAATGTTGTATTCCATTTTCCTTTGTATCTTGCCAATCTCAAGGGTGCAACGGACCTAATATTTATGTTTTCAGTAGCTGGGCTATTGTATAAGTAATTTAATATTTTGACAGCACTTTATTTAAATTGAAAGACATAGTTGCTGTTTACCAGCATCTTTGAGTTAAGATAAAGTCTTATTAGAAGAAAAAATATTTTTTAAGAATGCTAATGCAACTTTAAAAATTAGAATCCCATTTTTATTACCTTCACAAATGCTTTTACTCCTAGTACTAATGAAGCATTTTTATACCTGAAAACTATATGGGACTTAGGCATAAATGGCACATATATCTTTTAAGTATCTTCTTCAGCTCATTAGCCCAATGCCATAATATTTGATCATTCATTAAATTCATTGATCAATTTAATAAAATTCTCTTATTTTTTAAAAGGTAGTAATTCCTGTGTATTTCATTTTTTTTGAGCAATTTCACTAATACCCAAATAATGTTGATGATTACATAGTAGTTCATTATAGCACAGTGGTTAAGAGTGAGGTTTCTAAAGACAGTGGGTTTAGGTTAGAGTTGTGTTTAGAGTTAGACTTAGAGTTAAGGGTTAGAGGTTATGGTTAGATTTAGTGTCAGTATTCAAACTTTGAGTTTTTTTTACATTGTAGCCATATTTTATGACCAAGAGCAAGATATTTATCTTAATTGTACATGAGTTTCCTCAATACTCAAATGAGATATTAATAATGGTTAAATTATGTAATTGTTTTAAAGATTAAGTGCATGATATCTATAAAGCGTTTAAAAGAATTCCTGACACAAAGGAAAAACTTAATAAAATTAGTTTTATTTTGTCAAATTTAATCTGATAACAATGGTAGGACTAGTCAATATTTTCTTAAGACAAATTCTTATTTGAAGTCTTCACAATTACTGAGAAAGAAGGGAGAGCTGTTTTGCATAATGTCTCTTTCGCTCTTGAGCCTGCCCTTTCTGAACTTCAGGGTAGAAATCTCTGAGCTGTGTTCCTGATACCAGCTGGGCTCTCCAGGAGTGTAGCTCTATCCTCCAGAGGCACCTAATTTACATAGGAGAAATCACTTCAGCATGAGATGGGAGACCCCGTTCAGAAACAGAAACAGGAGGTTACAGTTTAAACCCTCCAAATAACATTTTTAAGTCCATCCATTCAGACAGCTCAGAATGCAAGTTTTTTTCTGGGCTCTCTCATTTTGAAATACAAAAGGTTTCAAACTAAAATCCATCTTCAAATTCCAGTCATGTCTTCTATCAGCAACCAGCAGCCAGGTTGGCATGTCTAACAGAACAGAGAATTAGAAGCACATCCATAGGTACTGCAACCTGAGAACCTAATAATGTCTTTAAAGGTAAGATGCCAAGGGTCAGCATCCTTACACTGGCTCTCATTTTAATTGGCCAAAGAGCCTGAAGAAATTTAAAGCTAAACACACACACACACACACACACACACACACACACACAGAGAGAGAGAGAGAGAGAGAGAGAGAGAGAGAGAGAGAGAGGGAGAGAGAGAGAGAGAGAGAAAGAAAGAAAGAAAGAAAGAAAGAAAGAAAGAAAGAAAGAAAGAAAGAAAGAAAGAAAGAAAGAAAGAAAGAAAGAAAGAAAGAAAGAAAGAAAGAAAGAAAGAAAGAAAGAAATACTGACCACAGTTATGTTCTTGTCAAAACTTTCCTGGCTAGAGACTCCCTGTTCTGACAGTGGCTTCTTGGCCTCATAGCTGTCATTTGAATTGACTTCCTATGGTTTGAGGATGGCTCATATATATTATCTACTTCTGTGGTTCCAAGGCTGGAGGCCAGGACTTCCAGAATAAACTAAGAAGTTTCCAGGGAGGAAGATAAAGTTGTCTGTCAAGATAGAAAAGGAGAATGTAACATATATGCCCTATACAGTCTCATGTAATAAATTGGCATAAATTAGTCAGCCTTTCATTCACTGTGCATTTCTCAGCAGCCCTTGTTGACACCTAGTTCTAATCAGTTATACCAGGAAAGGCACAGTACTCGGATGTGCAAACGATTTTTCTCAGAGGCAACATATTATCTCCAAGAGAGAAATTCTTTTTTAAATTTAGAAATAGCAGTGGTCTTCAGAGCAATGTAACTACTTACGTCAATGAAAAATGTCCTCTGGGGACTTGGACATGCTTCTGAATAGCCCAAGGTCATTTTCAAATATCATCTCAAGAATCAGAGAGGAAGAGATTTACCTTTTGAAAGAAGATGGTCTCATTTAGGTCAGTGGAGTTTTATTTCAATTAATGGAGCAGTGAACTATTTCCTAAAGAATGTGACCACAATTTTGAAGAATTTATTCACCTTCAGAAGATAAAGGGAATGTAAGTTGTTGCAGCTAAAGCATTCAAAATATCCTTGATGTAGTTAGTAATTATCAGCTTTATTTTTCAAATGGAGAAAGCAAGGTTTAAATGATTTAAATGATTCTGAGTTCATGTTCAGGAAAGTGTGTCTCTTACACTGAGCACTGATGTAGCCAAGTGCAGTGATAATGACAACCAACATGGTTAAGTGCTGAGTAAAGCTGGATGCTGACCTAAATATTTTACAAGGTGAATTTTTACAGAAGCCTTAGGAAGTCGGTACTATTTTTCATGTTGCTATATATATATATATATATATATATATATATATATATATATACACCGAGTGGTTTAGTGGGTTGGAGATAAGATTAGAACTAAGCCAGCCTCTCCATTGTGTCTGTGTTCCTAACTGATGCTACTGCCCTGAACCAAAAAGGCAGAACTGCTTTTAGTAAATGAGCAGAGGATTAGAGAACTCTCAGGAGAGAACATATAATTGAGAGGGCGAGAGAAAGAATAATGATTTCAACCAAGAAAAATAAGGGTCTGCGGGGAGCATAGCAAGAATGAGTTGGAAGAGGCAAGATCTGGAAATAGCACTGACCTCCTAAGGCAAGGTACCTGGTCACCTTTACCAAGTCACAGACATTGAGGAATGTAAGGTAAGTGCTGAAAAAATTATCAACAGCAGAAAAGTGATCTGATTTCTTGAAGAAATGAGTTGCCTAAGATAATACATTGAAATGTCCATACCAAAAAATGACCACAATTCAAAAGAAATATAAGTGAAAGTTAGGGAATTTGAAAAAGTACCACTTCTGCTGAGCCTTCCTGTGGCTGTTGAGGACCCTGAAGTGTGACAAGTGTATCTGCCACAATGCCTGACCTTGGAGTGGCCAGTAAAAAAAGGAAAGGCTTCTTTTCATGAGGCAAAATGCAGTAGTTATCATAAAGTAAACACACTGTTAACTGATACACACCAAAACTAAGTGTCATATGACATCTTGACCTAGTTTATTTCCTTTTTCAGTGAGAGATTGAGCTACAGCAAACTAGGATCTTTATAGTATCATCAATTTTAACATATTATTTGATGACACAAAAGTTCTTTGTCCATAACTTTGGAATTAAATCTTACTGAAGATTAAAACACCCACATTAGCTGTACAACAGTAAATAGAAATTATCTATGTTAAAAAATATATCATTGCCCTTGTTTTTTAGCTGTGTTTCTGAAGTTGACGCCTCCTTGAGGGGCCCTAACCATGTGTGAGGGTGTGGGGTGCATGCATGCATGTGTGTAAGCATATAACTACCAGAGGCACAGATGTAAACTGTCCCATAGGTTGACTTGAGGGAACCACACATGGTTAAAGAAGGTAAAGCAAAGACATAATGGTTCTTTTTTATAGAACAAGGGTTGCCAATGAAACCTGACGAGGAAAATCTAGGTCATTTTCAATAAAAAGCAAACTTTTTTATCACAAAAATAACCTTTCCATGGATCTTGCGGAAGCCACTTTCTGGTATTTACTTAGCATTTCTATAAAAAGAGTAAACCTAAAAGTTATCAAGCTGGGATTACTCACTTTGCTATAAGATAAACTTGGGTTCCCTTGCTCTCCACACCACTGACTACCTGTGTGATTTTATGGAAGTTATTTAAAGTCTCTCAGCCTCAATTATCTTACAGATAAGAAAGAGGTAATAGTATTGTCTCTCTCACAGTGTCTTTGTGAGGTGGACAAGAGAAGATGCATGTGAAGTGCTACAAAAGGATAAGGCATAATAAGTGTTCTGATGTTCACAATTGTCCTGTAATTATTCACACCATCTGAGTTTCTGGCTCCATACTGATACAGATCTATAAAGAAAGTGGTAAGTTCAGCATTACCAGCTACATTTAAGTTCTTAATAAAACTTAATTTTATTAAGATTAATATCTATTTCACTAAAACATTATTCTACTACATGTGGAAACCCTGAGCTATCTTTTTTTTCTGCTTGTCATAATAGCTAGTTGTTTGTTCTGACCTTTCTATTTCTTTCAGTCACTAAGAAACTTTGAATGAGTAAAATGATTCCATTAGGCAATAAATGAGGGCATATGTTCAGCTGTGCTAAGGTCTCACACCATTGTGAATTTGAGAATCACATATAGAATATTTAAAATTGAAGCCCACTTATAAAAAGATGAGACACCTGAAATCCACAAAACCAAGTGCATTGCCCATAACCCCATAACCCTGTTGAAAAAACAATAGCAAGCAGCATATTTAATAGTGAGACCAAAAAGCTTTTCCCCAAGAGGAAACAAAACAAGAATGTCTGCTCTCAATAGTTCTAGTCAATACTGTGTTGAGGGTTTAGCTAGGACAGTTTGGCAAAGAGAAAACATAGCATCTAGATTGGAAAGGAAGAAATAAAACAATTTCTATTTGTATAAGATGTAAATTCATATATAAAATTATTAAAAATACAGTTTAAAAAAACTATTAGAGGAATAATGTCAGGAAAAAATAGCAGATTAGATAGCTCAAATGAGAGCTTCATAGAAACATAAAAAAATCAAGCAAAAACTGTCTGAATTGACTTTGTCATAACTCTGGAAAGCAGTCAAAGGTTTATAGCAACCAAGCAAATAATGAATGAAGAAAAAGATAATTTAAACACAGCAAGAAAGCTTTGTGGCATTTTTACTTGACCTTGCCACACTCACTCCTTTCCTTGGTGGGCACGCAATTCATAAAAATGTAATTTGTCACAATAACAACATAAGAGGATGGAGCTATATAGAAGCAGAGATTTTGTATGCTTTTAAAGCTAAGTTAGTATCAATTCAAACTAGATTATAAATTAGAATGTTGATTATAATCCCCATGGTAACTACTAAGCAAATAACTAAAACATAAAGAAATTAAATCAGTGACCAAATCTTCTAACAACAACAAAAAATGTCCAGGACCAGGTGGCTTAGCTGATAAATTTTACTAACCATTTAAAGAACTAACATCAGTCCTTCTCAGATTTCCCCCACCTGCCTCCTTCCCTAAGGTAGAAGAGAAGGGAATAGTTCCTAACTCATTCTACAAGACCAGTATTACCCTGATACCAAAACCAAAGACACCACAAGAAAACTATAGATTAACATGCCTCATGAGTATAGATTAAAAAATCCTCAAGAAACTTATGTAAACTGAATTAAACATCATAGTAGAATGATTATACATCATGAACAAGAAAGACTTTTTACAGAAATGTGGGGGTCATTTAATGTAAGAAAATTTATGTAATACACCACATTATTAATAAAATAAAAGATATGATCACTTAAACTGATGCAGAAAAAGCATGTGATGAAGTCCTATACCCTTTCATGGGAATGAAAGACACACAGAAAGTTAGGAATAGATGAAAATTTTCTCAATAAAGGGCATTTATGAAAATCTCACAGGCAACATAATGCTCAATGGTGAAAGATTAAAAGTTTTCACACTAAAATCAGGAATAAGATAAGACACTTACTTTGTTCACTGCTACTCAACATTGTACTAGAGGTTCTAACCAAATCAATTAGGCAAGAAAAAAGAGATAAAAGGCACCCATATTAGAAAGAAAAAAAGAAAACTTTTTTTATTTGAAGATGATATGATCCTATATTTAAAAAATCCAAAGAATTCACAAAAATACTATTTAAGCTAACAAACAAATTCCATAAAGTTGCAGGTACAAAATCAATACACATAATAAAGTTTCATTTCTATATACTAATGATGAATAATGAAGAGAAAATTAATAAAATGATTAGATTTACATAGCATCAAACAGAATGAAATACTTAGAAATAAACTTAACTAAGGAGGTGAAAGACATGTGTATAAAAATTATTAAATATTTCTTAAAGAAAATGTAAAAATATCTAAATAAATGGAAAGACATCTGTGCTCATAGAATGGAATACTTAATATTAAGAATGCAGCACTGCCCAAATCAATTTACAAAGTCAATGTAATCTCTATCAAAATTCCAGTGATCTTTTTTTTTCTTGCAGAAATGGAAGAGCTGTCCTCAAATTCATATGGATTATAAGAGGCCCAAATAGTCAACACAATCTTGATAAGAAAGAAGTTGGAGAATTTATATTTCCTAATTTCAAAACTTACTATAAATCTTCAGTAATCAAAAATAGTCAAAATAGAATCAAAAGGGAAGAAATAAACCAACACATACATAATGTGGTTGCTAGGTGTTGTGGACAGATAGGAATAGGAAATGATTGTATATGGAATATAGGACTTTATTTGTGGTGAATGAAAATATTTTGAAACTAGAGAGAGATAATAGTTGCACAACAATAATGAATGTACTAAATGCCATTTAATTGTATACTGTACACCAATTAATTTTATGTGAATTTTATCTCAATAAAAAGAATTACTTTTAGAACTGCTAAATAAGATCAGAAAGATTGCAGGATCCAAGATTAGTATAAAAAATCAATTGTATTGTAAGTGCACTTCTACACACTTATAACAAATAATCCAAAAACGAAAGTAAGATAACAGCTCTATTTATAATAGCATCAAAACATAAAATACTTAGGAATAAATTTTATAAAACAAGTGCAAAACTTATACTTTCAAAAGTAAAAAAAACATTTAAAAATTTTAGAAGTATCTAAGTAAATGAAAAGACAATCAAGTTCATAAATCAGAAGACCTAATATTGTTAAGATGGCAATACTCCCCAAATTGATCTAAAAATTCAATATAATCTCTATAAAAATTCTAGCTGGTTTCTTTGTAGAAATTGACAGGCTGACCTTAAAATTCCTGTAGAAATATTCAAGGGACCCAGAATAGCCAAATCAATCTTGAAGAAGAACAAGGTAGAGAACTCACACTTTCAAAATTCAAAACTTACTACAAAGTTATAATAATCAAAGCAGTATGGTTCTGGAATAAGGATAGACATATAGATCAATAGGATAAAATTAAGAGTCTGAAAATAAATCCTCATATTTACAGTCAATTGATAATCAACAGGGCAAGATATTTAAATGAGAAATGTCATTTCAACAAGTAGTGCTGTGACAACTGGATATCAAGATGCAAAATAATAAAATTGTGCTTCTGCTTCATACGATATATAAAAGTTAATTTAAAATGGATCAAAGATCTAAATGTAAGCACTAAAACTATAGAAAATTTCTTAGAAGAAAACAAAAAAGATAAAAATTTTAATGACTTTGAATTAAGCAATTGTTTGTTAGATATGATAACAAATCACAATCAAAAATAAATAAATTGGATATCATCAAAATTAAAAAAAAATATGCAATAGGTGAAACCATTCAGAAAGTAAAATGGTGACCCATAAATTAGAAGAAATATTTGCAGATCATTTATCTGGGAAGAGAATTTGTTTAGAATATATAAGGAACCTTTAAGTCAATAAAAACCCCAAATAACCCAATTAAAAATGGGCAAAGGAGTTGAACAGACCTTTCTCCAAAGAAGATATATAAATGGACGATATACAAATGAAAAGATGGCCAACACCATTAGTTATCAATGTAACCCAAAACTGCAATGAGATACCTCTTCATACTCACTTGAATGAGTAAAATAAAAAAGACAGGTAATAAGTGTTGACGAGGATGTGGAGAAATTGGAACTCTTGAATACTTGCAGAGAATGTAAAATGATACAGCTATTGTGAAAAACAGTCTGGTCATTCCTCAGAAGATTAGATATAGAGTTACCCTTTGACCTGGCAAGTCTTCCCCTGGGTATATACTTAAGAAAATTGAAAACATGTATCCATACAAAAACTTTTACATAAATAATTCATAGCAGCATTATTTATAATAGCCCAAAGTGGAAACAACCAAAATGTCAATCAAGTAATGAATGGATAAGTAAAACGTAGCCTATTTATATCATGGAAATGAAGTACTGATACAGTACTGCAACTATAGTTGAAGTATCTACAACATGGATAAAACTTGCAATCATGCTAAGTGAAAAAAGCCACCAAAAAGGTTCATCATGTAGTTGTTGCTGTGATGTAAGTGAGTTGAATTACTGTGCTAAGGAGCTCCAGTGTCCTAAATCTGAGTTCTATATATTGGAATACAGACAGACAGGTAAACTAATTTACATGCAATTAAATAAGCCTACAACATCCATTAAATATGTGATTGAAAAAAATTTTAAAGAACACATGGATTATATTTAGAATGATTTGTAGAAGGAAAACAAACATCAAAAATAGAGCTATGCATTCTCATATTGGAAGTCAAAGATAGATTCTGGCTTTGTCTATAATATCTAAATGCCTATTAAATTCAAGCAAAAACTGTCTGTCTCAATTTCAAGTGACGGAACCACTTATCTCTTTAAGTGTACCAAGTCTTTTATTAAAAAGAATCAAATTGTTGAAAAAAAAATTTTCTTGGTATCCTGTACAATCAGCTTTGTGAGTCTGTTTAAATATGTAATGAATCCTCCATATACGTGCTCTTGTTCCAGATTTGGACCTTTTCAGAAGGAAACCTCCCCCACAAATGGTTCTATAATACCTGGATTTGAGACACTAGAAACCGGTGGTAGCTGGAATGAGGGATATTTACAAGTTTATGAAGCGTATTTATACCTCTTGGCTCACATAATCCTACAGCAATCCTGTAAAATTGGCATCATTATAACTCTAATTTACAGATGTGGGAACTGATGCTCTGGAAGATACAGTGCTTTGCCCAGAGCTGGTTAGTGCAGATCTCAAATCCTGGTCTTGGATGCCAAAGACTGTGTGTCCTTTACATTAGCTATATGAACTGGAATTGTGGAACTTGTGGCCAAAGAGTCACATTTTCAGCATTATTTCATCACACTTCCAATCACCACCATTTGTCTCTGTGAGACAAAACTCCTCACAGAGATAAGGGGGTGAAAAATTCCTTAAGATAAAGATCTCATATTCAAGTTATGAATAAAAAGCTATGGAAAAACATTATTTCAATTATACAATTTTGTGCTAAAAAAGAAAAGGGCTGGAAAAGAAAATGTAGTAGTTGTTAAATGGCTAAGATATAAATCTTCTTTATTAGTGTCCAAATAGTAAGCCTTGAAGCATTGGACTGCCTCTGGCAAGAACTCTCTGGCTTTATTATTATTCTATGCTTGTTCCTTTGCTCTTCATAACATCAGGTGCTCCCAGATGGGCATATTCTATTTTATGAATATAGAATATAGTTTCTTCACTCTAGCTGAAGAAACACTGAACATATCCTCCATTCTAGAATGCCACTGGAGCAACACAAACCTTTTGGATATGGTCCCCAGAGAGCCTGCAAGTCAATATCGGGCCAGGTCACAATGGGCTTTCTGACATTCATGGTTTAATAGTATTCTCTTTGTGGACACACTGATATTAACCTTCAGTTAAAGTGTTCTTTCATTTTCACTGTGGCTCTGTTGCAATGTGAGATACACACTAGAGTGGGAGGTGGGAAATCCCATGCAAATCCCTTTCATGGCTTCCCAGCGATGTGACATTGGAAAAATGGCTGCACATCTCTAGACTTCATCAGGATTATCTTACTGTTTTTTTTTAATGTCAGAGAAAGATCAAATCAGCAAGTATATATTCAAAATTTGAAACTGCTAAAAATTATATTTTTGTTGGCAATTATAATATTAATATGTTACTTTGATGACAAGAGCCTCTTGTGTAAATTAGCTGAGGAGAAAATAACTAAATAAACCACAACTTTTGTGAGTATGAAAGAAAGAACATGTACCTAAATACATAATGCATAAATCTATATTTTGTATGCCTGGTATTATTAGGCTTATATTTAATATTTCTGACATTCCATCACATTGAAGCCTGTATGTTGAAATTCTGATTCTGAGTGCATGCAATGCAAAGGGCTTTTCAGACAATTAGCTAATAGCTCCTGTGGGGCAGGCACAGAACCCAAAGAATGTGATTACCATTACAATCTTCAGACCCGAACAAGCCAAGCAGCAAGACCCTCCCCTGTGTTTGTCACAAGAAACTCTCACATACTTAACAGCTCTAGGGACCAGCAATACCAAATTGACACTCCAGCTGTGAAAAACTCTGGGGTTGAATTATTATTATTACTCAAGTAGCTCACTCTTAGCATGGCTTTGAATCATCACCAGATTTTACTGACGGTCCTGTGCCAGCAGTTAATTACAAAGTTTTATCTCTGAGTATGTGCCTGCTATTGAGATTAACCAGCCAGTGAGAGCATTCTTTAAAATCACTTTTATATTTACTAACTAGCCTAACATGTGTATCTTTCACAGGAGGATGAATGTGGAATTAGCAGGTGGACCTGCAGATTACTGTTTGCAGTAATCATCCTACAATTTCAACATTTAACAAATAATAAAGAGGTTTCCTTTCTATTCTTACAAAGAAAAGCAACATATTCTTAGATACAGGCTTGTGAACTTTCAGGAAGTGTTTTTCCCTTGCTCTATTTCTTTACTGCCAGGGCAAAAGGATCAGAATCTAATATGCTTACAGTTGTGATACTTACACAAAGATTTTGATGTGATCAGAAGATTATATATATTCAGCATCTTGAACACTTAAACTATTCATTTCATTTTTTATCATGTCAACCAAAATGGCAGATATTTTTGTCAAAAGGCATTTTCAGAATCTGAGTGTATTACCTTTTGGGGATTATATGTCCAGAACATATAACAGCCAATTTGGAATTATGATAATAATCACAAAAGTGAATAAATTGAAATGAGATGACACTAAAATTTGATTTTCACAGGCAGCAACCTTCTGTTCTCTTCCAGTTAGAAATAATTTTCTCGATCATCTACTAAAAATCACAACAGGTATTTTCCATCACATATAAAATCATTAACATTGAGATTTAGCAGCTAAAATATTTTTTTCTAAATATGATGCTTGCATGATAGTACATGTCATTAACACTACTGTAAAAGAATAAGTCAAGTTATGCTAAAAGTTTTATCACTGAAAAGTATCTGTTGATTTCCGGTCAAGATGGCATTTTAGGTAAACACTGTGCTTCCCTCCTCTCACAACTACATCAAAATTATAACTAATGTACAGAACAACCATCAATGAGAATCTCCTGAAATCTAGCTGAATAGAAGTTTTACTACTAAGGATATACAGAAAAAGCCATTTTGAGACTGGTGAGGAGGCAGAGACACAAAAGAGGCTGATCACACACATGTGCGAGGTAGATAAAAACTAGGTAGGAATATCTCAACTGCCGAGGTCCCCCAGAGGAGTGAGGGGTCCCAGCCTCACCTCAAGCTCCCTAGCCCAGGGTTCTAGTGCCAGGAAGAGAAATCCCCAACACTTCTGGCTATGAAAACCAGCAGAGATAGTGGCTGAGTGAGACAAAGGGCTGGGTTGGTCTCAGACATTTCTCTTAAAGGGCCCATGTGCTAATTTATAGACTCATTCACTATGAGCTCTAGCACTAGGGCTGCAGCTTGAAATATGCCAGGATATATGGGGAGAAACTGAATTGGCTTTAGGATGAGGCCTGGAGGGACAGCTTTCTCCCAGACAGAAGTGCTGGTAGAAGCCATTGTTTCTTGTTGAGCCCAACTCCTCCCACTGTGCAGACCCAGGTGGCTGCGATATTTGAGTTTCCATCAGTTAGCTAACACTGGTCACCCCATCCTGACGATTCCCTGAGATCCCCACCCACTCAATGTGCAAGCTTACCCAAGCGCTTCCCTTGGCTTTTCCATACAAACGACCTGAATTGGCTTATGCTGCAGACTTTATTAAAATTTCTTAAAGGTTCACAAAACCCAAACAAGCAACATCTGGCCTTGGTGTACCCTATACCTCTTTCTAAGCAGCCCCAAGCCTGGCACTAGTAGCAGTGACTTCTGTTCATGGCTTGGACTCTTAAGGCACTTCCAAACACTGAGTAGGTGGTGGCCATTTGAAGATTGCATGGTGGCTCATGCCAGGTGGCTCCAGGCAGGGTACTGGCTTTGCCTGAACTTGGTCAGTGGCAAGCCCCTTCCCAGACTGCACTGTGCACTGGGGCCAGTATATCTAGTGGCTGGCTTTAGACTGAGCTAGAGCACAACCCAGCTGCCTCCACAAACAACACACCCAAAGAACAAACTCTGCAGCCATCAAGCCCTGCAAAGGCAAAACTTGTTCTATAGGGTCAGTCTCTATACAACAACAGCTCTTCCACTGTAGTCATGGCCAGTCATCACAACCAATCAGCCCAAGGGTCAATCCCTGCATGGATGTGCAAACAGCAACCAAGGCTCAACTAAAATATAGGACACACACAACCTACACTGGGACACACCTGGAGCACCTGGCTCAGGAGGCCGGGGACACTGTGCCACTGGGCCTCACAAGGCACCTGCTACATAAGACTACTCTATCAAGACATAGCAGCCTACCTAATACATAGAAACAAACACAGGGAGGCAGCTAAAATGGGGAGACAAAGAAACATATCCTGAATGAAAGAACAGAATAAAGCTCCAGAAAAATAACTAAACAAAATAGAGACAGGCAATCCATCAGGTGCAGAGTTCAAAACACCAGTTATAAAGATGTTCAATGATCTTAATGAGAACTTCAACAAAGAAACAGTCAACATAAAAATGGAGATATAACACATAAAAAAGAACTAGTTAGAAATAAAGAATACAAACAACTAAACTAATCAACAGTAGATTAGATGAAACAGAGGATCAGATCTGCGATTTAGAAGATGATGTAGCAGAAAACACCCAAGCAGAGTAGCAAATAGAAAAACAAATGAAGATAGTTTAAGGGGCTTCTGGAACAATATCAAGCACACCAACTTTTGCATCATAAGAGTACCAGAAGGATAAGAGAGAGAGCAAGGAATTGAAAACCTATTTGAAGAAATAATAAAAGAAAACTTTTTTTAACCTGGAAAAGAAATAAATATACAAGCCCAGGAAGTGCAGAGAGTCCCAAACAAAATGAACTCAAAAATGTCCACACCAAGACACATCTTAATTAAAATTCTCAAGGTTAAAGACAAAGAATAAATCTTAAAAACAGTAAGACAAAAATAATAATCCACAAAGAAGCTCCCAAAATACTGTCAGCTGATTCTCAAGAAAAACTTGGCAGGCCAGAAGGCAGTGACCCATGACTAAGGTTACTCTACCCAGCAAAACTCATTTAGAATCAAAGGACAGATAAAGAGCTTTGTCAACACCAAACTAGTATTACAGGAAATGTTAAAGGGACTTCTTTAAGAAAAAAAAAAAGATAAAGATAAAAAATATGAATAATAAAAAAGCAATAACTACACATTTATCAACAATTACTTTCAGGGACAATGAATTGAATGCTTCAGTCAAAAGATAAGATGGTCATATGGATAAGAAAACAAGACTCTTACATATACTGCCTACAGGAAACTCACTTCAGATTGAAAGACATAAAAAGACTAAAAGTAAAGGGATTAAAAAAAAACATATTTCATGAAAATGGAAACAAACATAAAGCTGGGGTAGCAATACTTATACCAGACAAAATAGATTTAAAAACAAAAGTTATAACAAGAGACAAAGAAGGTTCCAATAATCCCGCTCCTGGGTATTTCTCCAAAGAAATCCAAAACACTACTTTGAAGAAATGTGTGTATCTACATGTTCATTGTAACATTATTTACAATAGAGGTAACCTGCATGCCCACAATTAATAACTGTATAAAGAAGAGATGGTACAAATATACAATGAAATATTACTCAGCTATTAAAAAAAATGAAATCTTGTCATCTGCAACAACTGAATGGACCTAGAGGATATTGTGCTGAGTGAAGTAAGTCAGACAGAAAAGGACAAATGCCACATGATTTCACTTATATATGGAATTTAAGCAATAAAACAAACAAACAAAACAGAAACAAAGTCATAGGTATAGAGAACATTTTGATGATTGCCAGATGAAGGGATGTTGAAAGGATGGGTGAAAAAGGGCAAGGGATTAAGAGGTACAAATTGATAGTGACAAAACAGTCATTGAGATGTAAAGTATAGCATAAGGAATATAGTCAATGATATTGTAATAACTAGATACGGTATCAAATGGTTACTAGATTTATTGAGGTGATCACTTCTTAAGTTATATAAATGTCTACTCACTATGTGATTAGACACCTAAACTAATATAATATTGTATGTTAACTATAATCAAAAATTTTTTTTAATATTAAAATGTGTGTGTGGCGGGGAGGGAAGAAAAGTGTCTATCAAATTCCTGCCTGTATGGAACATGTTGCTGGGCCCAGGTATAGTACCTGTCCTCTACGAGTATATAAGGAAAGGCAAGACACAGATACAAAAAATAAGAGAATGCAAATGGTTTAATTTTTTACTTGATGACAATGGCAGCTTTCTCCATAAGCAAACCCACTTTCTTCACAGCTTCTTTATTCCCATTTATTTGCACTGCTGTTCACACACCTGTGTTATCTAAAGGCAAGCTTTTGTGACCAACACTGGTTCACAAAGACTACAATCACAGCAAACTAAAAAAAGTCAGCTCAGGGTTTCAAGCTTTGGTAGAAACATCACTAGTTTCCACAGTGATTTTCCAACTTTCTATTTTTTAAAGCACAAACACAAAAAGACACTCGTGACCTTTGGTATATATGGCACTTACACTACGAATTATAAAAATAAGCATAACCTATGTTTTCAAGTAGCTTTACTATTCTTCAGAAAGTACCTGAAAAGAGAATAATGATACTGAGATGCTGCTTCTCCTTCTAATATTACTATAGAATGATCTAGAACAATGTTTTTCTATCAAAATGGAATGTTTTAAATTTTTATAGCTTCATTAAAAAGGTAAAAGAAAAAATAAAATTAATTCTCATGATACATTTTATGTAACACTTTTAAAATATCATTCAGGCTGTAATCAATATAAAGATATTAATGAGAGATCTTACTTGTTTTGTACTGTTTGAAATCTATGGTATATTTTACACTCACAGTGTACATCAGTCTAGATTAGCCACATTTCAAGGGGTTGTCACTAATAGCTATTATATTTGTACAGCACAGGTCTATATTTCGAAACATATATTTTAGACTTCTTGTGTTGATGAATGTGATGAATTTGATCATGTATTTTTTACATTACTCATCTCAGTGTTACCATTTTTCATTTTTTACTACAGTTTATTGTTTTTGCTATCTTGTGGTTTAATTTTTGTGTTGCAATGGTATGAAGCGGTGCCCTTACAAGTGGTGACATACTCTAATTGAAACAGGCCTCCTTAAGAAAAGGGTGTGGTTTTCTTTAAGGATACTTGAAGACACTGTTTACTTGAGAATGTAATAAAGAAATCAAAAGGCTTAATTATAAATTAGGTATGAAAACAAAAACATACATTTCATCACAAACTTCTGACTAATGTAAATCCTGCAGAACACAGTCCGAGGTCCCTACTGTGGCTTTCCGTGCCTGTTGTCAGCTGAACTCTGCCTTCTGTTCCAGCTTCCTTGCTCTCCACAATCCTTAAAAACACCCCACAATCTAGTCAAATTAAATTATTTACAGTTCCTCTAACGTGATCATATACAAGCCTATAAGGCAGGTATTTTTACCACTATATCACATGTAAAAAATGTGAAATTCAATGTGGTTAAATGACTTGCCCAAGCGCACACATGTGCTAAGTGGTAAACTTGGAAAACAGACCTTTTGATATCTGCACTGAGCATTTCCCTCTCCATAGAAGGCAAGTAGATTTAGGCTCTGCAGACCCTTTGGAAAGGAAGGCCTTCATTGCTCAAGTGATATGATATAGATCAAGGAGCCAGACCAAGCTTGATGACTGCTCACTTTTAGCTTGCTGCTGTGCATGAGGCAAACAAAATAGTTTATTGCAAGCATGTAACTTATATTTTGCAATAGAATACTATATGCATTCATCAAATGCAGAAGCAAAGAATAATGATTTTATTTCTATTTCAAACCATACTAAATATTTTACTTTTGTTATTTCATAAGCAAATTAGTCCAAGAGCTTGACCAGGTAATTTGAGGGAACATTACAATTGATGCCTTTTAAACTGCTGTTGTGGCTTTGGGTTTTTCTCCTGTTGTTTCCAAATACCTAGTATTTTACACAAGTGAATAAAAAGTTGTTTTCATTTAGGAAATTATTGGTATTAATTACTGGGATGAGTCTGTTGATTAGCAAATATTTTAAAGGGAAAGACTACCATTGCTGCCACCGTGCTTATTTTGTAAGTGGGCCTGTTGAATAAAAGGGTGTTAGAGAAAGAGGTTGAGGTGCAAACTTACCTAAGAAATGAATATTTTCATATTCTAGGAAAATTCAAGAAGTTCTTCTTGTGTGCTTTTCCTTTCTCACACTACCTTGTCAACAACTACCCAGTCTTGTTTTTCTTAAGTCCATGTCCAGCCTGACAGCGCATAATCATTGCTCATAAATCAGCATAGGTTTGTACTTGAAATCATCTCTCATTTCACACAAAGTTTTCTGTCTGAAGTTGTAGCCACTGACAATACTTTCCCTCACAATTACCTTCAGGGCCACTCCAGAGCAGGATAGAAGTGTAGCAGACATAACTTCTAGTTGATGCAGATACATAATTAAACCAGAGCTATACTTTTTCTTCTTTTGTTAGTTGTTCATAGAGAATTTTTATGAGGTCATGGAGTTGGGATGAGAAAAATATGGCAAATATTTGGAAAAGTATCCTGGGAGTCTGAGTTACTTGTCAGTATCATTTACTTGAGCCATTTTATAATGAAATGTTGGGAATATGTCTATTTTTATGAATAGCTAGATTTTATAACATTTGATTCATGACAGCCAGTTTCTCGATACACCATCATTGAGCGTGCATTCACTACCAGGGACAATAGCTATCTACAACATGCTTTTCAAAAGGAGAATAGTTCTTAGTAGAAAGCGAGAGAGATTTTACTCTAAAGCCTAATGGATTTGCACTATGATTCTTCTTCTTGGACTTACACTAGACCCTCTAATATGATTGGATCTGTTGGGACACAAAGTCCATGAGGAAGGGAAGCAGGACTTGCCGATGAGCCTTTTAAAAATTTTCTTGTTGCTTAGCTGGTTGCTTTTACCCTGGTCCCTACTCAGGATTATTTGTTTTATTGGTTACCATGTAAATAGGTCAAAGCAGCATGACTTAATATAGAATATGTTGCCTTTAAACTCCAAAGAGGGCCACCAAACATTATATTTTATAAATAGAGAGAGTCAATGCAAGACACAGCAATGTATCTCACCTTATACGAGATCACAGCATGCCAAAAAGTCTAGAATCCTAGAATCTTCATTGGTGTGTCGGGTCTCTGAATCATTTACTCCTTAGTATACATAAAGGTAACTAAGTCATCTATAATCTGTTCTACTTCCTTCATATTGGTCTAGTTATTTTAATTTGATCAGTTTAATAAACCTCTATGATGTTCTGTTGGTTATCAATGCAGTCTAGTTTCCTCTAGACCAATGTTGTCCACTAGAATCATAATGTGAACAGTAAATGCAAGCCACATTTGCCACTTAAAATTTTCTAGTACCCACTTTAAAGAGTAAAATAAACAGATGAAATTACTTTAATAATGTATTTTATTTAACCCAATGCATTAAAATTGTATAATTTTAACATGTAATCTATATATTAATAACATAGTTTACTTTTCTATACTAAGTCTTGAAAGCCTGTAATATGTTTTATTCTCACAACATATGTCTATTTGTGCCAGCTGTATTTCTAGTAGTTGATAGCCACATGTGGCTAGTGGCTACCAGATTGGCTAGTACAACATTTGGCTATATTATTGCAAAGAGCAGAGGAGTTGACAAAGGCCTTACTTTTATCTTTCTCATGTGAAGAAAGACTATTTCTGATTACCTATGCTAATACCAGTGGGAGAAACACAGTTTTTGAAAGTAAATAGCTGTCAGGATTTATGTTTATTTCTGTAATAAAGATACAACATCTATAACTACAGATGTGATTGCATTATCACCTGATAAGGTTTACAGCAATACAAAATCTTTCTCCTTAGTCTGGCTTTGTATTATCTAAAAGGCAAATTAAATGGAGTTAAAATAGGAATAACTACTTCCTGCACCTCTTGATTTGTTGATGGTTACAGAAACTGAGTAGTCTCCTTAGGAATGTGGTAGTTCCTTTGGTTTACTATCCTGTAAATTAAGTGAGTCTAAGTGAGTCTATTCCCACTGCATTTTCAGGAATTGGGGAAGCAACGACAGGATGAGTCCACCCACACTCTTACTGGATTCTCTCTGAGATAAACACAAGCACTTGTATAAGCTCCCATTTTGACCATTTTGACCAGTGTACTACAGGGGCATTTCTAGTCTTTGGGTAGTAGCAACAACTTAAATCCAGTATAATAATCTCTAGAAAATCTAGCTATTTCCTTTTTCCTAGGGCAGTCAACCTGATCAATGACCAAAATCCCTCTAGAGAAGGCTTTGGAGAAGAGAGTCCTATCTCAGGCCTTCTGTCAAAAGGCTTCCTATCTAAGAACTGGTTTAGCTCTGAGAATTAAACAAGTTGTCATAAATCTCTATGATGAATCCATTGTGATCTGAAAGGGGGTAACCATGCTGTGTTGGATAGTAAAGACCTTGGATTCCCTCTCCTTCCTCCTTCCAATATCTTTTCGGCATTATTTGTGGAGGCCAACAGGAGCCAGAGGTCAGGAGAGCTCACTGATGTAATCCATGCAAGTCAATCTCCCAGAAGAGACAGCAGGGGGGAGAAGGTTGGAGAATAGATACAGAGAGACAGATGAAAGATTGCTACCACAGGCTAGCATACACAAACACCTACATGCACTGATGTGTCTTTTTAAAAAATACAAATTAATTTTCTCTTGCAGCTTTTACTTAATGTGCATGTCAGAGACCATTCTATATTAGTACACAGAAAGCTATTTCATACTTTTACTATCTGCATAATATTATCCATATTATGACTATAACTTATTTTGCTGTTCCTCTATATGAATAAGAATATAATCTAAGCGTTGATATAATATTTACATGAATATCTGTATAAATACATTTTATATGTGTGAAAGTACATGTGTTAAATTAATAGCTAGTATATTTGATATATAATTTTTATAAAACTCACAAAAAATACTTTACACTAATTTTCTTACTGTTTAGAACATAACTTCTCAATGTTTACTTCACAGCACGTCATTTACAGATGTGTCATAGTAACAAAGTAGAAGGTGAGGGCTCATCTGTGTGTTGCATTTAGCATGTATTATTTTATTTTCCATGTGGCCCATGATGTGAAAAAGCACTGTGTTAGATATCTATTATCTACTATGAGCAAAAATAAAATCATTTAATTTACATGTTATCAGTTCTGTTTTCTCTCTTACACCACCCAAATTTCACTGCTTACATGATTTGTTTTAGTATTCCGTTTAAGTATTTTCTGATGAATGTGGCATGTTTATCCTACCTACGATCCTTCTAGCTGTTTTCCCTGTGCTGTGGTAATTGGAAAGCTAAAGGTTCCATCTGGCAGGCTTCTTTGTAGTTGAGGCTCCAGATGTGATTTAGATTTGATGAACCAGATGCGCTGTCATGAGTTCTGGGAGGCAGAAGTGAGATGAAAATTTCACTTTTGCTGTTTCTGTTGGCAAGTGTGGTAGTGGTGTATAGATTTTTCTACAGCAGTTCAATGTCCAGTGACCAGCATCATAGGTGTCATGGAGAGGAATGTGAGGAACCCATTCTGCTGGTAGGGACCACAGCATGGTCCTGGGTCTGGAACCTGGGCACTTTAACTCCATTCAGGGTGGCTTTTTTTCTCAGGGTAGTTTCTTAATCATGTGTGGCAGTGTGGTTCAGGTTCCTGATTATAGAAGAGTTCTCTTCTAGAAAACATTTAGTATGCTGCAAAAAATTATCTCTCTATATATATGCCTTACTGCTAAATTGTACACCTGAAACTTACTGGATTTCATTAACCAATGTTGACCCCCCCAAAAAAATTTTTTTAAATCAATGCAATTATTTTTTTTTTATTCATCTCTGCTTTGAATTCCATTTTATAGCAGATTTGTTTCATTGAGTTTCTGAATTCATAAAAATACAGTTAGGCAAAATTTTGTTGCCCTCCAATATTTTTCTACATTCTTGATCTTCAGTTTGTTTTCCTCATTATTTTTCTCTTTTTACTTTATTAATATCTTTTGGTTCATCTATTCAGAGTAGAAGAATTTTGAAGAGGAAAGGTTTTCTGGACCAGTAGTAGTAGAAGCTCTGTGAGGAGAGGACCGGGGCTTTTGGAGCTCTTACTTTTAAGGCTCTCAGGAATTCTCCCTGCTACACAATGATGGTGCTTATGACACAGCCTTATGTGAGCAGATGAGGTCTCCAGGCCCTAAAGACCAGGAATAGCATGGCTGCTTCCCTGGTGGAGCCTTTTTTTCTCCGGCTCAATAACTGACTTCTTCCTACAAAAATAGTGTATTGACCTCATTTCTTTTTCCTCCTTGACACAATGATTTCCAGGAAGACCCTACAGCCAGTTTGTGCACCAAGTTCCCCTTGCTTTGATATTAGCCAAGAGTCCAGCAGGAGATACATGGAAACTCATGTCTACCTTGGCATTGTAACATCCAGAGCTCATCTCTAGTGAGCATATTCAGGTTCAACTATATGGATGTGCAAAGGAGTGTCTTGTTGGGTCAATGATGAGAACTTATGTTGTCTGGAAGAGAAATGATGACCTAAGAATCATGTTCAATAACATTATTTTGAGACCCAATCTATATGACAATCCTGGGACAGGGTTGGAGATTTTTATTTTTCTTCCAAGATAGTGGCATTTTGAGCTAGAGAGAATCCCTTGAAAGAATCTCATGAAGCCCTAACTTGTCTATGCATTTCTAAGTAAAAAATAAATGCTCATGTTTTATTTTCTTTAGTGATCCATATTTCCTAAGAATTGGTCATATTTGGGGTCATTCCTTTCCTTTTTTTTCTTTCATTGTGTCTTTAAGTGAGATGTTCTGCCAAGTGTTACACCATAGAATTAATAATCTGAAGTGACTGTATTTCTTTGATAGATACATTTTAAATAGAACACTATATTAGTAATAAGTCTTGCCCAAAGGCAATAGATTTTACTTATACAGCAGGTCAGAACCCCAGATGTCGGGTGGTGGAGTGGGAGAAATAAAAAAGTTACCTCTCACAGCTGCCAGAGCTCCCTGTAGGTTGAGGGGAAGGGAAGGAGTGCCGAGTTCCTGGGAGGGCTATGAGCTCCCTCTGTTCAGCTGGCTGCAGGGCCCAGTCATCAGGGCAGAAAGCAGAGAAGCAGAGCAAGACTGCAGAGGAACAAAAGCTAATTTTTGCCAGTTAGAGTTGCAAAACCAAGGCTGAGCTGCAGTTTCCAACCCCCAACCCAGAGGAACCCTCCTCCCAATACCCTCTGAGACTGATCACTGTGGAGCCCCAGGGGAATCTGAGCATATGCTGCAAAGACTGTCTCTGACACTGACAGGGACTGAAACTGAGGGTAGCAAGCATGATTTAAATATCTACAAGAAAAATTTTAAAAGCTTTATTAAGACATTATATAAAGCAGGGATCCAAGAGGCTTAGACACCACCTACTGAAAACCAAAAGAAAAACACCTTCTTTGCAATAGGTTAAAGAGAGACATTTATATAATAAATCTTCTTTCTGGAAAAAAAGGCAGAATACACTTCCATTAATGCCCAGGAAAAGAAATAGTTCATTAAACATCATGAACAACCAAGGTAACAAGAAATCTCAGAAAGAATGAGAAAAATCTCCAGAAAATAAGCTTACAGACATAGAAAAATATGCGACTTAAATGACAGAGAATTCAGGATGTTACACTGAAAAAAATCAATGAGATCCAAAACAACTCAAATCAACAGTTTCAGGAATTGAAAAACAACTAGATGAGCAGAGCAAGGCGATTGAAACCCTAAAAAGAAAAATCAAATAGAACTTCTGGAGATAAAAAAAAAACATACTATAAGAGTTAAAAAATGAAATTGTAAGCTTGGAAAATAGAGTCAATCAAATGGAGGAAAGGATCAGTGATATCGAAGACAGAAATCTAGAAATAAATCGAAAGGAAGAAGAGACAAATTGAAGAATTAAAAATATTGAAAGAGAAATTCAAGAACTAGCTGATACCATTAGAAGAGGAAACATAAGAATAATGGGCATTATCTAAGGCAAGGAAAAAGAACAAGGGTTAGAAAGCATTTTCAGATGAATTCCTTAGATTAAGGATTAAATTAAGACTATTCGAGACATACAAAAATTGAGGGAATTCTACACTACAAGGCCTGTACTACAGGAAATACTGAATGGGGTCAGTTCACCTAAAACAAAATGACAAAAAAAAAAAAACAGAATTAGGAGTAAAGTGACTATCGGGCAAATAGAAGCAGAGAAGCGCAACCCTTACTAATAACAGGGTATTATAATCTTAAATAATAAGAAGAGAATTGTTATAACAAGATAGCAATGAATGCTTAGCATACATAGGGACAAATTGAGACAACTATGACTGAAAAAAGAGGATTCAAAGATCTAAACTCACAAAGGGTAATGGAGATAAGGCACACACAGAAGAAAATGGAAATAAAGAGAACCAGGCACCAAGAAGATATAACACTTATCTATTCTCTCAAACAGGATTCTCCAAAATATGTAAAGCAATTACTAACAGAACTAAAGGGAGAAGCAGACCAAAAGAATATCATAATAGGGGGCCTAAATACCCCGTTGTTGGTTATGGACAGACCATTCAAGCAGAAAATCAATAAGGAAATAGTATCCTTAAAAGACACATTAGATTAACTGGACATAATTGACATTTACAGAGCCTTCATCCCCAAACAGCTGCTTATACATTCTTCTCTACTGCACATGGAACATTCTCAAGAATTGACCACACACTGGGACAAATATAAAAAGGTTGAAATCATACCAACCATATCCTCTGATCATAATACTTTGAAATTAGAGATCAACTGCAAAAAGGAATCAAGAAGAACCAAAAATACATAGAGATTAAACAACATGCTACTAAAGAATAACTGGATCAGAGAAAAAATAAAAAGAAAGATCAAGAGATACATAGAAATGAATGATAATGATAATGCAACACATCAAAACTTTGGGGACATGGCAAAAGTCATAACAGAAAAATTTATATCATTACAGGCCTATTTCCAAAAACAAGAAAGAGCCCAAATAAACAACTTAATGTTTCATTTTAAACAACTAGAAAAGGAGAAACAAATGAAGCAAAAAGTCAGCAGAAGTAAAGAAATAATCAAAATTAGAGCAGAAATAAATGACATTGAAAACAAAAAGAGATAGAAAAATTAAATACAAAGAGCTGGTTGTTTGAGAAGGTTAATAAAATTGACAAACCCTTGCTAGACTCTCTAAAGAAAAAAGAGAAAAAACAAACAAAATCGGGGATGAAAGAGGGGAAATTATGACTGACATCGCAAAAATATAAAGGATCATACAAGAATACAATGAAAAAGTATATAACACCAAATTTAACAACCTAGAAGAAATGGACAAGTACTTAGAAAAATACAACCTTCCTAGACTGAAACAAGAAAAAATGAAATATCTAAATAGACTGATCATCAGTATGGAAATTGAAACAATCATCAAAAGTCTACCAAAAAGTAAAAGTCCAAGACCAGCTAGCATCATCAGGGAATTCTACCAAACATTCAAAGAACATTTACTATCTATTCTTCGCAAACTCTTCCAAAAAATTAAAGAGGAGGCAATACTTCCCAACTCATTTTATGAGGCCAATATTATTCTGATACCAAAACCTGGTAAAGATAACACATACAAAAAACTGCAGACCAATATCTGTCATGAACGCAGATGCAAAAATCCTAAGATACTAGCAAACTGAATACAGCAACGTATTAAAAAGATTATACACCATGATCAATGGACTTCATCCCAGAGGCACAGGGATGGTTCAACATACATAAATTGATTAATATGTTACACTACATAAACAAATTAAAAAATAAGAATTATATGATCATATCAATAGATGCAAAAAAAAGCCTTCAACAAGATACAGCATCCATTTATGATCAAAGCATTTAATAAAATCAGTATAGAAAGAAAGTACCTTAACATATAAAGGCCATATATGACAAACCCTCAGCCAACATTATATTTAATAGGGAACCACTAAAAATCTTCCCTCTAAGATCAGAAACAAGGTAAGACTGTCTACTATCACCACTCTTATTCAATATAACATTAGAGGTCCTAGTGAGTGTAATCAGGCAAGAGAAAGATAGAAAAGGCATCCAGATAGGAAACGAAGAAGTCAAACTGTCACTATTTGCGGATGACATGATTCTCTATATAGGAAACCCTAAAGACTACACAAGAACACTATTAGAAAGAATAAGCAAACACAGTAAAGTCTCTGGATACAAAATCAACGTTCAAAATTCCATAGTATTTCTATACTCTAATACTGAAGTGTCAGAAAAAGAAGTGAAAAAAAATAACTCCATTTGCAATTGCAACAAAAAGAATAAAATACATAGAATTTAATGAAACAAGTGAAAGACCTATATAATGAAAACTATAAGACCCTATTAAAAGAAATCGAAGAAGGTACAAAGAAATGGAAAGATATTCCCTGTTTTGGGGCTAGAAGAATCAACATAGTAAAAATGACCATATTACCTAAAGCATTATCCAGATTTAATGCAATTCCCATCAAAATCCCATCAGCATTTTTTGAAGAAATAGAACAAAAAATCATCAGATTTGTATGGAAGCACAAAAGACCTCAAACTTCCAAAGCCATCCTGAGAAAAAAGAATGAGGCTAGAAGCATCACTCTGCCCAATTTCAAATTATACTACAAAGCAACGGTAATTAAAACAGCATGATATTGGCAGCAAAACAGGCACACAGACCAGTGGAACAGAATCAAGAGTCCAGAAGTAAACCCATATTTATATGAGCAAATAAATTGCAACAAAGAAGCAAAAAACATACAGTAGAAAAAGAAAAGCCTCTTCAATATATGGTGCTGAGAAAACTGGAAAGCCACCTGCAAAAGAATGAACTAGACTGTCGTCTATCACCACACACCAAAATTAACTCAAATTGGATTAAGGCCCTAAATATAAGAACAGAAACAATAAAATGCATAGAAGAAAACATAGGAACTAAACAAAAGGACCTTGGACTTAAAGAGGATTTTATAAATTTGACCTCAAAGGCAAAGGAAGTAAAAGCAAAAATAAATGAATGGGACTATATCAAAATAAGAAGCTTCTGCTCAGCAAAAGAAATCGTCAATAAGTTAAAGAGACAACCATCCGAATGGGAAAATATATTTGCAAGCAACACCTCTGATAAGGGCTTAATATCCAAATATATACAAAAAACTCATATGACTCAATAACAACAAAAAAAAGCAAATGATTCAATCAAAAAATGGGCAGAGCACCTGAATAGACACTTCTCCCTAGAAGACATACAAATGGCCAACAAATATATGAAAAGATGCTCAACATCGCTAGCTATTAGGGAAATGCAAATCAAAACCATAATGTGATACCATCTCACACCTGTTAGAATAGGTATAATGAGCAGAACAAGTAATAATAAATGTTGGTGAGGATGCGGAGGAAAAGGAACCCTCATACAATGCTGGTGGAACTGTAAATTGGTACAGCCGCTATGGAAAACAGCAATGGAGTTTCTTCAGAAAACTAAGAATTGATCTACCTTATGATCCAACAATTCCTCTATTGGGCATTTACTCTAAAGACTTGAAAATCCATATCCAAAAAGATATTTGCACATTGATGTTCATAACAGAATTATTCACAATGGCCAGGACATGGAAGCAACTGAAGTGTTCTACAATAGATGATTAACTAAAGAAGCAGTGGTACATATATACAATGGAATATGACTCAGCCATAAGAAGAGATGAAATACTACCAGTTGTGACAACATGGATGGATCTTGAGATAATCATGCTAAGCAAAATAAGCCAGACAGAAAAAGATAAAAATCACATGATATCACTTATATGTGGAATATAAACCTAAAAGCAACAAAAGAACAGGACAAACAGAAACTCATGGACATGGACTATAGTGGTTACCAGAAGACTATACGCTAGTGGTTACAAGTGGGCTAAGAGAGGAGGGGAAAAGTAGATAGGGTAAAAGGCGTCAAATATAGGGTTTAGGGGGAGGGTGAAGTGGGTAAAGGGGATTAAATATATAGTAGCTGAAGGAAATTGTACTTTGAATAGTAAACACACAATAGAATACACAGATGTCAAATTATAATGTACACCTGAAAATTATATAATTGTATTAACCAATGTTACCCTAATAAACTTAATTAAAATTAAAAAAAAATTATAAAAATTAAAAATCTTCTATGCTTAAAATTGATCAGATTGTAATTTGAGGACATTTTTCCTTAACTGAAACCCTAGAAAACTTCATCTCCGTTTCTGTGCACATTGGGTTCAATTGAAAAAAAAAAAAAAAAGAAGCACAAAGAGCAGAAGCCAAGGGGGACAGCTAGGGTTGGAATTTTAAGAATATAGATAAAGGAAACTAGAATTAAGTAAGCAAGAATTCACTGATGTGAAGACACTTTCTTGGGGCATGAATGAGACTTAATACCCTGGCAAGGACCAAGAGAATGAGAAAACTCACAGCTAGCATGGCCCTTGGAAGCCTGGAAAAGGTAACAGTCAATCTCAAGCAAAGAAGAAATGCCTGCGGTGCCTTGTTAGAATGTAGCAGAAAGAAAGAAAAAACTCAGGGAGGTGGGTGAATTGTAATGAATATTTTATGTGCAGCCAGGAGACTCACCAGAAGATTATGTTCCATGAGACGGTCCAGAGGATACATCATTTACCGAAACCAAGAGGAATGTGCTGGTGAAAGTGGCACCAACATAACTAAGAAGCTCCGTGGTGGCTCCTCTGCACCAGGGCTGATGGGAAGACAGGAAGTCCCAAGATGAGCTCATTATACCATTATATTCTCCAAAGTTATAAAGGCCTGGTGGTAGCACTTGGCCACCAGAAGCCAGAAGGCCACAGTTACTGTGACTGGCATGGTAGGAGAAGCATCCAATGGGACTTGGTCCACAGGTAGTTATAGATTTGATTCATAGAGAATGACATCCCTAGAGGTAAAATAGAAGTACAGCCAACAAGGATGCTACTTGGTACCTACAGCCAAAAAAAAAAAAAGCAAGGAAGCTGAGGGCAGCTGCTGCCAGTAAAACTCACAGTTCCTTACTCATTTCTAGGACCTGAGTAGATTTTCACATTTAGAATCTATTGATTAAAGTAGTGTCCAGATCCCAGAAGGAAGGACTCTACAACTCCACAAAAGTATATATACTCTAATGATTCTCCCAGTCTTATCCAAAGAGACTTGTGTCCATTTACCTGAGTGATATATACCTGGTAAAAGTGAACACCCATATATTTTAAGTATTATTTGACAAAAGTTTTAGTTGATGTTATAACTGGAGATCCAATGTGTCATTATGGTTCTTCATTAAAGTGAGATTTAGACAGAAAGTTATAAATAAAGTCCTGGCTGAAGTCTTTAATGAATTTTAGCCTGCAAAGTTTTAACAGTCTTTTCCCTGGTTCCCAAATGTATGAATAAAATCTATACAAGTAGCTGTTGGAGTAATCCTCATGTTAGTTCCTTGGCCTGTGGGGAGCTATTATAGTGGAAAAGACTAAGTAGAATCCTCTGAAACTGCCCTTCTAAGGCCCTAGCCAGGGTCACAAACCAAAGATAATATTGTGTCCTACAAGAAATGACAGAGATTAGAACTTTCCTTTAGGGCTTCAAAAATGCAGGAGTGGTGGTGTAGTGAGTTGAATGCTACCTCTACCCCCAAATGTATGTGAACATTCAAATCCCTGGATCCTGTAATGTAACTTTGTTTGGAAAAAGGGTCTTTGCAGATGTAATTAGATTAAAGATCTTGAGATGAGATGATTATATAGGTGGACCTTAAACTTTATGGGAAACATCCTTATAGGAAATAGATGAGGTGAAAACCTAGAGAAGAAGAGAAAGCAATGTGAAGACAAGGTAGAGAAATATGGCTACAATTCTTACAAAGAAACTAGAAACCACCCAAAGCTAGAAGAGACAAAAAACAAAGTGAATTTCCCTCTAGCACTGCCAGAGGGAGTACAGCCCTGCTAATACATTGATTTGGGGTTTCTAGCATCCAGATACATGAAATAATACATTTGTATTGTTTTAAGCCATTAATTTTGTGGTAATTTGTTAAGGCAGACTCAAGAAACTAATACAGATTTTCTCTACCATATTTCTATTGAATTTGATAGTTTGGTTCCTGCAAAAAACCTGATGAATCTAGGAGGATGAATGTTGACTACCATAAGCTCAACCAGGCAGCATCCCTGATTGCAGTTTCTCTGCTGGACCTGGGATCCTTAGTGGATCAGACTAAGATGACCTCAGGTGTATGGTGTCTGCTATTGGTTTGGTATATATATATATATATATATATATATATATATATATATATATATATATATATATATTCCATTCCAAGTAGAAAAGAGGATCAGAAATTGTTCACATTCATGAGGACTGAGTAAAAACATTAATTTGCAAATTGTCTCAGGGCTTTAATAACCCTCCTGCCCTCTGTCATAATATACTCTAATATGCTAGAGGCTTTGTTAAGACATGTGTACTTTAGAGCGTAGGGAATAAACTCTATTAAGATTCATGGAGGTGTCAATTTAGTAAGGCTTTCTGCATTCAAGGCTTGTGTCATGGTTTAATGCCCCATCTTAAGTAAAAGAAAAATTGCTGCATCCTGAATCTTCTACCATGAAATGGAAGCCCAATGCCTGGTTGGCTTCTGGGAATTCTGGACAACACATTCTACACCTGAGAATGCTGCTCCAGCACATAAACAGGTGACACACAATGCTGCCAGCTCTGCCTGGGACTCAGAGTGAGAAAATGCTCTCTAGTAGGCCCAGGCTGCAGTCAAAGCAGCTTATGACTTGTTCTTTGTCAGTGGTAAAAAAAGATTCAGTACAAAGTTGACAGAAATCCCAGTGTAAGAATTATAATATAGGCCCTTGGGAATCTGGAGCAAAGCCACATTGTCTTCAGCAGAGAATAATACAGGTTTGAGAAACAGGAGTGTTTCTATATCCTGGTAGAAGTGGAACACTTGATCATGAAGCATCAAATGACCATGGTACAGAACTCCCAATATGAGCACAATTTTGTGAGAGCTACCATGTCATAAGGCCATGTTCCATTTTAAGGTACATCTGGTACATCTGAGATTAAGCCCAAGCAGAACAAAAGTGCATGAATAAACCAATTGAGCATGTAGCCCATTCACCCATGCTATCCATTTTTGATTCATTGTTGCCCTCCCCAGCTCACAACTATGGCCATATAGGGGGTGACCAATATAAAAGTAAAAGGCAACTTTGATGTATAAGTAAGTCCACTGGACAAGCCCTAACTGATGGAGACTTTGTCACTACCATATACAGGAATAGCTTTGAAAGACAGAGGAGAGAAAAAATCTGAATTGACAGAGCTCGAAAGAGTGCTTCTGGTCATAATCTGTGAATGGAAGAAAAAGTAGTTCAAGGAAAAAAAACATATCCAGATGACTGTTACTGGGCAGTTGGCAGGCCTGTATGGGAAGGGAAAAGGACTGGAAGATCAGAGACAAGGAGGTCTGGGTAAAGGCCTACAGGCAGACATGGGAGAATAAGCCCTCAGAGTAGAGATTCTTGTATCACATCTTTAACACTTCCCAGAAAACATCCACCAGAGAAAAGTCAATGAACAACTAAGCAGACAAAATGATGCAGCTATTTGCCTGAAGCTGATCTTCATCGTGAGCATCTTAAAACTAGCCAAATGAGTGCAATGAGCACATAAACAGGTAGCCACAATGGCAAAAGTAGAGGCTAGGTAAGGCCCCAGCAACAGGGCCTCCCACTCACTGAGGCTGATTTAGCTGCCGCCGCCTCTGAACGTCCAGTTGTCAGAACTGAGCCCCTGATCAGAATCAATTACTCAAAGAGAACCGCCTGCCACATGAACAAATCACCTACATTAGGCCCTTCCTGTTCTAGAAGTGTAGTAATTCATCCTCATACAGATAGAAATCTATTCAAAGTATGGGTTTGGCTTTCTTGATGCTGATCTTCAGCCAATACCACTAACTAGGGCTTATATGAGATCTGATCCATAGGCACGGGAGCCCTTGCAACATAGCATTTACCCAGGGGACCTACTTCGCAGCAAAAGAGGTGAGTGTGGGCCTTTGACCAAAGGACCACTGGTCATATCACAGTACTGTACCATCTAGCAGCAATGAGCTTCACAGAGCACTGAAACACTTTTCTAAAAGACAGTTAAGTGCCAGCTCAAAGGCAAGACTTTGAAGATAGAAAGACATTCTTTATATATCATATGCTTTAAATCAGAAACCACTATATATATATTTTTTTCAATAGAAGGATATTTGTGTCTACTTGTCATCTCTCTCAATGACCCACTGAGGAATTTTTGTGCTTTTTGTTCCCATAACTCTGCACTCAAACTTCTGTATTTCTATGGGAAATCTACTATCTTTATAAGCTCTGACAAAACATATGAATATCTACATCTGGAGGCACACTCTTTTCAGGGGACACAGGAAGGGTCCTGCTATCTGCTCTCAACTTTGAATGGACATGATGGGATAGTAAGGCAGTTCAATTTTGCTGAAATGTGGGAAGATGTCAAGTAATAACTAGCTTGAGGATTTTAGATTGGTCTGGTAAAATCTTTCTTAGTTCAAGTTTCTTTCTACTCAATCCTTTCTCTCCTCCTTTCCTATATTGTAGTTTGATAACTTCCCTAACTTCTCTCTTAAAAGTTCTCTTGCACTTCTGATCCCATCTTGGTGTCTGCCTCTTAGAGAACTCGAACCAAAGCAATACAATTAAAATGTTATATATTCTAAAGGTTTATCTCCCAGTTTGTTTCTCCTATATGCTCATATTATACTCAATGACCATGTGAAAAATATATCTTAAATGTAATTAATCATAACAGTTATAATTTGGGTTAGAAAATAAAAATATGTGTTGAAATGTAGTGTTCATTTGTTTTGTCAGAGCATATAAAGATAGTAGGTTTCCAACAGATTTGAAAGGAGAGACACTTGGGATTGTCAGTATTGTCTGTGTTGGTCAAGGCTTGCTGTTTTCATTTTTTAATTATATATTTTAGTTTTTTAAAATTTAATAAATCTAGATGACTTTTGTTTAAAATTCAACAATGATAGTAATATCAACTTTCATCGAAAATATTTTAACTTATGATTTTCCAATAATTAGCCTTAAGATACAGCAGATCTTTAAATAATGTTGTTTGTTCAACATCTTTTCATTGTAATGTTGATGAAAAAAAAACAAAATCAATTTCCAGCTGAGACTACTGTCTGCGTACAGTGTGAACATTCTCCCCATGTCTGCATGTTTTCTCTGGGCATTCCAGTCTCCTTCTACATTCCAAAGATGTCTGAATGAGGTGAAATAGAGTGTTTACTTTGCCCCCATTTGACTGAATTAAGTAGGTGTGAGTGGTCCTGTGGTGGAAGAATGTCCTGTCCATGGTGGGTCCTGCTTTGTGCCCTGAGTTGCCAGGAGAGGCTCCAGCCACTGTGACCCTAAAATGGAATAAGCAGATTAAAAATTGTGATTCTACTTGTTTTTATTAATATTTCTTAAATGTATGTCTAATTCATATTTATTTCAATTTTACTATTAGAAGTATTTTGGGTTGTTATTTAAAATTTAATGATTTCTTTAACCAGAAATAGGCTGTAGAAACTTAACTCTTGTTTCTATTAACCAACCTATGGTAAAACTGGTTTTGTTATATGTCTTTTTACTTAAAATCACAATTTCCAAGAACCAATCCACAACGGTAAGTGAGGATTCACTGTAATCTGTTGTTGAAGTGCCTTACTCCTAAATGCTGAAACAGATCTATAAATAATGTCTGAAAAAAGTTGTTTGAACCCTGATACCTGCTTACTACCTCTAAGTTCTTTTCTCCTGAAAAATGGAAACTGTTTCTAATTAAATAGTCCACAGTGTAAAAGAAAAAAGAAAAAGTTGAGAGTAGTTCTATTAGACCAGGAGAAAATTAACCCAAAGAGTTGAAGAAATAACTTTTATAGTATTATTTAAGTGTTAGCTGCAATATTTCTTATATTGTCTTCTTAATATAAACACATATTTTTATAACAAGTTTTACCTAACATTCAATTTTTTATATGTGATTTTTAAAGGTTTTACTTTTGTATCAGCTGACCAATTTGTTTTACTCCTTTTCTGTTGTGAATTGCGTACTGTCTTGTGAATATAGTGTCTATGCTACTTTAAGTTGTTGACTTAATTGTTTAAAAAAAACTGTGTCCTCACAGGTACTTTATGCAGTTTGTAATTTTTCAAGATCTGATATTTCAGTAAAGCAACATACACTTTACAAGTTTACTATATTATCAGTCCAAATATCAATACCTAGAAACCACCAATAAATAAAAAAGAAAAAAGAAAAACCTTGCCAATTTTTAAAATTTCTACTTAAAATTTTATTGAAAAAAATATATTTTATATAGTTATTTTTTACAAATCACTTCTGCACATATTAAAATACAGTTTTAAGTAAAATATTTCTCGTTGCCTTTGTTAAAGTCATCACAAGCTAAGTAGGCTGGGACACAGATTTATATTCACTATAACTTTTCTTTGAGTTTTCTACTAACCTCTTGTCCAAAACTTGCATTTATGCTACAATATTTAAGTTTTATTTTATAGGAAGGATCATGTTCCTCAAACAGGAATTGAAGAAGTCTTTATTTGTTCCAAATGCTGATTCCTGTATAGACACTGGCCAAGTAGAGCACTTCCTTCACAAAAGAACTTAATAAAATAAACTGAATAGAAACAACTGAATGCAAATACTAACAAAGAAGCCTTATTAACAGATATGTTTTATTTCCTGGATCCAGAATTCACATTGGGAAATATTTTGTTAAGGTTATTTTTTTTTCTTGAAATAAGATAAGTCAATCATGTTCTCTTTCTCCAAAACTTTCACACAGATGGTAGAATCTTTATTGAGAGAATTTATGGACTGAGTTACCCATCAAATATTCTTTTATGACTTTAAATATTATTATTTTGTCTGATGCTTCCCAAGACCATAATTAAAATATTAATATTCGAATTCATGTTTTATTTAAAGCATAAAAATCCCTTCAATTTGGCTAGTTATAATTTACTTTATGTTATAAATGAAAAGAGAAAAATTCACCATGAAGACCTTTTACACTTTCTTTCAAATGAGACACATTCACTGTGTGTGGTCAGGGAGAGAATCAATGTCATGTCCAATGGTTGATCATGATACATAAATATTTTTCATGCAGGACAGTAATTATCATTTTGTGTGTTCTCTAGAGAACAACATATAGATAACAAATGGTTATTAAGCATCCTGTCCAAAATATTTTAACAAAGTTTGCATGAACTCTTTCTAGAATTAAATGCCAGGAAGCTCCAACCAATACAGTTTCACCGATGTCCTAGCTTTGAAGCATGTTGACCAGCCAACATGTGTAGTATTATTAATCAGTATTCTCCCAAAAGGACATACAAAAAACAGATTCTCCATGGGCCACAGAGACTCTTTTGTGTCTACAGTGCACAAACTAGTATGTACACAGGTGGTCACATCTAAAGTGTTGTAAGTTATATGGTTAAAATTTACTCTGTTCTAACCACCCCCTTTTTTCTTTTTTTGGCATTAAATTTTAAAAACAATTATTAATAGTAGATATTTTTGGTGAAAAAAATCAGAGATATTTTTAAGTGCGTTTAATAAAAAAATGTCATTGGCCTCAAATATTAAGCAGAGAAATAAAATTAAAGTCTCTATTCTTCAAAATAGTGATATAATGAAGTATGCTTAAAATCAAGTGTTCTAGAGAGCCTTCTGTAAGATTGGCTTCTTAGCCAACAAAGTACTTGACATAAGTAAGAACTGGAGAGAGACTTGGATGGCCATGCACCGGGCTACATTTTCCACCCTCCTTCATCACATCTGCCCTTGGAATGCCTATCTCTTCCTTCATGTCCATGTCTTTGAGCCAAAGCTACAAGAAAGAGAAAAGGTATATACAAACTTGTTTTTTAATGAAATAAAAATGAAATGAAATAAAAACTAGATGAGTCATTTACTATTATTTTTGGTGATTATAAATAATATTTTCCCTGTCAACACTAGATTGTGTATGTCTAGATTTTCTTAGGTAGTCTGGCTTTCTGTGGCATATACTACTTCTTTCTGGGCAGCTTCCTTTAGCCCTTAGATAAAAAAATGCAGTTATTTGAAAATCACTACCAATTAGTTGAATGTCAAGTGTAAAACACCACGGAAATGTATTTCATATTAGTTATATTTCTTCACTGTCATATATTTTTATATCTATTAATATTTTATGTGTTTTAAAACTGATGTTTTTCTATTCTCTTTCAGATTTCACTGGCTGGATACAGATGATGCAAAACGATAGGGGGTAGGTGAGCCACTGGATAGAAGACTGGGCTCCTTAAATCACAGCGTAGACGAAGGTCATCTGCTGACCCAGGCCTTCTGTGCTGGGAGATTGCCTGAGAAATAAAGGTCTACATTGTTAAAATTAACATTTTTGGTCTATTTGAAACTGCAACTGGAATTATTCTAAACAACATACTTAGTTCATCACTTTCATCACTTATTTTTACATCATTTTGAAGTGCTAGTTTTCATGTGGATTCATTTCGATACTTGGACTTCATGGCTATCATAGCTGAGAAAGATACTCCACAAAATTATATATAAATCCAAAGGAAGAATGTACATCTTTGTTTGTACTAACCAGATTGTAATACTTATTTTTCAGTGCTATTCATTCACTGCAATTATAAAATTCACCTAGTAATTATGTCAGTCAGTTGTTCCTGTAAACAGAAGAGGTGCTTGATTTATATTTTAACAAATAGAATAAATATCCATAAAACTATTTATTTGAAATTTTCATAGTGGTTAGAAACATTATTTTTAAAGTCTATATTTACAATTTTTTAAGTTTATTTATTTAAATTAGTTTCAAGTATACAGTAATTTGTTAGATGTCAATGTAATTCATAAAATGATCCTCCCATTTGTTCTCTTTCTCCCTTGGCCCTCCACCTAACCATCATATTAATGCTAATTGCATTTTCTTTGCGTGCTCCCCTCCTGGTGACCATCTATCATATATACACTTAATTTCTTTACACGATCACCTATTATTGGGCATTTTGGTTCGTTCCATATCTTGGCTATTCTAAATTGTGCTGACATAAATATTGGGATGCATAGATCTTTACAAATTATTCTTTCAGTTTTCTTTGGATAAATTCTCAGAAGTGCAATTGCTGGGTTATAGGTAAGTCCATTCTAATTTTTTTGAGAAATTTCCAGACTGTTTTTCATAATGGCTGTACCAATTTTCAATCCCAACAATGAGGGTTTCTTTGTCTCCACATCCTTGCCAACACTGTTGTTCTTTGATTTATTGATGATAGACATTCTGTCAGGTGTGAAGTTATATCTCATTGTGGTTTTAATTTGCATTTCTCTGATGATTAACGACCTTGAGCATCATTTCATATGTCTATTAGTCATCTGTAGTTCCTTGTTGGAAAAGTATCTGTTCAGGTCTTCTGCCCATTATTTAATTGGATTGTTTTTTTTGTTGTTGAGTTATATGAGTTCTTTATGTATTTTGGATGTTAACCCTTAATTGGATGTATCATTAGTGAATATCTTCTCCCAAACAGTCGGTTGTCTTTTTCTTTTGACGATGGTTTCCTTTTCTGTACAAAAATTTTTTAGTTTGATGTAGTCCATTTGTTTATTTTTTCTTTTGTTTTCCTTGCCCAAGGAGATATATCAAAAAAAAAATTACTGTTAGTAATATCAGAGAGTTTACTGCATATGTTTTCTTCTAGAAGTTTTATGGTTTGGGGTCTTACATTTAAGTCTTTAATTGATTTTGAGTCTAATCCTGTATACAGTGTAAGAAGGTAGTGCAACTTCTTTGTTTTTTGCATGTATCTGCCCAATTTTCCCAGGAATTTATTGAAGAGATTTTCATTACCCAATTGTATATTCTTACCTTCTTGGTCATATATTAAGTGAGTGTATTGGCATGGATTTATTGCAGGGATCTATATTCTGTTCCATTGATCAATGTATCTATTTTTATGCCACTACCATGCTGTTTTTATTACTGTAGCTTTGTAGTATAGTTTGATATTAGATAGTGTGATACCTCCAACTTTGTTCTTCTTTCTCAAGATTGTCGTGACTATTTGGGGTCTTTTATGGCTCCATATAAATTTTAGAATTATTGGTTCTAGCTCTCTGAATGATTCCATTGGTATTTTGATAGGGATTACATTGAATCTATAGATTGCTTTAAGTAGTATAGCCATTTTAATGATGATTCTTCCTACCCATGAGCATTGTATATGCTTCCATTTATTTGTATCTTCTTCAATTACATTTTCCAATGACATAATTTTCTTAAAACAGATCTTTTACCATCTTAGTTAATTTGATTCCAAGGTATTTTATAGTTTTCGATGCAATTGTAAATGAGATTGTTTTCTTAAATTCTCTTTCGGAAAGTTCATCATTGGTGTATAAAAATGCCATTGTCTTCTGAATATTTATTTTGTAACCTGCTACTTTACTGAATTTGTTGATCAGTTCTAACAGTTTTTTGGTGGACTCTTTAGGGTTCCCTATATATAGTATCATGTCATTGGTAAATAACGAGAGTTTTACTTCTTCCTTTTCAATTCAGATGTTTTTTATTTCCCTTTTTTGTCTTATTGCTGTGACTAAGACTTCAATTCAATGTTGAAGAGGAGTGGTGAAAATGGGCATCTTGTCTCTGATCTTAAGAAAAATACTTTTAGCCTTTCTCCATTGAGTATAATGCTAGCTGTAGGTTTGTCATATATGGCCTTTATTATGTTGAGGTATGTTCTTTCTATTCCCACTTTGCTGAGAGTTTTTATCATAAATCGATGCTGGATTTTGTCAAACACTTTTTCTGCATCTATTGATATGATCATATGGTTTTTGTCTTTCAATTTGTTAATATATTCACAAATATTTTTATAGGTAGCACATATAGTCAATCTCCGAGTTAATGTTGGTTCAATGTACAATTTTTCGACTTCCCAGTAGTATAACAACAATATACATTCAGTAGAAACTTTACTTCAAATTTTGAATTTTGATCTTTTCTCAGGCTAGTGATACATAATAGGATATTCTCTCATGATGTGTGGTAGCAAACCACAAATCTCAGTCAGGCACATGATCACAAGGGGAAACAACTGATACTCTACAGTGTACTGTGTTGCCATTAATTTTTGAATGTTGTATTCTGAACCTAAGATAAGCTATGATGTTCTATAAGTTAGATGAATTAAATGCATTTTCAACTAACAATATTTTCAACTTAACAATGGATTCATCTGGATATAACCCCATTCTAAATTGGGAAGCATCTGTATAGTGTTTTCAGCAACTAATGTCATAATTTTTATTATTAAGATTATTCAATTTATATATCTTCTGGTACTGTTTTCTTTGGTGATCCACAAAAATGTGTTTTTTTTCTTGCATTTCATAATTGTTTTGCAGGCTAATGAATACCACAGCTATAAAATATAGAAACACTTGTATACTTCCATCTAACTGTATAGTTCACATTTATTCAAAACTGCATAATTTATTCCAATATGTGCTTTTTCAACTTTAAACAATATTTCTGATGTGTATTTCAACAATATAAGTATTTTCTTATAAAGGAATACACTTTATTTAATTTTTTTTTAAATTTTATTATTTTTATTTTTTAGTAACAGTTGACATTCAATATTTTATATTAGTTTCAGGTGAATAGCATAGTGGTTGGATACAAAAGATGTGGTACATATATGCAATGAAATATTACTTGGCCATAAAATAAATAAAATCTTACCATTTGTGACAGCATGGATGGACCTAGAGGATATTATGCTAAGTTAAATAAGCCAGACAGAAAAAGATAAATACCATATTATCTCATTTGTATGTGCAATCTAAAGAACAAAATAAACAAACAAGCAAAACAGAAACAGACTTATAGATACAGAAAACAAACTAATGTTTGCTGATGGGAGTGGGCAGCAGCGTTGGGTAAAAAAGGAGAAAAGATTAAAAAGTACACATTGGCATTTACAAAGGAACACACTTTGGTTTGCCTTCATGTTGTTATTTGTTTATTACTTTAACCACTTTTAATTGTTATAATAGCAAGAACAAATATTCTTCCGACAGTATGGGGCCTTTTGTCTTTTGCTATTATTAAAAAAAAATCTTAAACTTTTTAATCTTTAGCATAAAGTTTGGTGAAGTTTAATAAAATATGGATTGTGTATTAAATAATTTAAACTTGATAAAAAAATGCAGATACTTGTTTTTTCATAACCTATTTGTTCAGTATTTTAACACTTTGAACATTTTCACAACATGGTTATATGCTGCTGTATGCTAACATTTGAAAGTACCATATACACTTTAAGAAAAATATTATTAAGGGTAATGAGTGCACATCCACGTTCTTAGCAGTCTTCTTGATAATTTAGGGGTTTTTTTTTAGCATAACTTCTTGTCAATTTATTTGATTGATTTATTTATTTTTACCTATAACATGGTCAAGAAACACCACTTGTACTAGGAATGTCCATTGGCTATTTCTTACTGTGCCTGACATTATTATTTTATGTTTAGTCCATGCTTTCTTTCCAGGATTTTTTTTTAGGTACCCGGACTAGTCCATTTTGTGAAAGTCCATTTAAAATGGACTAGTTCATTTTATTTAATTGAAAGTACATAATAAAATGCCAAATTCTCCCAACCTTGCATATTTTATGAAACAGACACAAATCTTTCTTACTTTTACACTATAAACAAATAGAAAAAATAGAAGTTTTAATATTTTCTTCTCATATCTCATTGGGTCATGTTACGAACCTTTGGTTGTGTATATCCTTATTTGGAGATTTACTGGTATTGCTGGCAAAAGTGTCAGGGATTTTCAAATATTTTTTGCTATGACAACAATGCTAATCCATTTTAAACTGCAATTCTAATTCATACACTCATGCCTATAAATAAACAAAATTTTAATAAAATAATACTATTTTAATATGTTTATGATTTCATTTTATTACAGTGGCTTTGCCCTAGTTTGAAATAAATGTACCATCATGTTCTGCACTCCATGGTCACTTGGAGGGGAGCTTTGTAGTATAATAGCAAGAACAAGTGTTTTGGTGTCAGACTGATGTTGGAAACTCAATTTGCTCATTAAATAGCCTTTAAACACTTTAAAACTTATTCACAGTCTCTTCCTCTTATGTTCCTCATCTGTAAAATGAGAATAAGTATACTTACCTTGTGATAGTTGTGAGAAAATGAAATAATATATGTAAATCCTCTAGTGCCATCCATTCCTGGCACATAGTGGGTATACAATAAAAATGATAGTATAATTGTTAGCAGTAGTGTAATAATAATAATTTTTCTAACTTTCTAAGAAAAAAAAAAGATAAATGGGTAAAGAGAAGCCAGAAATAGTCATTATGAGGGAAAAAAAAAAGAAAAAAGAACAGTGCTAAGAATGTAGGACTAGAGAGAAGACAGGAGAAGACAGAAATATCCGTGCAAATTCTGTCTAATATCCTGATCCAGGCCCCTTCATGTGCTCCTCACAAAATTGCCTCATAGTATGGTGGTGAGAGTCTATTCAGATTTGACTTCTGTTGAGATTCCACCACCACTTCTTCAATGCCAGGTGGCTCCACATACATTCTCTTCTTAGTCTTCCAATAATACGCAATTGTCAGTCCTACTTTTTAAACTCCATCACCCTTTCAGTCTTATTTTTCTGGAACACACATGAGCCAGCCAGCCTGGGAAATAGTAAGCTGTTACAGGAGTCATAATTTCTCCAGGCACAAGGAGTCCTGTTTTCCTGTTTCAAAAAATAGTCTACAATAACTATCTCACAAGAAGCATAATTGGGACACAGCAGCTGCAAAATCTGTCTCCCGAAGGGCTCAGGGAGTCTTCTGATCAAAGAAGTCAAGAGCGGTGACTGGGGGACACAGGCAGATAAAGTGAGTGGCAAGCAGACACACAAACCCCTGGCTTGGAAGTGCAGTGCTGCATTGCCTGACAGGAATCCGCTATAGTATCTTGTCTCTGGACATTTAGTCTTTTGCCATCTCAGTGCTATAATGTTTCCATACCTTTCTTAGTTTTCAGAAATCTTACCAGTCAAGTTACATTTCCAAGTCCTCTGCCTTTGGTGTTTAAGTTGGATCCTTATTTTGTAGATAAACTTCAATTGTTACCTCTAAAGAACTTATAAAGCTCATGTCTTTCCCTCAGGTTTTAGTTTCTGTTAAATGCAGCCTCTTCAAAAATGATGTTCTTTGTTTTATAATTTATTGGAGCATCAATATTTTGTATTGACCTGATCTGTGAGCACTTTTGCAAATCTACATATGTCGAATTAGTATTTTGTTATAATTAGCAAAGTTACTCTGAGATTTTATCTTCCAGGAAATGAAAGAAAGAGGGAGAGACCATCTCTATGGCAATGTATTTGTACAGGTTTTTATACACACATGTGAATAATCTATTAATTTACCACTCACAGCAGGATCCCTTCCATCCTGTTATATTGACCAGCAGTGATCATTTGTTCTTTTTATTATTAGAACAATACCTTATTTTTCTAGAATTATTTAGCTTACTCAAAATTTCCAATGTCTTGCTATCTCTTCTTACAGAGAGAGAAAAATACATACCAATACTTTATAAACAGATTATATATATATATATACACTTGAGGGGAGAAAATCAAATACTTAAATGGATCAATATTCACCCAATTAAAGTAAAGTTTATTAAAATAAATAAGTCTGTGATATTTTCTTCAACTTTATTAAAAGTAGCTCTTATAAACTTTATTTTGTTACCAAACTCTTCCGTCTGCTTGCCACTCATAAGCCAATGATCGAAAGACCAGAGTTTGGTAGGACAGCAGGTTTATTCAAGAACCAGCATCCTGATAAGATAGGGGGACTGCTGTCATAAAAGCCATCTTGCTGCTTCAGTGCAGGCAGGGGTTATTATAGGGAGAGGGCTGAGAAGGGGGTTGGGGGAAATTCCCGGGCTGTATCCTAGAAGAGAGGCAATGACCAAGGCCATCTATCTTCTCTTCTTGGCCATAGTTTGTTTCTCAGGCTGTAGTCTCAGGCTCAAAGACAAAATAGAGAGAGGAGTAAGGAGGGGATGAGTACTTTTTGAATGCCAATCAGCATGAAGTGTTCTTTGTAGCATGTTCTGATAAACAACCCAGAGGTGGTCAAGTAAAGGTCTGGGAACCAAGTCAGTTTTATTTAAAGTCTGTTCCTAGGATTCTCAATCAAGCAAGTTGTTTATTTACAAGTTACATATTAGTTAACGAGGCATTTTTATGTACATAAAATGAGAATGAGATTGTAAAGACAAGAAAATGGTTACAATCATAAAACTACAACAGTCACAGTTACAATTTTAACTTTTCTCTCTTTAAATATTATGAATATATAGCTTTTCAAGGACAGAGACTCAAGTTGTAATTAATGATAACTTTCCTTATCGTTGCTCAAATATTTACATCTTGGATACTAGTAGTAGCTCTAAGATTGCCCTTTGTCATTTCAACATTGTCCTGGACATTTTCTTAAAGTATATTTGCTCACTTGCAACAAGAGATTTTTGGACCCTCTGGATTATTTCCTATTCTTTAAAATGGAATCAGCAACTCTCAAAGTTCACATTCTTTTATCTTAAAAATAGCTCTATCGAAAGGTGTATAATGATGGTTTCACATGAGTGCTTCTGCTGGTCAGTGGATTAAACCATTAACTGAGCAGGACATTTTTTCAAAAAATATATTACGACCCAAGTTTATGTGACATTTCCAAATTAACTCTAAAATTACTAAATCGTATTTTTAAAAGATTGTTTCAACATAAAAATTATAATTTGTTACACTGTTTAGATTTTTAACCTCTAATCTATAAAATCATGTGTTTTATCTTCATGATCTATTACTTTGAGAAATTACCTTCTTTTCATTGTTGATAAGAAATATAAAAGAGTGAAATGAAGGGTATTACTCAAAGGCTTTGATCTGCTCATTATATGCTACATGTATTCATTCAAATGTAACAAATTAATATGCAATACTGAACAGTACATGTAGCTTAAGTCCTTTCTTTAAACACAGACCAAGCAATAGAAAAGAAACTTTAATTTGAGCACTATGCCCTCAACATGCATCTGTAAAATGACAAAACAACAAATGGAATAGAAAGGCATTATGAATAAGAATCTTTCCATAACAGAATTCAAAGCATATTTGGTTGTTGGCATTTTTCTAAAATAGTATGGTATCTGAGCAGTTTTGCTTCCTGTCAACACCGTTCCATGTAACATCACAAAGCCGAGGCTCTGAAAATGATGTAGAGTAGCTAGACTAAATTATCAAGGAGTCTGCCAAGATTCTCTGGCATTTGAGATTTGGCAGAATGTTGCAAAATAAATTTTCTTAGACAATTCTGGTTTTTGATACATACCCAATGACAGAGACGTAATTTCAAATGTTCTTCTGACCACAGGTTTTCCTCCACATCTCTTGATTATGTTACTTTTTCATCTGCCTGGGTTAAAACAGCAAGTGACACAAGCTTGGGAAGACATCTCATGTCATGCTTTCTTATTTTGTTTTAGTTAACCCTCAAATTCTCTTTAAAAAGCCAACATGCTGAAAATTAATATTTTCAAAGGTAAACTTACAAAATATGGGTCATTTTTTATAGCAGTTCACAGCAAAATAGAGGGCAAGATATGAAGATTACCCATATAACCCTACCCCCACGAATGCATAGCTTCTTCTAATCTCAACATCCCCCACTAGATGGTACATTTGATATAACTGATGAGACTACATCGACAAATCATTATCATCCAAAGTCCATACTTTACACAGATGTTTTACATTCTGTGGGTTTGGACAAATGTATACTGACATGTATCCAACAATGTAGTATAATATAGAGTAATTTCAGTGTCCTGAAAATCCTCTGTGTTCTGCCTATTCATCTCTTCTTCCCCCATAATGCCTGGCAAACACTGATCTTTTGACTATCTCCACAGTTTTGCCTTTTTTTAAATGTCATATAGTTGAAATCATTAGTAATATAAATTACCGATTAATAATTTGGCTTTCACTTAGTAATATACATTTAAGTTTCCTTCATGTCTTTTTATGTTTTGATAATTTATTTTTTAGTGCTGAATAATATTCCACTACATGGATTTACTAGTTTATTTATTAATTTATCTACTGAAGGACATCCTGGTTGCTTCCAAATTTTGGCAATTGTAAATGAAGCTACTATAAACATCCACATGCAGGCTTTTTTATGGATCTACATTTTCAGCTCCTTTGGTCAAATATCAAGGGTGCGATTGCTGGATTATGTGGTAAAAGTATGTTTAGTTTTGTAAGAAACTGCCAAACTGTCTTCCAAGGTGGCTGTACCATTTTGCATTCCCACCAGCAATGAATGAGAGTTCCTGTGGCTCACAGCCTTTCCAGTGTCTAGTGTTGTCAGTGTTTTGGATTTTTGTTCCTTCTGATAGATGTGTAGTAGTATATCATTGTTATTTTAATTTGCAATCCCCTGATGGCATAATGTGGAACATCTTTTAATATGTTCATTTACCATCTATATATTTTGTCTGATGAGGTGTCAGTTAGTTTTTGGCCCATTTTTTAATCAGGCGAACTTCACGAATATTTCTCAGATGTCCTCCTGTTCCCTTAAGGTGAGAAAGAATGGTTAGAGATGGCTGGAGTTGGTCATTTCCCTCCTGCCAGGTGAGTTAAGCTACAATAAAACCCAACATGAAGGCTCCAGTTAAATAGTTTCTCCTGAGACTTGATCTTGTTAAGAAGAAAGTACTCTGGCATATTTCAAAATGGTTCCTTTTTCTTCTCCCTACCAGAAGCATGAATGGATTCCACCTCCCACCCCTCCACACACGAATATTTACTGTGAGAACCTAGTGTAGCTCCAAGACGTAAAACTCACAGAAGTACGAGGGCCTCTATGACTGGGTATACTTGGACTTTTTAATGCTGAGAATGCCCACTCTGAGCCTCCAGAAATTCCTCAATTACAGTTAGATTTTGCTATCCTGGTACTAGTTTCTGTGGAGATTTCAGCTCCTGAGTTTCTCCTCTGATTAGTTGCAATTCTCTGTTTTTGCTTGTTGGTCTCCAATTTGGGGGGCAGCCCTTTGCCCTCACTTCTCTTACACATGTAAGAAGTATTATCTATTTTGCAGTTTGTTCAACAACTTGTTGTTAAGACCAAATGATGACTTCTAAATCCTTACATGTGAAATTAGAAACAGTAATTCTCTAATAAGTCATTTAAAAATTTTTAAATTTTCTGTATAGCTCATTTTTCTTTCATTCCAACATAGTCACCACTAGAGAACCCAATACTTGGCAGAGGGATGTGTGGACCTTACATGCTGGTTCCTCTTCTGTTATCAAAGCAGGATGACTATTTATTTCTAAGCTTTGAAATAATCATTATTTACATGTGTAAATATTGTTTAATGTAAGCAATGAGGGGAAAATTTGTTGTAGAAAAAAGATTTTCCTTCCATATTGCATCATATAATATTTGCCAGGATCAAAGCACTCTGAAACCCATGACAAAATTTACATGTCAAAATGAGTGGAAAAGACATTTTGCATTAGCAAAGTTTAAAGAAAGATAAAATGGGCATGTGCAAGAAAACTGGTGAGGGCGGGGCTTTGGAAAGAGTGGATCTTGCAAGAAATGAAGACAGAGGGGTGAACAGACACTGAACAGATGGAGAGTAACATTGACAATGAGCATGGCATAATGAGGAGGTGTCAGGAAGCTAGTTGGGATGGAGTGAAGACTTATGTGGGGAAGGAAGTGTGACTGGGGTCAAAAACATGAGGCAAATTATGGAGGGCTATAAAGGACAAATAAGAAGGTTAATAAACACCAGGTGCTTTCTATGTACCCATCCCTCGGCAGATTTTGCTAGATCTCAGCTCCTTCTCACTGCACACTGTGAGGGAGGCATGATAAATAAGAAAAATGAGGCAGAGAGAATGAGTAGCTTACCTGGTATCATACAGTTCACTTGTTTTCACTTTTTTTTTTTGCTCTATTCCCCAAAACGACTCTAAAAAAGTATTATCGCATACATGGAAATTTGTGTTCCACTCAAGTATAAATAAGTTTATTTTCATTAGGAGGTAGAGATCATTAAACATTTTGTAGGATTAATTATATACAGTAAAAATTAATCTCATAAGACAATTTAATGAAATCATTTTAAACTAACTTGTGTAAATATTGAACACACTGATTTGAAAAGGAATCACATAAAATTTTTATTTATGGACTCTATATATCTTGCAAGTTTTAGATAGTCCCGGACAATTGGATAAATTCGAGCTACAATTAGAAATTTGCTTTTATAAAGGAAACTATAACTTTTTCTAGCTAACTAGAATAAAAATTAAGATCTATATAACAAGACTGATATTACTTCCAGTAGAATTACAACTTCAGGGAAATCTTATGAGTGCTTACTGATCCAGTTGTAAGTAAATATCTGAGAGAAGATAGAGGTTTGTCCTTCCTCTCTAACAGTCTCACCAGGAAGCCATATCTCATTGAAACACAAGAAGAAGAGTGTGTTTACTTTCTAGAAACATGATGTTTTGTCAGAAAATACACTTTTCACATTCTAATGGAAATAACAAGTCAAATAAATTACAAAAAGAATCAAAATAAATGAAAAATAAACTCTTCAACAAACTCAGACAGTTTAATGTGTCTCTATAACCTGTCTCTGTAACCTGTAATTGTCATATTTCAGTTGGTTGCTTTGATCTTCTGTGTGCATAACAAAGGTATGAGCCTCAGTATTGCTAATTGGAGGGTACCAAGGGTCTAGATTCGGGTATATGACTAAAAATATTTTGTATATGACAGTGTTTCCTCAAGAAGGGATATTTTATGACTGTGGTGCAGTTATCACTCTCTATTTACTTAGATCCTCTTTATTCCAAAAGAGTATCTACTGATATACTCTATTGATTGCTGAATCTAAATTTTAGTGCTTCTGGATATGCCAAAGACCACTAGTCACTTAATATAATTATCTTCAGTGTCCCTGATTTTGCTTGTGGAAGCAGTATGTTCAGCTAAATATTTACATTCCCTGGCCTGCTCTACAATTTGGGGGTTGTCATAGGCCATGGTCTGGCTAAAGAGATATAAGCCAGTGCAGGGAGAAGTTGCTGCTAAGGAGCTCTTTAACAAGAGAAGGCTATCTGACACAAGTCACATTTCCCCTTTCTTTATTTTTGCTTGGAACAGGAGATGGCCCAGTGCCAGTATCTTCTTCAGACCATAGAATTGTGGTTCTAACTAAAGGTGGTAGAATCAAAACTAGACAAAGGTTGATGCCTTCTTTCAACGACACCATGGAGCCACCACACGGTCCTTTGGTCTCCCAACTTAGGTCTTATAAAACAACCTGTTCTTTTGGTTAAGTCACAGTCACTTCCGAACAACACTAGATACATTGCTACATTTAGAAAATGTAGCACATATAGAGAAATTAAAAACTAAAAACAGGACTTTAAAGTCTTTTCACTTTTTAAAATATAAGATGATATTTATCACAAATACATGCATCATGACAAATTTGAAAGAAGCCGGAAAAAAAGAAACACCACTTCTAATAATGAGGACATGTAAGAAGCCAGATTTTATGCAGCTTTACTAAAAAGTCTAGGGGATTGACCATCGAGTCAAATGGCAGCCATTGTCTATCACTGTCCTAATATGATGGAAATCCTAATAGAAAAAATAATACTTTACATTAGATGGTAAATAAATGAATCTTTAATTTTCAAAATATGCATGGCCAGAAAGAGGAAGGACCTCTTCTTTTGATAGATAATAACATTATCTGCCAAAATACTGGAGATGAATGCCAAGAATTAGATGAGCCAAACATTTGCTGGCAAAAATAAATGCACAAGTTTCAAAATCAATCACATTTCTAAAAAATGCTTGTGATATGTATTCTTGCTGTTTGTGATTCCTAGGAGCATTGACTATATTACCAAAGCCAAGAGTCACACAGAGTACCTGAAATATAAAGCTAAATTCTAAAAGCAGAGAAGCATGATCTTCTCAGTATTTCAGCTTAGATTCACAGTGCTACATTTTGCTCACATGGGATAGCACTGCCCTCCCACCTCGGGAAACTAATGTATACAAACAGATCTACTGTTTGCTGATAAACTGGAAAGAATTCACACTCTCAAGAGATAGAAACTGACCAAAATTCCCTGATGTGAATGAACAACTTAAAAGGTGTACTTGAATTACAATAGAAGCATTATTTACTAACCTCTACCCACATATGACTTTCCTCTTCCACCATCCTGGACCTCTGGGTTAATATAATAACATCTCAAAATTCTTTTAACTATGGAATCAATCCTTTGTCTGAATATCTTCTTACATTAATATTAATATGAAAGCCAAAATGAAAGCAGAGAAACTCTGAACTGAAGATACAGTTATGGAAGAGGAGTGGAGAACCTCACAGGTTACATCAGTGAAAACTCCCAGCTCGTATTCTACTTGGCTTTTACATGTGAGATGATTGAAAGGTAATTGCCCAGGAAAATGAGACTCTATTTCCTCTGTATTCCTCACCTTTGGATACATATTAACATGTATAATAAAATAACAGGTGAAAACTCATTCATATAACAGACTTCTAGAATGCTGAGTAGAAGAAGACACGGGGGAATACAAATACATGGAGATGATGTTTTCTTTTATACCTCAAAGTTTTAAATGCAGGCAGTCTCACAAGTGCAAAATTCTGGAAAGTATAATGAACAATTTGAAAACAGCAACCAATTTCTTTATGTTTCTCCCTGATTTGTTACTCTAAAGAATATCCTAGGAAATGAGCATTATTCTTTCTTCGGTGAACACTGATACTTTCTGATAAGGAAGGATGGTGAGAATTCCCATGTTAGAAAATTTATCTGACTAGCTAAGAGTATAACCCTAATCTCCCCATTTATATGATCCCTGAAATCTATGCATTCTTGGGACTCCATCCCCTCACATTTGCTTTGAGAAACAGGTTTATTGTAATAAGCTTAAGTAATATTACAGAAAGTCCTGCTAGTAAATCAAGCATTTTTTTATTTTCTCAAAAAGGGGGGTTTCTTCAAAAATAAATAATAATAATAATGATGATGATGATGATGATGATGATAATTAGACATTTACTGATTAAATTATAGCAATTAATACAGTTCTATTTTAATATGTTGTTTTTATTTTATTATTTGAGAGAATGAAATTCTCCCTTGAAAATTATTAGTTGTGTTATCATGTAAGAATAATATGGAATTAACCTAAAATAAAGCAAGAAGTTAAAATAGTAACTCCTATTAAATGTCCCTAATATATTTGATGTGGTCAGCCTAAGGTTGATTATTTTAGATTCCAAACACTGTACTTTCTTAAAACTCTGGGATTCTGACATAATCTGTCACAGTGTACTGGATGCACTGCTCCAACTCTGAAAACATCCACCTGTAACTAATGGGCAAACACACCAGGAATACTGAAGAAAAGATGGGACATTGGTGTGCACCAATGGAATTAAAATAGGTATTTCACTCCTCTTTTTTGCATTTTGTGGATATTTTTGCATACATTTAACTTGTGTTGATTTTCTTCTTAAAAATACAACATCAACACAGTTCAAATAATCCTACTGTTTGAGGTCTTTAAGAACCTTTTAAAGATGAAGAAACTAAAGTGCAGAGACTCTAAGTGAGTTGCCTGTGGGCACATCAATGGTTAACCATTTTAATATGTTGTTTTTATTTTATTATTTTATAGAGAGAAGAATTGGAACTCAGGTACCTTGAGTGTGGGCCAGGTACTCTCAACTCCACTAGTGCACAGGTACTTAGGAAATTTAAGCACCACAACCGTCAATGATATACAATGTTTTCAGAAGCTTCCATGCTCTGTTTAAAGTTCCACTAAGCATATCATTGCTTGTCAGCTGTTGGGACATACTAAGATGACACATGAGCCCTTGTGCAGGAAAACAAGCAGTATATCTTAAAGAACTAGAATCCCTATCAATTATTATAGCCTCTAAATAGTGGCATTCAGCCTGCATGAGCTCATAGGGCCACATTGTATCATTTAGAAATGACTTTAAGTCTCAGTGGCTGAGAACAGCATGCAAATGGTACAGAGGGAACCCAAAACTTGGTTAATCTCTTAATCTTATCATAAGTAGTATATATGAGAGAGGAAGAAAAGTAATGTTTTTTTCTGGAGCTATTTTTCTTTAGAAGCAGGAATTTGAAAAAAAATTGAATAATTGAACTGTTTTGGGTTAAATGAAATGGCAAAATTTTAAGTACTACTGTCTTAATACCAAACCTGTGTTTCAGTGAATCCATCAATAACCCCTTGAATTTTTCTAGCCCAGCAATCTTCATTCCCTTCCACTAAACCACCTCGTGGACAAACTCTGGATTTAGTGATCACTGGAGTTCTCAATTCTCTAAACTTCACCAGCTAGAGGTCACTTCCTTGCTGTGGGCTGAACACAGCCAGCTGCTCATTTCTTCCCACTACATCTGCTCATTCACACCACTAATTTTCGTAATACTTTTACCCTATTAACCAGTTATACTGGTTTTACTTTATTCCTTAACTAACTTAGTTTATAATGGCAGTTACTTGAATATTTCTTTCCTATCACCCTCATTTTCCTGTTTTCTTCTGCCCGCCTGTTTTATCGATCCCCTATTAAAACTAAAACATCATGTCTCTGTGCCTATACTTGGCTTCCCTTTTATATGAATAACCTGTTCATACCATTTAACCATTTATCTATTAGGGTTTTTTGTCTTTCTAATCTGGATGTTAATATCTTGTTATATAAATTACATAAGTTTAATTTTCATATTAATATTTTATTTGTAGGAATTCCACATACATTCTCTCAAAGCTCATATTTTAGTTAAGTATAACACGTTTTATTTTACAGAAATCTTAAATTTTCATATGGTCAAAATTTTAATCTTTTTGTCTTCATCTGGACACCATTCCTTACCCCAAAATAAAAATACTCACTTGTACTTCCTTCTAATACTTCTAAAGTTTTATTTTTCACATTTTAGTGTTTTACAGAACTAGAATTTATTTGGTGGATGATGTTAAGTAGACGTCAGATTTAGCTTCTTTGGTATTGACAACTAACTGTTCCATTTATTAAAAAGCTCATTCACAGTCACTGACTTGTGATGCCACTCTATCACATTCTTTCATTTATTTCTGGGTCCTTTATTTTGCTTGTTCCATTCAATTAAACCTTGTCTGTACTACATGGTCTTAATTACTAAGCTTTATAATGCATATTGATATCTGGGAGGATTATTCCCAGATGTTCTTCAATATTGTCTTGGCTATTCTTGGTCTTCTATTGTTTTGCATACATTCTAGAATCAGGTGGCTAACTTCCACAAAAAAAAAAAAAAGAGAGGAAGAAGGAAAGAAGGGGGAAGGAAGAAAAAAAGGAAGACAGGAAAGAATGAAGAAAAGAAGAAAGAAAAGAAGGAAGAGAGAAAAGAGAAGGAGAAGAGAAAGGTCAATTGATAGATTTATTGGTATTTTTCTATAATCAAAAGGAATTATTTAACTTAATATGACTACTAAGTTATCATTTCCATGATTATGAAAGTGCTCTTCATATATTTAAGCAAAAATTAATATTTTTATAGGTTTATTTTTTCTCCACATTTTGGTTTTTTTTTTGGTTTATTATATTTTCTAATTAGTGGTTGCCAACATATAGAAATTTAGTTGTTCCTTATACACTTTATACACTTATCTTAAATCTAATATGATTTATAAACCTTCTTACTTAGAAGTGTATAAGGGATAATTTCTATATAAATAATCATTGTGAATAAAGATAATCTTACTTTTGATGCATATTTGTTTATTTTTTTCTTTCATTATTATTATAGATTATTGGTAAAATTCTTATCAAGTTGAGTAAGTGCCTTTGTATTCCTAGGTTTCTAAGTTTTTTTTTATGTTAGTGGACATTTAATTTTATTGAGCCTATTGCAACATCTTTTGGGAGCAGTTGTATGAAGATAGAGATGCCTGTGTTTGACACTGATTTTCTAATAACTCAATAACTTTAGCTGTCCATGGCAACCAAATGAGACACAGAATTGTTCTATATTTTACTAATGTCAACACTAGCTTTTATTCCTATACCAGTGGCCTATTCATAGTGGGAAATAGACTCTACAGGTCTCCAAAATCCCAATGTAGGGCTCCATTAAACACTCTCTCTGAACTTGGTTCTCCAATGCTCCCTTTCTCTAGCTAGGGGATCACCTGTCAGGACTCAGGATCCTCCAATAGGTTATCCTAAAATATTTGTTCTCTCTTTGTCAAATAATCTCCAAAATATATTATAAAATTTATTATCTTTTCTATATCTTCTCAAAGAAGAATTTAGAAATGAGTGAGACAGAGGTGAGTAGTCAGCTGAGGTGTGGCCTGGAAGTTTTGAGTTTCTCATCAGCATATTCTGGTCCTACAGATATACATGGCTGGTCTTTCATCTAGTTTCACAATATCTTCTAATATTAAACCATGCAAGTTTCATGAAATAGAGAGAACTTATATGTAACTTATTATTGGCACTATTATTAAACTTAGTCAGTAAATGTTTCATTTAACATCTTACACTCAGGTTTACATAAATTTTATATGTATATATATTATACATACATACATATATATATATATATATGATATATACACAGTATATAGAACTTACATATATGTATGTTTTATATAAATTAAAGGAGTTTATTCTATTTATTTTCTTGCCAGAGGCATGTCAAGTTTATTAATTCTTTTGCAGAAGTAGTTTTGGTTTTATTGGTGTTATTTATTATTTCTGAGGTTTTAAAAATTATTTTCTACTCTTTTCTCTATTTCCTCCCCTCACCTTTCTTTGAGTTTACATTTTATTTATTTATTTTCTTAATTTTTTGAATTGAATGAAAATGTCATTTAAATATTTTTAATCTTTTTTTAAAAAATATGTACATTTAGGGTGATTTATGTTCTCAAAAAAATGTTGCTGCATCAAAAAAGATCTGATGTATTTAGTTTGTTGTTTAGTTCTTAATGCTTCATAATTTCCATTGTGTTTTGGATCCATAGACAAGGCACTTTTTTGTATGCTTTGTAGGACTTTTTAAGGACTCTCATCTTCACCTGGGCGGGGTTCTCCTGCTGGAAATTTACCATGCGGTGTTCTGGGAGATCCTGTGTACTGGGTGTTGTGAACACCTTCCCACTGAGTTTCGCACTGCATTTTCTCATTTGCTTCTAAAACCAGTGCTTACCTAATTCAGAGGTGAACTGAAGCCACATAGATGGCAAAGAATATTATAGAAAGTTTATTCTTATAGAAAGTGAAACCCTCAAATGCCAAAAATCAAAACAAATAGTGTACACATGTACAATCAATCATACATGTGTGTATTTGTGTGTGTGTGTGTGTGTGTGTGTGTGTGTGTGTGTGTGTGTGTGTGTAGACAGAAAGAGATAGAGACAGACAGAAAAAGTTTAGGATATTAAATCTGTGCTTCTTTCCTACTCTTGAGGGAGTAACTTGATAATTCCCAAAGGAATTAATAATTCCCACTGCTAAGTCATTGACTGCATTATTGTTACAGTCTCCCATATGTTGCCACTAGAGTATTAAGAGAAAGAACAGAGAATAAGTCCTTTCTGGAAGACAGTCATCTTTCTTTAGTGGGGGAAGGATGAATAACTTAATAAGATATGAAGATTGCAGAATAATCAACTCTTGTATTTTGAGTAAGAAAGTGTCAATTGGCAAGTGCTAGTAATCTCTCAAAGATATTCTACCCTAGAGCTGGAAGCTCTAAGGGACAAACTGCCAGATTTTAGAATATTGGGGGGTCAAAAGGGAGGGGAGAAAAGGGAGAGGAAGAGCCAAGCTTCTAAATTGCAGTCTTTGCCTGTGTTGACTTTGACTTTCAGGCTTAGCTTACACATGCCCAAGGGGCAGCATTCCCTGGACTCCAGGGCAGAACTGCAAATTTACTTTACGCCTGGTTTCAGTACAGAGGCTGATGCAGAGGAGTTAGCCACACTCTTCCCAGGTCAGAACCCTCAACTGCCCTTAGCATTTCACCACACAGACGTTCAGTGACAATTGATCTCCCTGACTTCTGAGTGGTCCCTGCCAAGTATGTGAGACAGAAATTTTCAGGTCAGCCTTACTCTGTCCAGCACACATTTGTGCCGTGAAGTAGGAAGCACCGCTCCCTAATTTCCTTGGACTAGAACCAAGCACTCTAGGATCAGGGAAGATTTTTACTTGGGGGAGGTGGTACCTGAGTACCCCTACCAAATGGCCTGAAGCCAATGCATACTTATATGCACCTTATAATTTACATGGACTTTCAACTAGTTACTTTGCTTGATAATAGCAGTCTTGCCAAATGACATGGCAAAGTGCGTTATTCCATTTTGTAGATAAAGAACTTCAGATTTAGTGATGTAAAGAGAGTTCTCAGAGTGACACAGCTATTAAGCAACACAACTGGTATTCAGGCACCGTGCTTTAAACCGGCTTCCAATGACATGTCGCTTTTCAGTGTTTGCTCCCAAACCTCCTCTATCAACAGCCGTAGTTCTCCATACAGCTGACCTAACTTGCCGGATAGCTTTGGTCTCTCAATTATGAAACTAAACTGTGTGAATAACTACTAAACTGCTTCTTATCTGATTAAGCAATGGTGCTGCATAATTGCTGTTCACGTGATAGAAACATGAGCTCCCTATGAGGTAAATGAGAACCCAAGTCAGTGTCAAATCATGGGACAGTGCAGAGCTTCATTTACTCTCAGAAGAAAGGGACTTGCTCCCAGCATTCTTCCCACCCAGACCTCTTTCAGTCCACCCTGCATTATAAAGCTCTGTGTTCACAGGTCACCTTCTTTGGCAAGTATTGACAGCAAATTTTAAGTTCTTAAGAACAACCTTTCTCATGTTGTTGAGATCATAAGGGTTGAGGCCACACTTATTTTTATAAAAGTTTAATTTTAAAGAATGTTAGCCCAGAAGGCATACGTCATCAGATTTTCAAGAACATAAGTCTCTGAATATTATTTAATATCAAAAATGATCATACTTCTGCATACAGAGCAACAACAAAATTATTACTTGTTTTTCTCTCATTTTATTTAGTTTTAATTGACATATAACATTATATTAGTTTAAGGCATATAACATAATGATTCGCTATATGTATACATTATGAAATGATTACCCCAAGAAGTAGAGTTAATGACTATCACCTCACATAGTTACAAATATTTTTTTCTTGTGGTGATAATCTTTAAGATCTATTTCCTATCAATTTTCAAATATACAATACAGTATCCTTAACTATAGCAACATACTGTACATTACATTCCCTGAACTTCTTTCTCGTATAATGTAAGTTTGTACCTTTTGACCACCTTCATCCATTCCACCCACCCTCACTGCCATCTGCCAACAACCATTCTGTTCTGTTTCCATGAATTTGATTTTTTTTAGATTTCACATATAAGTGAAATCATACACTATTTGTCTTCACTGTCTGACTTATTTCACGTAGCATAATGTCCTCAAGGTCCACCTATGTTATTGCAGAGCAAATTTATTGTATTGAAGTAACAATTAAATATAATTTAAATAATCATGCCATTATAAAAATAATTTTAAAAATTTAAAATGGAAACTGGGAAAAATATTATAACCTATTTCTCTTTAACTTAAAGTTATCTCTTAAACATATAGAGTATCTAAAAAAAAAAAGAGAAGAAAAAAGGCCAATGGCATTATAAATAAATAGGCTGAAAAATGACTGCACAATTTAAAAACTTAGAGTGATTCCCTATGAAAATATATTCAACCTCACTTATAATAAAAAATATATAAATCGAAACTACATGGAGATATTTTTTACTATAAAATTACTGTTTTTAAAATTTTAATATTGTTAGCAAAGGGACCCATCTCTTAACTTTCAAAAAAGGTTTATCCAACAAGGGAGACATGAACCATGTTTTTTTACATCTACGTACCTCAATAGTATTTTAATAAATATCTTATTAATAAATGTCTGAGGTAATGATTAGGAGCTAATGGTGTGAAGGCTACTAAAGCTAATTTGTTACTTTCCAAGTTGACACAACCCTCAGAACTAGACAAAGGCAATAGATTGCAGGGTGGCAGTGGGGAAAAAACACTTATTTTTTTCTGCCTTGAGGTGATTTTATTGCTCTGGAACAGTACATTCAGTCATCTTCCTGTCTGGGTACAATTCTGGGGGAAAAAAAGTGTCAATTCACTATTGAAAAAAAAATCAGTGGCAAGCCTATTGTGGGGTTTTCAGTCTTTTTTTTTTTATTTGGCTATAAATTGGTACATTAAAAAAAAAGCTTTCGAATTATGTGATCATGTACCTAACTCATGGCACTACATCCTATCCTTCCAGGATATCTTAGGTTAGCAAATATAACAAAGTGATTTTTAATCAACCCAGCTAAAACAAAGGTTTAAAATAAAACAAGTTTTAAACTAGATGCAACACCTGGGTTCTTTGGAGGACTTAGTCTGATTGGGAAATTAGTAAATTGAGGAGGGGAAAGAGCTAAGAAGAAAACAAGATTCCATAAATTATTTTGGTTCGCAGGTGATAGGAAAAATGTCTCCAAGATATTTATTTTTAAACATATTGTTGCAGCTCTTTTTATATTGAATATATAATGAAAGGGCTCAATTCCAAATATTATGACATTTTATATAGTCATTATTTAAAATACTTCTAAAATGCCAAAAAGAGCATAATGCTAATGAGAAAAAGGTAATTTTGCATAGGCTTGACAAAATAAGAATGAAAAAAGATAATCCCTAATGGGAAGGGAAGTTAAATCTGGAATTAACATACCTAATGAGGAGGTGTAGTACATGGAAGGATGTATACCCATAAGAGAAATAATGTTCTAATTTTCTATAAATAGTAGAGTGAACAAAACTCATAAAAGAGAAGACAAATTTTCAGTGTAACTATAAAATTTCATTTACCTAGCTTTTGTACAAGATTACATACAAATATTAAATATGTTATTAGTTAAAACTATTAACATAACGTTAAAAGCACCAGCCCATACATTTTGGGGCTGTACTTAACAATCAGAGGTACTTAAACAGAGATTTTCTGAGTAAAGAATGACAGTTATTTCCCTCATAAATATGATATATAGCTTTAGAATTGAGTTAAATGTTTCTCTCTTAGGTTGTTTACTTTCTTCCGGTATTTATTAGTTGCAATACCTGTGTGACTCATGCCCTGACATACAGAGATAGCAATAGAAGTCAGCATGACAACCTTGGTAGGCTGAGTTTAAGACACCTGTTCCTTTAATACCAAAGATTCTAGAGTTTCAGACTTTGTTGAAGTGTTCTGTGAGCTCCAGAAATCTTCCTATGAGTGCCAAATGGGGAGTCCTTAATATCTCATTCTTGATTTCCTTAGAAAGGAGCTTATTCAATATACAAGATTCCCCTTTGGGGGGCAAATATAACTAAAAATTTATATTTGCTTGAAAAATATTTTTTTCCAGAACAACTAAAAGTTAAAGCACAGTACTAGGAATTAATAGAAGAAAAGTAATTACTTCTAACTTAAATTTAAACTTGAAAGGACTTGAAAAATGACTGGCAGATTAGAAATGGTCTTTTTCCAGTGCATTCTTGGTGATGAGGGAGCTGAGATATTGTGAAAGAACTAATGGAGTGGCTTGCTGTGTCCAGGCACAGGGTCATTATGAGCAGATCTAAAACTGAATAATCTTGGTGATTATGGAATATTTCTTTCCACCAACTTGTCTTGTTATCAGCAAGAGTGACCCAAACATGCTTCTATTTGAAACTTTTAAATGATTCTGTAAGCCAAAGCTAAGGCTACTATTATTGAAAGAAGTATCATCCTCACAGAGTACAGCATAATCAGAATGTATATTGTGGGCAGGATTTGTTAGGACAAAATAGAGGTAGAATAAGATCTGCTTGGTAAAATCAGACAAAACTTTCTAAAAACAACCTGTACTCTCTTCACTGATTCATGTATTGAGTATGCACTGATTGACAACAGCATGCCAGTACTGAGCATGATGCCAGACATGGAGTAGAGGATACAGACACATAATAATAGTAAGAATAACATGTGGTACATAAAAGGATACAGATACTTGCATGTAGATTTTGGAAACCACTTAAGGCTCAATCTCAGGTGGAAGGACAGTTAGTGATGGTTTTCTAAAGAAGAGATGCTTGAGCTGAGTGAAAAATATGTGACATGGTGTGGGGAAGGAAAGGTAGAAATGAGACTGTGCAGAGCACAGTCTGAGCAGAGCCGTGAAAGAAACAAACGGTGATGAAAAGATTGGGAGATGGGAAACTTGGTGATTAAAGGCACAGAGGTGAGAAAATGTAAATCAATTGAATAAATACTGAATAACAAGTCCACATGCTAAGGTGGAAGATCAAAGTGTTTGTGGCAGGAGGACGATAAAGTGAGTAAGGGGTGTGTCCTAGAGATGAGATGACAGGAAAGTGAAAGCCTTGAAAGTCACTTGAAGAAGTTTGGTCTCATTTTCTACCTAATGAGTAGCCACATGATCAGGGATGCTCCTTAGAATAAACTCTTGTAATGGAGTGGAAGCTGATAGGCAAAAGAACAAGTTGAAAAAATAATGTAACTAGCTGGCTCCCAGCTAGTAGCATATTAGGGCAATTTGGGTGAGTGGTGGTGCCAATCTGTTTCAAGGTGGCAGTAGGATGGGGGTATACTTAAAAGATATTATAGAGGCAGAATAACTGCAGATTGCATGAGGAAAGAGAGAAGAGTTGACAAAGGCTAGAGTTTCTAACTTGTATGTTTGAAAAGATTAAAGGAGAGTGGGGTTCTACAGGTACATGAGTCTGGGTGCACATGTAAGATTTTATGCATATAGGATGCAGAAGAGTAGTCAGACCTAAAGATGAGCACATTTTATGCAAAGGTGGAGCTTAAGTCCTAAGAATGAATGAGGTTGCCATGGAATAAACTCTCCTCAGACTTTGCCTCTCCCAAATCTTTCTTTGGCTTCTCTCTATTCTGCCTGTGTAGTCTCTCTTATATACAATCACTCTCCTATTTCTAACAGTCTACCTGGTCAATTATTGAACTATTTCATTATTTTCCTTAAAGCTGTGCTATCTAATACTAGCCATGTGTAGGTATTGAGTAGTTAGTCTGAATTAAGATGTAAGTACAAGAATTTGTACTTTGCATGAAAAAATAAACACATTTAATATGATTACACATTGAAACAATTATTTGAATGCATTTGGTGAAATAAAAATATATTGCTAAATTAATTCACCTGTTTTATGTACTAGAAAATGTTAAATTTATATTGGACAGTGCTAGTACAGAGTCATTTAACAGTAATATGGTATAACTTAAAACATATAAACTCAAGATAATTTATGAACTAGAATATTTATAACTGCATCTCTTTGAGCACTCTCTTATCTTCTTCCTGTAACCTATGTTATTCCTGTGTGAAAAATTCACCAGTATGGAGATTGTGGGCTCTGATAATGACATCATCTAAGCAGCTCCACAGCAAAGTATCAACTATTTGAATCTGTTCTTTCTAGTAAGTGCTTGAAACAGATTTAGGCAATGGCTTGCTAATAAACTAGCTATCAAATAAATAGTCCAAATTTGAGACTTTTTTCATAGTGCAAATATTTCTGCCAATTTCAAGCCACCAATAGTTTATCAGTTCATTTACGGAATTCTTGGATATTTACCAATGGACTCTTGTAAGCCAGTATGATCAGGCCTTTGCTGTCCAAAGTCTCTCAAATGCCAAATCATTTATTGAACCAAAGAATGAGTTGTGACTCTAGAGCAGTACAGCCCAATAAAACTTTCTGCAATGGTAGATTTGTTCTATACATGTGCCAAGTGGCCATTGAACACCTGAACTATGGTCAGTGTGATGAAAAAATAAATTTTTAATTTTATTTTACTTTTATTGATTTAAATGTAACTAACTACATGTTCAATACTACATGTATTGAACAGTTAAATATGGAGCTATACAAAGCAGACAGAAAGCTCTGATTTATATGTAAATAATATGTTATTTGTAGAGAGAAGAGAAAGAGACAGAGACAGTGACAAAGACAGAGAGAATGCATTAATGTTCAATTCCCAAAACTCACATTAGCCTAGAAGTGAAGTCAGCAAGGTGGCAGAATAGTTTTCTACCACCTTCCCCCTAAAAAACACCAATTTTGTTGATCACTTACAGATGAGAATAATTTTGTAGGAGTCAGGGGTCTAGCGAAGTTTCAGGATATCACCAAAGTAAAAAAAAATCTAAGATTGGATGCACTGATGAGAGAAGAAGGAATGGTTTCACTTTACCTGCAGTACTCCTCCCTCTAGGCAGCACAGCTCATTGCCAAGCTCTCTCAGGCTGCCATTTTTCCCATCGGGAAAAGTGAGAGCATGTGAGTGGGAGCCCAGCTTCCTCAGCTGTACAAGATGTTGCCAAGGAGGCCCATTTCTTTCCTACAACATCCAGAATACTGATGTGGTCTTCACAACTGAGGGTGGAGAGAGGCTGGGAGCACAGCAGCCAGGACTCAGAACTCATCAAAAGGACTTGGATTCTATTAACGTTTTGCAGACTACATCAGGAAGCCTAACTATGAGCCACTGGATACAGCTCACCTACAAAACTCCTCAACTGGCCCATGGCACCTCATATTCCATGCATCTCACCTCCCACCACCCCCTCCTCCACACACACACTTGTGGCAAACTCCCTAAGCACACTCCTGCAGCTGGTAAGTGTAGTTGGCTAGTGAGCATGTGTAAAAAGCTGACCCAACTCTGTAGGATTAGGAGAAAACACCAAAGAAAACAAGAGGTTGTCAGCACTTGGCTTGGTTTTGCAGAATCCAGAGAAAGTACACAATTTTAGGAACCCCCCTCTCTAAGAGGGGACAGAAGTGTGAAGCCAGTATGTCCATTGAAAAATTCTGAGAAAGCCTCAGATTTCCTAACAGGACTGACAGGTAAATGTATTTGTCTCCTGAAACCAGAAGAAAGTGACTGCTTCTTCAAATGTAGAGACAGCAATATAAGACTTTAAGAAATGTGAAAAATCAAGAAAACATGACATCTCCAAAAAAACCACAATAATATTCTAGTAACTGGCCCCCAATGAAATAGAGATCTATAACTTGCCTGACGAAGAATTCAAAATAATTGCTTTAAGGAAGCTCAGTGGGCTACAAGTAAACATAGAAAGACAACTCATTAAGATTAGGAAAAATGGTTAGTACATGAACAAAATGAAAATTTTAACAGAGAAATGTAAAATTAAAAAACAAACAGAAATTCTGGAGCTGAAAAATTCAGTGAGTGAATAAAAATGTAATAGAGAGAATTAATAGCACACTTGATTGAGCAAAATAAAATTTCTGTGAAATCAAAAACAAGTCATTTTAAATTACTTCTTCAGAGGATAACAAAGATTAGAATGAAAAAAAAGAGTAAAGAAAGCATACATAAATTATGAGATACCATCAAGGAAAAAAAATACCTATTATTGGAATCCCAGAAGGACAAGAGAGGGAGAAAGAAACAGAAGGCTTATTTAAAGAAGTAATGAATGAGAATTTCCCAAATCTGGAGAGAGATATGGACAATCATGTTTATGAAGCTCATAGGTTACCGAACAGGTTAAAGTCAAAGAGATCTTCTCCAAGACACATTATAACTCATTTTTCAAAGCAAGCATTTCCCTATACTAAAGCCAAAAAAGAATATTAAAAGTAAATAAAATTATAAGCCAATACACCTGATGAATACAGAAGCAAAAATCAGCAAAAAAATACTAGTCAACCGAATTCAATAGCACAATAAAAGAATCATACACCATGATCAAGTGGAATTTATGCCAGGGATGCAAGGATGGCTCAACATACACAAGTCAATAAATGTGATATGTTACATTAACAGAAATAAGGATAAAAATTATATATTGATGTCAATAAATGTAGAAAAATTATTTGAAAAAAAATAAGTATTTTTTTTCCTGACACAGACTCTCAACAAATTAGTACAGAAAGAACGAAACTCAGCATAATAAACCTCATATCTGATGAGACTACAGCTAACATCATACTCAATGGTGAAAAGCTAAATGCTTTTCCCAAAGGTCAGGAATAAGAGAAAGGTGCAGAAAAATCATCTTTTTGTTTAATACAGCAGAAGAAATCCTACCCAGAGTAATTAGACAAGAAAAATATAAGATATCCAAATCAGAAAGAAAAAAGAAAAATGGTCTTTGTTTAGAAATAACATGATGTTATATGTAGAAAATCCTAAAGACCCTACCAAAAACCTCCTAGAATAAATAAATTTAGTAAAATTTCAAAATATAAAATCAATATATAGAAATTAATTGTTTCTATAAATAATAAATTATTTGAAAGAGAAATTAAAAAAACAATCACAATCTTTTTTACAATAGTATCAAAAATAATACAATACTTAAGAATAAATTGAAACAAGGATGTGTAAAATATGCACGCTGAAAACTATAAGATGCTGATAAAAGAAATTGAAAAAGATACAAGTTGAGGAAGATACAAGTTGAGAAAGATACAGGTTTAATAAAATTCCTATTAAAATTTCAGTGGCATTTTCCCACAGAAGTAGAAAGACAATGCTAAAGATCATATAGAAATCACAAAAAAATCTGAATAACTAAAGTAATCTTGAGAAAAAGCAAACCTGAGGGCATCATACATTCTGATTTTAAATTATATTACAAAGCTATGGTGTTCAAAACAGTATGTTACTTGTCATTAAAAAAAAAAGACATATAGACAAATAGAACAGAATAGAGAGCCCAGAAATAAACCCACACACAACTAACCTTTAATATGGGTGCCAACAACACACAATGAGAAAAAAATAATCTTCAATAAATGGTGCCGGGAAAATTAGATATCTACATATAGAAGAATAAAGTTGAACCCCTAACTTACAGCAGTCACAAAAATTAACTCTAAATTGATTAAAGCCTTAAATGTAAGACCTGAAGCCATAAAACTCCTAGAAGAAAACATAGGGGGAAAAGCTTCCTTGACATTGGTCTTGCAATAATTTTTGGTGTGAGTGAAAAACTTATGCTCAGTGAAGAAAACCATAACAAAATGAATAGGCAATTTCTGGAAGGGGAGAAATATTTATAAATTATATATCTGATAAGTAGTTAATATCTAAAATATATAAAGAACTCACACAACTCAACAGCAAATAATAAGAATAATAATGTAATGAAAAATGGGCAAAGGACCTCAATAGCCATTTTTTTTAAAAGACAAACATATATGGCCAACAGGTACATGAAAAGGTGTTTAATGTCACTAATCATTAGAGAAATGCAATTCGAAACCACAAAGAAATAACACCTCATACACACTAGACTTGCTATTATCAAAAAGATGAAAGATAAATGTTGGCAAGGATGTGGAGAAAAGGGAATCCTTGAACACTGTTGGTAGAAACATAAATCGGAACAATCATTATGAAAAATGGAATAGTATGGAAGTTCCTCAAAAATTAAAAATAGAACTTTCATTTGATCTAGCAATTCCAATGCTGGGTATATATCTAAAGGAAATAAAGTCAGTATCTCAAAGAGTTATCTCCTCTTCCATGTTCATTGCAGCTTTATCCATAATAGTCAAGATATGAAAAAACCTAAGTGTCCATCAATGGATGAATAGATAAAGAAGATGTGAGATATATATTATTCGGCCATGAAGGAAATTAATATGGGTGAACCTGGAGGAAATTATGCTATGTAAAATAAGCCAAGTAAAGAAAGAAAACAAACTGTATGTTCTCAATCACATGTGGAATCTTAAAAAAAAAAAGAACTAAAGAAACAGAGCAGAAAGGTGTAGGTCAAAAGATGCAAGCCTTCAATAATAAGTTGAATAAATTCTAGGGGTCTAATATACGGTATGGTGATTATAGTTAATAATACTTTATTGAATACTTGAAATTGCTAAAAGATGAGATCTTAAGGGTTCTTACTACAAAAAAAAGTAACTATCTGAGGTGATCAACATGTTAATTAACGTGAGTTTGGTCATTATTTCACAATGTATACATATATCAAATCATCATGTTGCACATTTTAAATATATACAATTTTGTATTCCAATTATACTTCAATAAATCTGGAAAAAAATAAGCTACATTAGCCTTGTTTCTAACTTGAGTAAACAGGAATAAGGTAAGGGGTGGGGAACAGACTTGCTACTACCTAAAAAATATGGAGAAAAAATAAAACAAACTGCTCTAGATATTTTTTGAGTTTCTATAATTTTTTATAAAATTCTGTTGAATATTCCTTGAATTCTAATTAATACAACTTCAATTCATGAATATAATTTCTGCATCATGCAAAGCACAATTTTTAAAACAATTTTTAAGTTTCTTAAAATAAGAGCTAATATGACTTCCTTGAGAAAGATTATTTCTGTCTTGGTTGTGAAACCTAAGTGCATTCCATGGTTACTTACAGAGTTCTCTGAGCACCACGAGAGAACCCAGGTATTACACAATCATCATCTTTGTTCTTCAGAAAGCATTAGACTACTGATTTTGACCCAATGTAGAGAACCAGGTAGAACTTCGAGCTCTGTGTTCAGGTTAAGAATCTACTAGACAACACATATCTTTCCCCTGAGGAAATGAGGTTCAAAAGAAATATAAAAAAAATTACATGCCTTATTAAAAGGCATATTTAACAATAACTGGAGGCACATTACATTTATCAATCTCATTTCTATTGTTCCAGATTCCAGATGAACTCACCACCTTGTCAATTTATTCAAAAGTCATTATCGATGAAACCAGAATTCAGACAGCTGACTGACTGTGATCAGTTCTGGTTCCTGAAACTCATTTCACTGTACTCCATAAAACTAATACTTAATGACTGATCAATATTTCTAAATTCATTCTACAAAAAATAATATAGTAATTTCTTAATGTTTTTATTAATTTTCAAATAATGAAAAATATTAATTGATCAATAGAACTTTGAATTAAACAAACAATACCGATGTGTATACACTTAATGGAAGTTTCAAAAGCAGTTGATATAATTTTTCTTATAGTCTGAAAAAAGTTATTTACAAAAACAAATGAACTCCTTAGATTTACATATGAGAATTTCTGATTGGTTTTGCTTTAGAATTGCCAGGTAGCACAGAAACAGAAAGTCAGAACAGACAATATTAAAGCTGACCTAAGAAGGCAAGGCCAGTAGTTCCAAGAATAAATGTGCATAAGATTTGCATTTGTATAAAAAAAAATATAGGTTCCAGTATGCAGGGCCCAGTAATCTATTTTTAAACAATACTCTAAGTGACTCATGCAGTCTAGTTGATGAAAACATTTTAAAGTCTAAGAATTATATAAACTACCATAAGTATCACCAATAGCTATCTGCTTACACACAAAATTGGTAAAGAGTACATTTGTACATTGTATTGCTTAAATTCTAAACCTAAGCGCTGTTTCATAAATAGTATTTAATAGACTTCACAATGCAGATAATTCTGGACACTTATTACTTAGTAATATAAAAAAAAAATCTGTTGCTAGATGTCCAGAACACACAGGAATTTGTTTACCTGAAAAAAAGAAAAATCGATGATCTCTGAAGAGTTCTAATTGCTGGTCAATACAAGAAGTACCTAAGATTATATATCCACTAATTACAGTCATATCTCAGAGATAGTATGGGTATGGATCCAGATCATCACAATAAAGTAAGTATAAAATAAAGTGAGTCACACAAATTTTTGGTTTTCTAGTGCATATAAAAGTTATGTTTACACTATATTATAGTCTATTAAGTGTGCAATAGCCTTGATCAATGTGCATACCTTAATTAAAAATACTTTTTGCTAAAAACTGCTTTTAAAAGAAGACTCACCATCTGAGCTTTCAACAAGTCATAATCTTTCTGCTAATGGAAGGCCTTACGTATATGTTGATGGCTATTGATTGATCAGGATGGTGGTTGCTGAAGGTTAAGGTGGTTGTGGCAATTTCTTAAAATAAGAAAACAACGAAGTTTGACACATTGAGCCACTCTTCTTTTACAAACTATTTCTCTGTAGCATGCAATACTGTTTAATAGCATTTTACCAACAGTAGAACTTCTTTCAAAATGAGTTAATTCTCTCAAACACTGCTATGCTTTACCAACTCAATTTATGTAATATTCTAAATCTTTTGTTGTCATTTTACCAATATTTATAGCATCTTCACCAGGATTAGTTTCCATCTCAAGAAACCATGTTATTTGCTCATCCATAAGAAGTAACTTCTCATCCATTACAGTTTTATCATGAATTATAACAATTCAATCACATCTTTAGGCTCTACTTTTAATTCTAGTTCTCTTGCTAATTTCACCAACTCTTTAGTTACTTCACTGAAGTCTTGCAGCTCTCAAAATCATCCATAAGGATGGGAATCACCTTTGTTCAAACTTCTGTTAATGTTGGTATTTTTATCTTTTCCCAAGAATCACAAATGTACTTAATGGCATCTTAAATGGTGAACCCTTTCCAAAAAGTTTTCAATTTGGGTTGCTCAAATCCATCAGAGGAATCACACTATATATTGCAGCTATAGCCTTCTAAAATGTATTTTTTTAAAAAAAAATAAGACTTGAAAGTCAAAATTACTCCTTGATTCATGGGCTGCAGAATGGATGTTGTGTTAGCAGGCATGAAATCAACATTAATCTCCTTGTACCTCTCCACCAGAGTTTTTGGGTGATCAGGTACATTATCAATGAGCAGTAATCTTTTGAAATGGATCCTTTTATCTGATCAGTAGGTTTCAGCAGTGGGCTTAAAATATGCAACGAACCATGTTGTAAACAGATGTGTTGTCATTCAGACTTTGTTGTTCCATTGATAGAGAACAGGCAGAGTAGATTTAGCAAAATTCTTAAGAGAACTAGGATTTTTAGAATGGTAAATGAGCACTGGCTTCAGGTCACCAACTGCATTAACCCCTAATAGAGTCAGCCTGTCCTTTGAAGCTTTGAAGTCAGAAACTGACTTCTCTGTAGCTATGAAAGTCTTAAATAACATCTTCTTCCAACACAAGGTTGTTTCATCTACAATAAAAATCTCTTCTTTAGTGTAGCTACCTTTGTTAATTATCTTAGGTAGATCTTCTGGATAACATGCTGCATCTTCTACATCAGCACTTGCTGCTTCACCTTGCATTTTTATGTTATGGAGATGGCTTCTTTCCTTAAATTTCATGAACCAATCTCTGCTATCTTCAAAACTTACTTCTGTAGTATTCTCACCTCCCTCAGCTTTTGCAGAATTGAAGAGTCTTAGGGTCTTGCTCTGGATTAGGCTTTGGTTTAAGAAAATTTTATGGCTAGTTTGATCTTCTATCCAGACCACTAAATTTCCTCTGTATCAACAATAAGGCCATTTTGTTTTCTTGTCATCCATGTGTTCACGGGAATAGAACTTTTAATTTTCTATAAGAATTTTTCCTTTGCATTCACAACTTGCTAACTGGTACAGAAGGCCTACCTTTCAACCTTTCTCAGTTATTGACATGCCTTCCTCACTAAGTTTAATTATCTCTAGCTTTTGATTTAAAGTGAGAGACATGAAACTCTTCCTTTTACTTGAACACTTAGAGATCAATGTAGGGTTGTTATTTGGACTTGTTTCAATATTATGGTGTCTTGGGAAATAGGAAGGCCCAAAGAGAAGGAGAGAAAGACAGGGAATAGCTCTCTGGAGCAGTCATAACAAACATAACATGTCAGTGGAGCAGTCAGAATACACATAACATTTACCCGTTAAGTTTGTTGTTTTATTTGGGCACACTTTGTAGCACCTCAAAACAATTACAATAGTAACATTAAAAATCTCTAGTCACAGATCACCAGTAGAAATATAATAATAATAATAAAAGTTTAAAACATTGTGAGAATTATCACAGAGAGACACACAGTGAGCAAACACTCTTCAAAAAATGGTTCCAATAGACTTGTTCTACTAAAAGTTGCCATAATCTATTCGTAAAAAAAATGCAATATCTGTGAAGTGCAATAAGGCAAAGCACACTTAAACGAGGTAGGCCTGTAATTCATTTTTCCAACACTTTTTTTTCCCACTATGGGTAGAACTCCACTATTGGAGAAATGAGCTTAAAAAGTGTCTCAATTTCTCTTCAGTAATTATGTGCAATAGAACTAAAATGAAACATCTCAGCATTAAAATCTAAGGAATTCAGATACTCAGACCTCTGACGACTAGGGAGAGTAGTATTCTAAAGATGCTTTTTCTAGGTGCTATGAGACTAATTTGAGTTAAAAATATAATTTAAAATAGTTATTTATTATGAAGATAGCCTCTGTAGGGCAAAAGGGATTTAAGGCAAAAGAGCTACACAAAAATAAATGTTCAGTAGAGAAAGAAGAAGAAACAAGAGGTGATGTTTAAGGATTGAAAAAGACTATTTCTTATTAAAGGTGACAATGTCTATAAATTAATTTTGATTTCTCCATGAGTCAGGATTGTCCTCAAACATTCACAGGTAATATTCAATTAGGAAGCAAAGGCTGCACCACTTTGTGATCAACTTCTTACAATTTGCAGAGCCATCTCTTTGAGATTCAAGTGTCCATAAAAGATCAGGTGGGTGATACCATATCTGGTCTGTGTCCAATTCACATCTGCATTGTTTGTTTATATAAGCCTGCAGATTCCTCCTTGATTTCAAGCTGAGGTGGAGTCCAAATGAATTCCACTTCCTCCTACCGCCCCCCCCCCAAAAAAAAAAGAAAAAAAGAAAAAGAAACATGCGAGAAATGAGAGAAAAGGGAAAAAATAAAGCATGAGAGCAATTTTTTACATATAAGGACCAAGGACTAAATAGTACAAATTCTAAACAAAATTATATTTGTACCTAGGGCAACAATTTATCCAGACCACCCTCACACTTTTATTGTATTTATGGTTGAAAGGGTTTAACACTTGAGTGTTCTTAGATATTTTTAACTTTTAGGGAGAGTTATCTCGTTGCCAATTATTTTAACTATTTTTTAAAGAACTATTTGTTAAAAGACATGAGTTATTTCTAAAATTAATCTTAAAATCTTGATAATAGGGAAATAAAACATTACCATTTTACTTAGAAACTCTTTGTTCTTATTTTTTTTTAAGTATGATTGATTTTATCAACTTTCATACAGCTTTTTTCCTTGGTATCCAAGCACAATTCTGCTAAAGTTGGTATTTCAAAACCATCTAAGAAAATGTGATGCCATTGATCTCCAAAACAATGCCCACTCCTACAAAATGCTTATGTAGATACCAAGAAATCCCAGATCTTTTCTATGGCTTTCTCTCCCCACCAAAAACAGAATTCAAGACTTAAACTAGTTCTCTCCTGGTTTTAAGTTTCAATTTAAGAATTTTTAGCTTAAACAAGCCTAAAAGGTAAAAGCTCCAGGGATTCAATCATGGGGCTTGGGGGCCAAACCCACACTTTTTTTTTTGAGTTTTACTTCTAAGCACTCTACAAATTTCTTTTGGTAAATATCTGAGAAAAATCCTCTCATGCTTTTTGTAGGGGGAGGAGAAAAGAAAGCATTTTGAAACACACTAGAGCATTCTGTTCTTTACAACAATGTCTTTCTTCAGGGAAAAAAAAACTATTTTATTAAGTCTAACTTACTGTAGTTTTATCAGAGACTAACATACTTGGGGAAAGAGAAATATCCATCTCTAGCGCACTTTAGCCATTTATCTCACCTGGGCATGGGTGGGGTGGTAAGGTGGGGGAATGGCATGAAGACTGAGAATTACTGGTAAAGTTTGTAATCCAGGGGAACAGGATCACCAAAAGGATAAAACTGAATGATAGGACTATGGAATCTTCCTTTCCCCCACACCTCAACACATTACTTAAGGCCTATTTATAGCAATTCTGTTTATCCACTACATTATATTCACCTTTTAACAAAAATTACAAAGCATACTAAAAATAAGAAAGGAAACAAAAACAGTTTGAACAGACTGATGAGCCTCATAGCAGAATCAAATATCACAAGAATCTTGGAAATATCAGAACAGGAATTTAAAAAAAAACTATAGTTAAAATCTTAATGATAAGCTTAGTAGTAGCCTGACATAGCTGTAAAAAATATCTCAAAGCTTGAAGATGTATTAATAGAAACTTCCAAAATTGAAAAGTAAAGAGAAGAGACTGGAAAACACAAAGAAAGTTCAAGAACTGTGAGACAACTAAAAAGGTTTAGTATACTTAAAACTTTAGTGCTTATACCAGAAGAAAAAAAGAGAATATAAAATAGAAGTATTTGAAGCGATAATGATCAAAAATTTCTCAAGTTAATGCCAGATACCACCCATCACCAATTTAAGAAACTCAGACACAAAGCAGGATAAATGCCTCCAAAAACATTATACTAAGGAATATCATATTTAAACTTCAGTAAACTAAAGATTTAAAAAATCTTGAAAGAAATATTTGAAAAAATACATCTTATCTATAGAAGAGCAAAAGTAAGTATTCCATGCAACTTTTCTACAAAAATTTTTCAAGCAAGAAGAGAATGGAACAAAATACTTGAAGTATTGAGAGAGAAAAAAAACCCACCCACCGAGAATTCTATACCTTGAAAAATTTTTTGTAAGTTGAGGTGAAATAAGTATGTTCCAGACAAATAAAAATTTAGGGAATTTGATGTCAGTAGACCTGCCTTGCAAGAAATGTTAAAAGAAGTTTTTTAGAAAGGAAAAAAATGATACAGGTGAGAAATTTAGAACTAAAGTAAAACCTCATATAAGAAAAAGTGAAAGTAAAATAAAAGCTTTCATTTTTCATATTCTTAATAGATCTAATGTAACAATTTGTTCAAATTAATAATAGCATCAATGTATTTGATTATTTATGCTTTTATATATGAACATATAAATAGATATTTGCTTATGTATTAGTGAAATGAATAACAACAATAGAAAGGACGGAAGGGATATATTAGGATTATTTTGTTTGTATAAAGTACTTGAACTACCTATGAATCAGTATAGTGTTATTTGGAAGTGGACTTGGATTAGATGTAAATATATGTTGCAAATTCTAGGACAACCAGTAAAATAAGTTTTTTTAAAGTATAATTGATATACTAAGAAAGGGAAAAAACTAAATTATAAAAAATTCTAAATTAAAACTTCAAAAAGCAGAAAAAGGTGGAAGACAAAAATAGAATCAAAGAACAATAGCAACAAATAAAAAACAATAACAAATATTGTAGTATTAATCCAAATTTATCGACAATCACCTTAAATATCAATGATCTAAGTACATCAATTAAAAGACAGAAATTATCATAGCACATAAAGGAAACAAGACTCAACAATATGTTTTACACACACACACACACACACACACACACACACACACACAAACCTGCTCTAAATAAAGACACATACAGCATTATAACATGAATGAAAAAAATTTAATTCCCAGCTAGGGTCAATGTGTGAAATTTGCAGTCTTCCCATGTTGTGTGTGTTTTCTCCAGGTACTTCAATTTCATCCCACATCTCAAAGATGTACACATTGGATTAATAGTTGTGTTTAAATTGTCTCAGTCTGAGTGAATGTGGGTCTGTGGGTCTATACCTAACAATGGCAATTGACATATTTGTTTGATGCTGACATAAAATATTCACCAAGATAGATCACATTCTGGGAATTAACACACTTTAACAAATTTAAAAGAATAAAAGTCATGCAATATCTGCTTTCAGAACACAATAGAATTTACCTAGAAATTAAATATAGAAAGATATCTGGAAAATCTCAAAATACTTGGAGATTAAAGAACACACTTTCAAATAACACAAGTCAAAGAATAAATCTCAAGAGAAAAACAAAATTTTGAACTAAATGAAAATGAAAATAGAATTTATCAAAATATGTGTGATATTCCTTAACACATTCTATAAGGCCAGTATTACTCTAAAATCAAAACCAGATAAAGACATCACTGAAAAAAACCCTACATATTAATATTTCTTATAAATGTAGATGAGAAAATACTCAACAAAATATTTGTAAATACAACAATGTATAAAAAGAATTACACATCATAAGCAAGTTGGACTTTTCCAGTTATGCAAAGCCAAGATATATTGAAAATCAATTAATGTAATTCATCACCGCAACAGGCTAAAGAAAAATTCCATGATCATATCAAGAGATGCAGAAAAACACCCATTTGTGATAAAAATTCTCAGTAAACTAAGGATCAGGGAACCATCTCAACTTGATAAAGAACATCAATATAAAACTTAGAGCCAACACCATACATAATGATAAGAAACCTGAAGCTTTTTCACTATAATTAGATACAGGGCAAGAATTTCTCTTCTCATTACTCCTTTTTAATATCTTATAGAAGGTCTGGTAATGAATTAAGACAAAAAAAGGAAAACAGTTATATACAATTAGAATGAATAAATAAACTGTCTTTGTTCAAAGGTGACATAATCATTTTTGTAGAAAATTCAAAAAATTAACAGAAAAAAACTTTGAAGCTAATGAGTGATTAATACTACAGTTGTTGCATAAAAAGTTCATATACAAAAGTCAACTATTTTTTTATATGCCAGCAATTCACAACTGGAATTTGAAATTAAAAACATTATTATTTATATTAGCATGCCCCAAAATGGAATGCTTAGATGTACTTCCAACAAGATATATATAAGATCCATATGAGAAAAACTACACACAAAAAATTAAGTTAATAGAGAAATATTCTATATTAATGAACAAGAAGACTTAATATTTTCAAATTTCAGTTATTTCCATCTTGATATATAGATTCAACATAATCCTAATCATGATCCCAGCAACTTATTTTGTGGATATTGACAATCTGATTCTAAAGTTTTTATGGAGAGACAAAAGACCCAGAACAACCAATACAATATTGAAGGAGAAGAACAAAGTTCTAGGACTGAAATATCCAACTTCGAGACTTACTGTAAAACTGCTGTAATCAAGACAGTTTTCTATTGGTGAAAGAACAAATAGATCAATGGAAAAAAATTTAAAGCCCAGAATTAGACCAACATACAGTCAAATAATCTTTGATAATAAAGCAAAGGTACTTTTTTTCAACAAACAGTACTGAAATAACTGGACGTCCATAAGCAAAAAAAATGAATCTAGGCACATAACTTATACCCTTCCCCAAAATTAACTCATAATAGACATAGACTTAAAAGTAAGATGTGAGACTATAAAACTCCTAGAAGATAATGTAGAAGAAAATGTAGATGACCATGGGTATGGTAATGACTTTTTACATACAACAAGAAAGTCAAGATTCATGAAAGATATAATTGATGTTAGACTTTCTTAATTTTTTTTAAATTTTCTGTTTTGTGAAAGACAATGTAAAGAAAATAAGAAAAACTTTAGACCTAGATAAAATATTTATAAAAGATGCATCTGATAAAAGACTATTATCCAAATATACAAAGACACTTAGAACTCAACAATAAGAAAACAAACAATCTGACTTTAAAAATGAGCCAAAGACCTTAACATACACTTCATTAAAGAATATATATGGATGGCAAGAAGTATATGAAAAAGTGTTTAGCATCATATGTCATTAAAGAATTGTAAATTAAAGTAAGAATGAGATGCCACTATACACCTATTAGGATACCCAAAATCCAAAAACACTGAGAAACCAGAATTGTTCCTAGTGAGAATGTGAAATGAGTCAGCCACTTGGGAAGACAGTTTGGCAGTTTCTCAAAACAAAACACCCTTACCATACAATTTAGCATTTATATTCTTTGGTATTTACTTAAATCAATTAAAAATCTGTGTCTCCACAAAAGTCTGCACATGGATGTTTATAGGAGCTTTGTTGATAATTGCCAAAACTTGGAAACAGATAAGATGTCAAGTAAGGTGAGTGGATAATTCACTGTGGTATATTCAGTGAATTATCTCAGCTCTACAAAGAAATGAGCTACCAAACCATGAAAATACATGGAGAAAACTTAAATGCATATTATGAAGCAAGGAAGCCAATCTGAAATGGTTACATACTATATGACTTTAACTATATGGCATTCTGGCAAAGGCAAAACTACAGCAATATTAAAAAGGGCACTGATTGCTAGGAATTATGGGAGTGCGAGGAATAAATAGAGCACAGCGGGGTTTTTGGACAGTGAAACTATACTACAATGGTGGATACGTAGCAATATACATTTGTCCAAACCCATAGAATGTGTAACAACAAGAGTGAACCCTAATGTAAACTATGGACTTTGGATGACAATTATATGTTATGTATGTTCACTGATAGTAGCAAATGTACTACTGTGGTTTAGGATGTTGATACTGGAGGCGATAGTGCATGTGGAGGATAGGAATTATGTGGGAATTCCCTGTACTTTAAGTTTTTTTTCTGTGAACCTAAAACTGTTTTAAAAAAATAAAAAATATTAATTTTTAAGAATGCATAGATGCTTACATTAATGATAGAATGATTAAGTAAATATTTGATTATTTAGCCACAAAATGAAAGTTTTAAAAACATTTCTATGCTTTCTAAATTTTCTTAAAATGAGGATATATTATTTTAACAAAGAAAAAAAATTACATAAGAAACCCTCTCCTAGCTTTAAGATAAGCCTCACATAGTCTACCTGAAATAGTCACAGATCTTAGTTATTCTTTATCTTATCTTGTTAAGTCTTCTTCATAGCACATATTATCAGAAATTATTTTAGAGTTCTGGTCAAGATGTCAGATTAAGTAAATGCTCTGTTTGCCTCCTCTTGTTTAATAATCACATTAAAATTACAACAAGATTATAGAACAGTCAACCTGAAGAACCATCTGAAGACTACCTGAACAGAACTTCTTTAACTAAGGACATAAGGAAGAGGCCGCATTGAGACTGATGAGTGACAGAGACACTAAACAGGCTGGCTGCCCATGCACATTTGGTGGTTGAGCATAGGAAAAAATAGCTGAGCAGCAGAGGTTCCCACCCCAGAGAAGCAAGGGGGCCCAGCTCCACACCAGGGCTTCACAGGCCAGAGTTCCTGTGCTGGAAAGAGGCTGTGAAAATCAGCAGAGACTCTAATTGTCCAGGTGAGATGGAAATCAGCTGGAAACCCTTGAAATGTGTATACACAGAGTCACTTGCTCATAGGCAATCACCCTAGGTTCCAGCAGAGGGACAGCAGCTTGAGAGGTGCCAGAGACATACAGAGAAAGACTGAGTTGTATGCCTTCAGGGTGAGGGCTGGAGGGACAGCCTCCTTTGTCCCTTAGTTGAGCCCTCATCCTGTATAGTCTATAGGTGGGCACCATCTTGCCTGTGTTGAGCCCTCCCTCATACAACCAAATCTGAATTTAGATTGTCCTGGTGAACTCTGCTTGCTCCACCCTAGTGACTCCCTGAGATCCTGCCCCACCCAGCTCACACATTGCTAGAAACATTTTGGTGGCTGGGCAACCAACCCCATCCAGAGCTCTCAGCAGCAATCAATGGGCCTCGCTCATGCACCATTGGAGTCAACTTTGGTGGTGGGAAACTAGCCCCAATCCTAGCAGCAGTAGTTTTAAAATAAATCTTGGTGGTCTGCATGCTCATGGTGGGCAGTGGTTGGCCTCAGTGTGATCTGAGACTTTGTAAGTGGCCACAAGCTCAGCACTGGCACCAAATTTGAATCTGCACTAACCTAGGAAACATAACTTGCCTAATTCTGGTGACTTCCTAAGACCTCACTTCACCCATCTCCTGTACTACCCGAGGCTCTTTCAGCTGCTGAGGCTTACAATCAGCCAGCAGGCAGCCTCAAGCCTTCGGGTACCCTGAGCCTTTTGTTGAGCTCCCCGAGGCCTGGTACTGGTGGCATCTGGCCTTAGTTCACAATGTTGCTCCTCTCACGTGCCTCCAGGTCCAGCACAAGCAGTGACCAACTAAGGATAGTCTTGTAACTTCTACCAGGTAGTGGCTGACCTTGGGTGCCCATCCTGAGAAGCCCAGGACTACCACATCTGGAGGCTGGATGACAACAAAACAGAGCAACACCTTATTAGCTTCACAAGCAGCATACTCAAAGGGTCATCTTAACAGGAGAGCCTGCTAGGGAAAATCCCACCCACTCCATGGGGTTAATGCCCACACAGCAGCTTATATACTGTGGGCATAGCCAATTCTCACAGCCAGTCAGCCTGAGTCAATCCCACTCACTGATGTGTCAAAGCAATCAAGATTCAACTACAACAGGAGGATTCAACTACAACACAAAACCCATACAAAGGACACCCCTGGAGCACCTAATGTAAGTGATCTGTGATACTGTGCCACTGGGTCACACAGGGCACCTACTACATAAGGCCACCTGACAAAGACTGAATTTTATATACCAATAATGAACTATCAGAAAGAGATATTAAAGAAATATTTACATTTACAATTGTATCTAAAAAATAACACATCAAACTAAAAAGCTTCTGTACAGCAAAAGAAACCAACAAAGTAAAGAGAAAACCACCTGAATGGAAAAATATATCTGCAAGCAACACCTCCAATAAGTCTTAACATCCAAAATATACAAAGAACTCAATAACAAAACAAACAAACAAACAAACAAACAACAATCTAATTAAAAAATGGGCAAAGGACCTGAACAGATACCTATCCCAAGAAGACATACAAATGGCCAACAAACATATGAAAGAATCCTCAATGTCACTAGCTTTTAAGGAAATGCAAATCAAAACCACAATAAAATACCATCTCACACCTGTCAGAATAGCTGTTATCAACAGGACAAGTAATAACAATTGTTAGAGAGGATCCATAGAAAAAGGAGCCCTCATACACTGCTGGTGGAACTGCAAATTGGTATAGCCACTATGAAAAACAGTATGGAGGTTCCTCAGAAAACTAAGAATGGATCTACCACATGATCCAGCAATCCTTCTACTGGGTCATTACCTCCAAAGACTTGAAAACATAAATCCAAAAAGATATTTGCACATCAATGGTCATAGCAGCACTGTTCACAGTGGCCAGGACATGGAAGCAACCGAAGTGTCCTACTATAAATAACTAGATAAAGAAGCTGTGATGGAATATTATTAAGCCATAAAAAGAGATGAAATACCTCCGTTTGCAACAACATAGATGGACTTTAAGATAATCATGCTAAGTGAAATAAACCAGACAGAAAATGTTGAAAATCACATGATATCACTTATATGTGGGATATAAACCTCAAAGCAACAAAGGAACAGGACAGAGACTTATGGACATAGACAACAATAGACTATTGGTTACCAAAGGGTAAGGGTAAGGGAATAGCGGGGAGGGGGAAAGAAGATGGGGATATGTGGTGACAGAAAGAAATGTAACTATGGGTGGTGAATACACAATGCAATATATATATATATAAATTGTACACCTGAAACTGGATTTCATTAATCAATGTCACCATAATAAAATTAAAAAATAATAATACCTAGGAATAAATATAATGGACGTAAAAACCTGTACTCAGAAAATTGTAAGACAATGAAGAAAAAAATTAAAAAATGATACAAGTATATTGAAGTATATACTGTGTTCATTGATAGGAAGAATTAACATCACGAAAATGACCAAAGTAATCTATAAAATTCATATAAAAATACCAATGGCATATTTTACAGAACTAGAACAAATAATCCTAAAATATATACGGAACCATAAAAGACCCTGAATAGTCATAGCAAACTTGAGAAAGATTAACAAAGTTTGAAGTATTATGCTACTTCATATCAAACTTACTACAAGGCCATAGTAATCAAAACAGCATGATACTGCCATAAAAAACAAACACATAGGTCAAGGAGACAGAATAGAGAGCCCAGAAATAAACCTATACCTAGATGGTCATTTAATTTATGACAAAGAAGTCAAAAATATACAATGGAGCAAAGGCCATCTATTCACTAAATAATTAGAGGAAAACTGGAAAGATACAAGGAAAAAAAACGAAACTGGACCACCTTCTTACATAATACAAAGAATAAGCTCAAAATGGATTAAAGACTTAAATGTAAAACTTGAAACTATAATATTCCTAGAAGAAACCGTAGCCAGTAAACTCTCTGACATTGCTCTTAGCAATATTTTTTTCTGATATATTTTCTCAGGCAAACAAGCAAACAAAAGTATTACAACAAATGGGCTTACATCAAACTAAAATGTTGTTACCCAGAAAAGGACACCATCATCAAAACAAAAAGACAATCCACTGAATGGAAGAAGATATTTGCCCAAAATACATCTGATAAAAAGGTTACTATACAAAATTTATACAAAATGCATATACCACAACACACACACACACACACACACACACACACACACACACACACACACACACAAAATCTAATTAAAAAATGGGCAGAGGACGTGAATAGGCATTATTCAAAGAGGGCTTAATAGGAGGAAAAAAAATGGCATAGAAGATAGAGGCTCTGTTCATCCCTCTGGCAACCAAATAAAAAATTGTGACAGAAACAGGGAGCAGCAGCAAGAAAAAATTACCTGGGATCTTGATGAACGAGCCGTACAAATAGAGACGAATCCAAGAAATCATCCTGCAATGGCAGAATGTAGGATGGGGAGAGGTCATGGGGCTGCCTGATCTAGAGCAGCTGAGTAAGATGAAGACTGGCAGAGGCAGCAGCAGATGCCTTTTAATGGGCCACGAGTGGATTTTCATAGGGATGAATCTGTTTGCTCTGAGCACTAGTGTCGATTTAGCTGCACACAGCAGGCACCAGAGACTTACAAGGAGACATTGTCGGACTGAGGGCCAAGGTGAGACTTACTCTGTTCAGAAGTGCTAGAGGTATCCATTGGTCCCTGTTGAACCCTCCTCCTCCCAATGCACCAAACACAGCACTGTCATAGCCATGATGTCATCGAACTGGATAACACAGGTCGCTCCACCCAGATTTCTGGAAACCACACCTCCCCCAACTTGTGGTCCCACCCAAGCCACACCCAGGTATCTCCTTTCGATGAATTTTTAGGAAGTATAGATAAATTCAGTGAGAACTTCAACAAAGAGATTTTTTTAAAAAAACATAAAAATGGAAATGGAAATTATAAAAGAGAACCAGTCTGAAATGAAGAACACATTATCTGAGATGAGAAGTATATTAAATGGAATAAACAAAGGAATAAACAAAGTGAATAAAGAAGATTAAATGCCCTATCTAGAGAATGGGAAAGCCAAAGACACTCAATCAGAATGGCAAGAGATAAAACACCAAGACTATAAAAATAATTTAAGGAGCACATGGAATGCTATTAAAGGTCCAAATATACATCTGAAGTTGAAAAGCTGTTTGAAGAAATAATGATGGAAAACTTCCCTAACCTAGTGAAAGAAATGGACATAAAACCTCAGGAAGCTCAGAGAATCCCCAAAATCAGGGATCCAAAGAGGCCCACACCAAGACACATCATAATTAAAATGCCAAAGCTTAGATACAAAGAGAGAATCTTAAAAGCAGCAAGAGAAAAACGGATAGTTACCTATAAAGGAACACTCATAAGACTGGCAGCTGATTTTTTAAATGAAATTATGCAGGACAAAAGGGCTTGGCACAAAATATTCGATGTGGTGAAGACCCAGGATCTACAATCAAGAGTACTTTATCCAGCAAAGCTATAATTTAGAGTCAAAGAACAAATAAAGAGCTTCCCAGACAAAAATAAGCTAAAGGAATTTGTCACCACCAACCCAGTATTACAAGAAATGTTGAAGGAACTTCTTTAAGAAGAAAAAATATGCATCAAAAATAGGAATAAAGAATGGTAACAACTATATTCTTATGAATAAGTACCTTAAATGGAAAAGAATTAAGTGTCCCAACCAAAAGATAGAGTGACTGAATGGATAAAATAACACAACTCCTGCATATCTTGCCTACAAGACACTCACTTCAGATTAAAAGACATGTTGTGACCGGAATAACCAGACTCAACCTGAGTGCTCTGATATTAGAGGCAGTTATTAGCCGGCGGCTGTCCTTCCAAAGGAGCAGCCCCGAAACATAAAGATACAAGGGTTTTAAACCCAAAATCTCATTCTTCATCCTGTCTAAATCACAAAGGTTTAATATTTCTTCTATTCTCTACCTGTCAACCTAAAGGTGGGTTGTGCAAGCGGGGGTCCAGAAGCAGAAAGTGTACTGTTAAAATGTTAGGTTCCCATGGGTAACTGTTAGGTTCCCATGGGCAACTGTTAGGTTCCCATGGGCAACTGTTAGGTTTCCAGGAGTAATAGTCAAACAATAACTTTTCAAGCAAGCAGGTATCCAGAAGCGAGACATGGCGATTAGCATGTAGGCTCTTAACCTTAACCTATTACTACATCTTTGTGACCCTTTCAGTAGCACGTCATCACAGACACAGACAGACTAAAAGGAGATGAAAAAATATATTACTTTGATGGACGCAGAAGGTATTTAAGTCAGACAGAGAAAGATAAATACTGTATAATTTTGCTTATATGTGAAATCTAAGGAATAAAAAGAACAAACTAACCAAAAACAGACTCACAAATATAATGGACAATTTGGTGATGGACAGAGGGGAGGGGAGTTTGGTGGGCTGGGAGAATGGGGTGACAGGTTAAAAAAGTACAAATTAGTAGCTAATGGATGGTCATGGGAATGGGGAGCAAAACATAGGCAATGCAGTTTACATTAATACTTTGGCTAGATGGAGGGTCAGGGAAGGAAGAGAGCAATTGTGGGGATCATTTTATAAACTATATAAATGTCTAACCAATGTACTGTATACTTAAAAATAATTAAAATACATAATTTTTTTAAAAAGAGAACATAAAAATGCCAATAGACATATAAAAAGTGCTCAATGTCACTAATCATTAGAGAAATGCAACTTAAAACCACAATGATATATTACCTTATACCTGTTGGGATGGCTATCACCAAAACATCAACAAATGACAGGTATTGGCAAGGTGTGGAGAAAAGGGATCCCTCATGCACTGTTGGTGGGATTGAAAATTGGTGTAGTCACTATGAAAAACAGTTTGGAGTTTTCTCAAAAAATTAAAAATAGAACTACCTTGTGACCCAGCCTTTCTATTTCTGGATATTTATCCCCCCAAAAAACAAAACATTAATTCTAAAAGGCATGTATACCCCTATATTCACTATTTACAATAGCCAAGTTATGGAAGCAACCTAAGTGCCCATCAACAGATGATTGAGACAAAAAGTGTGATACATATATACAATGGAATATCACTCAACCATAAAAATAATGACATCTTATCATATACAATGACATGGATGGACCTAGAAGGTATTATGCTGAGTGAAATAAGTCAGACAGAAAAAAAAATACCATATGCTTTCACTTATATGTGGAATCTAAAGAACAAAGTAAATGAACAAACAATACAGAAACAGACACATAGTTAGAAAAAATTGGTGATTGCCTGATGGGAGGAGTGTTGGGGGTTGTGTGCAAAATGTGAAGGGATTAAGAGTACAAATTCATAGTTACAAAATAGTCATAAGAATGTGAAGTACAGCATAGGAATGTAGTCAATAATATTGTAATTATATATAGTGCCAGGTGGGTATCATACTAATTGAAGGGAAACACTTCATAAATTATATAAATGTCTAACCACTATGCTATACATCTGAAACTAATTTAAAATAATATTCAATGTCAACTCTAATTGAAAAACAAAAATTAATAAAAAAATATTTTTTGTTAACTTGCTAATTATTTTTGTCTCCCACCTCTACTGGAGTATAAACTCCATTAGACTGAAGACTTTAAACTTTTTGTTCAATGTGTTTCCAGATGCTAAAGCAGAATGGGCACAAATCTGATATCCTTTCCACTAGACCACTTGATATCTCATAAAACAACTTCATCTCATTTCAAGTTCTTAGCTACTAGTTCATGGAAAATATATCACCTGATCTTATTTTAATCAAACTAAAGTCTTCTATTAAATGACATAGAATATAAATGAGGATATTTAATGTTCCAGAATAAGTATCTTTATCCCAAAGCTATGTCTTATTCAATATTTAATAGCTTTAGATTGTACTTCTGGATTATTTTTCCCTATTTTAAAAAGCATTTGTGTCTACTATGTGCCTGGTGCATGAATGGTTTCTTTCCTTAAGGAGACTAGAGAAGGTAAATGTTTTCCTATTGTATTGCTACGAAGACTAAAGAAAATAATGTTTGATTAAAAACTTATAAACAAACAAAAAAAGTGGGCATATAGTAATTGTTTATTAAAAAAATAATGAATTTTCTGCTCACTTAGCATATTCTCTCATAATTATAATTGATATGTACTTTTTCCTCCATGATCTTGTCCACTTAAATATATGTTCCATGAAAGCTGGGGCTATGCCATCTTCATTCTTCATACTTCCCAAAGTACTATACTTGATCCACAGTAGACACTCATTAAATTGTTGCCCTGAATAAACAAATGAAGAATGAATGAATTTAGTCTGATTACTAATGCCCCACACTGTTTTCCTTATACATTTATGCCTAAATTCATTCTTTGACAAGTTAATAGAAATTCTAAGGTTAAGAAGGGTTCTGCAGTCAGACGAACTTAATGACTCTTGGTTTAAAGAAGTTTAAAATTGCAGTTGACTTCCTGCTTTGGGAGACTTTAATGTAATGGTGTATTGTTAATCACCAAAGGTAGATAGAGCATGTCAGGTAATTCATCCTCTGTGATAGGCAGTCTATTAGATTACAGAATAGTCATCCTATCTCAGTATAAAATTAATTTCTTTTGTTTATTATCCTAATAATTAAACCTTATTGAGTTTTTAATGTGATTTTTAGGAGATGTCTTTATATCAGCTAAGAAAAAAAGAGATTAACTACATTCTTCAGCTTTCCATCATGGTATTTGTCAACTAATGACCCATTTTGTCCTTTGGGCTTAAGGTGTGTGCCTTCCCAAGCTGCCTCTGGCTGCAGACTTTTACTTCAAATCTGTTTTTCATTTGTATAATCTGGGTAATAATAATTTTCCACATTTACTGTGAAGAGTAAACTTATGCAATGGAATAGTACACATTTATAATGAAAAAATTGTGATTTTTCTTCCTGTTCAGTTTTTTTAGGGACAATTTACGTAGTGGTGCAGAGGTAAGATCAGGTCTGTGGAAAAGTCTCTAAATAGAATCCACCAGCAACCACCCCTTAGCAGTACACGGTCTTTCTGTCATATTCTTACCAATTTCATGATAACCTTACCCACATCTAGCCTTCAGTTTAGAAGCATGCACAAAAGCTCTGGAGTATCCACTCATTTCCAAGTGGGAATTACACACCAAAAGACAGTATCTTTACACTTCTTTACTGTTACCATGTCCGGATATAATCTTACTCCATGACCCTCCCCATCATGTCTTCTAATTATCATCTGCAAATGAACAATATACAGCTTCCTTCAAGAATCAACTCTCTTTCAGAAATAAAACACTTAAAAGGATTATAGGTTTTCACTTAAAATAGATCATTTAAATGAAGCAAGCTAAATGATTAAACTTTCCTATTAAGAACAAACTGAAAAAAATTTTAAAATTTGTATTGCGGTCACTAAATAATTATTATAATTTTGCACACACTCATATCTATCTAGGCATTTTCTTTTAAAAAACAATATGAAGAAATGCAGTAGACTCAGTGAAAACTCAATATAATATTTTTTTTTATTATGACAGTGGAACATTCTCCATATATGCACAAAACCCATGTAGCTTCCCTGTCTATGTAACTGTCAGAATTAAAACTCTACTTCCATAATAAGCATTGTAAGCATGGACAACCTGAATGTCAGTTTGTTAACCTAAAAAATGGATATAATAATATACTTTATGTCAAAGATTAAACAAATTTAATGATATAATTATAACAATGTCTGCAACATAATACATTTAGCATTATTATTATTTTCCCATCAAAAACTCAACAGTGGTAAATAGATAGAGGATTTCAATTGATTTAATACTCATTACATTTCCCTATGATTCATAGATCCTTCACCTGCTACAAGAATATCAAGTACAAATAAATAAACCACAGTTACCTGAACAGCAGGAGAGCATCAAATCACCATGGATTAAAGTCCTTCTTCTGCCACTTAATAACTATATGATTTAGGAAAAGTAACTTAATTATTTCATCCCACAATTTTCTTATGTTGAAACTGTTATTAATATTATTTCATTGGATTACTATGAAAATTAAATAAGAAGGTGTATGCAAAGGTATCTAGCATAGGGCACAGCCCATGGAATCCATAGATAACTTTATGCAGAATCCCAAGCAGTTACTCTACCAATACATACCTGAATAAGTCCTCCATCTTCCAAATCCCTTCTCCTTATTCAAAATAGGTCAAGAAGCTAATAACAACTTTTATAAAAAGTCACCACTCATCAGTCTTGTGTATTGTCCTAGTTTGGCTTATTCAGAGTCCAGAATGAAGAAAAAAAAGAAGCAGAAAATGATGATTTCTGAGACAAGTGAAAGGAGCTACAGCAGAATGAACAGGGAAAACACACACACACACACACACACACACACACACACACACACACATACACACAAAACAAGACAAACAGCAGTTCAGCAAAAGAAAATTTAGAGAAAAGCTCAGCTGATTTTGCTGAGTTGACTCTGAGAAAGCCAAGCTCAGAATCGACAGTTTGTCAAAACTTATCCTGTCTTGCATATTCTTGCCCCCAGTTCTATTTGAACTCTCTTCATCCTTCATATTTTAAATTAAATATTACTTCAAAGACTTTTCAAATCTTCCTTTGAAAAGCAGCTTCCTCTTGATAGTACTTTCAATTTTCTACTTGTTTACCTTTTGTCTCTCTGAAGAAGACATATGCAGCATGAGGGGAAGGAGCTAATTGTTTCAAATCCTCAGCATCTAGTAAGTACCTCGAGAAGGTATATTGATTAATGGAGTGATTACTCTTATATGAAGTTGGCATGCATTAATTTGCTGATTGATTAATTTAATCTTTTCATTAATACTCTGTGGTAGAATTATTATCTCCATTTTTGATGAAGTCGTGACTCAAAAGTTTGGATGATTGCCCTTACAATGTGCTGCAGTGAAGTGAGCATAGCCACAGTTCCAAGGAACACGTTGGGTGGTGCCATCAAACCTACATGGCTCTAGAATGAGGGGGCATTGGTCCCACATGAAACTGGGAGGAGGGTTGTTTTTCACACATGGCTTAAATACCATTTGCAAATATTAAATGTGAAAATGTGAGGGAAGTGATCTTACTAGTTGTTCCTCTTCAGTCTTCTTGGTGGATGCTTATCCTTCTCTCTAAACTTTTAATGGTAGAGATTTTTAGGGTTGGTACTTGGATGTCTTCTGCTCTTCATCCACACTTAGTTACTCCAGTCTCTGGCTTTTATAATATCTATATGTTTGATAACTTCCAAATGTATCAATCACCAGCCTGGCCTTCTCTGAATTGATGAGTCTTGTATTAGACTATCCACTCAGTATCTTCACTTGTACACCTAAGAAAAATCTCACAATAAACTCAAAATCTTCCCCATATCAGGTTGAAGACAACTCTGTATATCCAGTTGTGAAAATTATCTTGGCATTATTGGCTTCCCTCCTTCTCTCACACTTGACATATAGTTAATTAACAAGTTTCATTAAATCTACCCTTGAAATATACCCAGAATCAAATCACATCTCACCACCTTTTCCTCCACCATGTCATCTAAGCCACCAGTAAATCTTGCCTGAATGGCTATAAAAGATTTACCTAGTTCTACTCTTGTTCTCTTATCTCCTAAAATTTATTTTCAGTTTAGTAGTCACACTAGTACTATTAAAACATGTCAGATCATATTACTTCTCTGTTCGCAATTTGGCAATGGCTCCCATAATTCTCAGATAAAATTAAGTCTTTTCAGTGACTTATAAAGCCCTATATTATCAGGTCCCCATAACTTCTCTGACCTCCAATCCCACGGATCTCCCCCCAAATCACTCTTCTTGGTTTTCTTGATGTTCTTTGAACTCTCCTGACATGTTCTAGTTTTACAGTCTATGCTCTTATCTAACTGTCTTTTTGCATGAAACTGCCTTTAAATCTTCTTCTAATCTCACTTTTTCAATGAAGCATGACTTGACCCCCTCATTTACTGTTCCAACTTTCACCTCACATCATCATCTAGTTTTCCCTGCTTTATTTTTTTCATAATCTATGTCATATTTTAATGTAAAAATCTAATTTATCATGTTTATTATTTGTTGTCTGTCTCCTCCCACTAGAATATATGATGAAAGAGGGCATGAAACTTAAATAACTTAAACTTTATAACTTGAATAACTAAATTTAAATAAACTGATGATTTTTTATTTTATTCACAAAGTATCCCAAATACCTAGAATAGTAAATTGTAGGTACTCACTAAATGTGTGTTAAATGGTCAACATTACATTTTATAATCTACTCTTTAAAAAATATCTAAGCTACCTCTCAATCTTCTTAAGTTTACTGGATTTATGACCAGTTTTAGGCAAAGAAGATAAATTGGTTTCTAAATTTTTATTCTACATAAAAGAAAGACTTGAGGACAGACGGAATGAGAAAATTGAAGGTGAGAATAATAAATGAAAAGGCTGAGACAGAAGGCAAAGGAAAAATTAGAATCCAGGGAGAAAAGATAGACAAGTATAAATAAGAAACTAGGAGAGTAAGTATAAAAAGAAATCTTAAGTATTAGATGAATACCATCAGAAAAATAAAATGCCATTGAGATTAAAAGTGAAATTAAACAAAATATGTTTCAGTGCTCAGTCTAGTGTTCAAAAATCTCTTTTATCATGAAAGAAACAGGCTTGATTTTTCATCACTCATGATCCTAAGAAAAATAATTATTTATTTTATTTAATAAGAAGTTGTCCTCAGAGTAAAATATTATTAATCTTATGTTATTTAAAAGCTTCTTTAGACACAATATCATGGTTATATTTATTCACATATTGATACTTTCCATGCTCTTCATTTCTTTGCATAGATCTATATTTCCAGATGATATCATTTCTTCTTTATGAAGAATTTTCTTTAACTTTTCTTGTACTGTAGGTCTGCTGGTAACAAATTTTTTCATTGACAAGTTTGATTTCCTTTTCAGTACTTTAAAGATGGTGATTCACTGTCCCTTTGCTTGCATTGTTCAAAAAAAAAGTCTGATGTCATTCTTATCTTTGCTCTCTGTGTGTAATATCTTTCTTTTCTCATGCTGTATTAAAGACGTTTCTATTTATCACTGATTTCAAGAATTCATAAATAGAAATATTATGATTTCATAATTCTTTCTAAATTACACATTTTCTTTTTTATTAATGCATGGACTCACTGACTTTTAATGTTGCAAGGGATATAAAAGTATACTAAATTCAAGTTCTTTACTTTTATGAATAAAAGTAAAAACCCAGAATAAAAATCTGCAAGTGTTCATGCAATTTATAAATGTAAAGAAGACTTGAGGAAAAACAAATCTGTAATGCAAAGATTATATAAATATATAGATTAGATAGATAGATAGATAGATAGATAGATAGATAGATAGATAGATGATAGACAGATAGATAGATAGAAAATGGTAGGCTGAAGATGTTGGCAGAATATCAATTTAAATCTTCCCAATAAGCAACTAGAAATCTTAGAATAAAATGAAGTCTGTGTCAATTATATAGATCTTGTCTCATTTCCCTGGAGGTGAGAGTGGGAGATCCATGTCAATACAAAAAATTAACCAAGAGGAACGCTTACAACTGAGAAACAAATACAAAGTCTAAAGAGATGCCAGAAATGTAAGAAAAGAAGCAAGAGAATATAAAAATTGAGTAAAAATGTAGTGTCTACTAAAGAAAATGTTCCTTGAAAAAGTGGACGCTCTGTAGGACTTGTTGGAATTGTTCAAAGAGAAATAAGATAAAGACTGGAATAGTTATAATATAATTTAGTAGCTAACATTCATTAATGGCCTTCAAAATAATAGTTTTGTAGACAGATGGGAGTACAACTTTATTTTAAAGGGAGTCATAGGAAGTGAGAAATGACACCATTTGTTCAACAACACATATATGATGCTTACTGTCGTGCTATGAAAAATTTTAGGTATTTTGTTAGTTTTAAGTCATTTATTCCATCTTCATAAGTATCATCATTATCCCAACTTTTCAGTTAAGGAAACTGAGGCACTGACCAGTCAAGTACTTATTTAAGGTCATATAGCTCATAAGGTAGTATCAAGAGTCACATCTTTGTAGTCTTGCTCCAGAATCTATAGTTTTAACCATTATTTTACACCGACTCTGTGGGAAAAAAGGAAGCATAGATGAGTCCTTTTTATTGCCTTATATATTTGTTAGGGTAGAGTCTAATCAGAAGAGTTGGAAAATTGGGAGAAAGGGAAACAAGTATTACCAGAATGTTTGTGTTAATTTCTGATTGATGACAGATTAAAATTCCTAAAGAGAAACATCTCTGCTGATAATTAAGAATCCATAATTTTGGTTCCAGACCAAACTTTCATAAACTTATATGACCTTTGACAGGCCTTCACCTTTCTGAGTTAGAGTTTTCTCTTCTATTTAGTTATGGTAATTTTTAATATTAGCATATCAAGGTTATTTTCAGGTTTAAAAGTTGTAATTTATGTGAGAATGTTTTGTAAACTTGTAAGGAATACTCAAAAAAGGTATTTTGTAACAAAATAGAAAGAAAATATTCAGAAAAAAGGAACACAGAGACTCATTAATATTTGTGAAATAAATGAAAAAAAACTTATTATTTGGAGAAATGAGCATGCAGATAAAAAGTATAAGCTGAAAACAACAGGTTTTAAATAGAATTCTCTAAAAAAATAGAACTAATTTTTCCATTTTTATTTCACCATTCAGGTCAGTACATGTGTAGCCTAATTTGATATCAGGGAAAAAAATATACATAGGCCCTGGGATAGTGTAATTTATTAATTCATTTTAACAATTAATTTTTTTATATCATAGCATGTTGAAATAATTGGCAATATCTTTTACTCTTTTAAACTCGGTTTTAAAATTTTCTGAAGTTTAGGTAAATATCATAATTAAGCACTTTTAATGTATTTTAGAAACCTCAACATATAAAAATTATGTAAAGACCTTAGATAATAAAATACTCATCATTAAATTATAATAAATATTTGTCAGATATCTCCAACCCAGGCACAAAGAATTAAATAAAACATTTTAACAACAGTACTTATACTGTTGAGTAATATATATTATCTCTTAATAGTAAGGAATGTGGGATTTTACACTAGTGGAATTAGGTGAAAATTGAACTTTGACCCATTATTAACATTGGAAAGTAGCATATTTTAAAAGTGATTATAAAAATATCACAAAAGTATATATGAAGAGCAGGGGAAAATAATAAATTTAATGCTCTGTTTTTAAAGCCTAGTTGACACTGTTTCTTGTCTTCATCATTTTTACCTGATAAAATGTTTTAGTCTTTTCTCTCTGCAGAGAATACTTTGACCAGGCTCCTGTCTCTCTGAAAAGAGAAATCCCACAGTCCAAGTCTCCTCATGTTTTATATGTTCTTTTTCTGTGTGAAAAGACTTCAAGGGCTGGTGAGATCTTATACCTGAATCAAATGTACTTGTCTCTCACATGCAGGATGCAATCTAAACTATAGTATGGAAAAAAGTGAATGCATAAACAGACTGTATAGAATTATATCAACAGCTTCAATTGTTGGAGTACCATACTATTTAGCAGTTATTTGTTAAATAATTAGAAGTAGGTCTCATTTGGTTCTCAAAATCACCCTGCAAACTAAATAGTTATTTTAAAAATTTATTAATTACCGTTGGCATAAAATATTAGATTACTTTCAGCAGTAAAACATAGTGCTTGGTCATTTATATAACTTATGAAATGATCACGCTAATCAATCTAGTACCCACCTCACACCATACATAGTTATTACAATATTACTGACTATGTTACTTATGCTATACTTTATATCCCCATGACTATTTTGTAACTAACAATTTGTATTTCTTAATCCCTTCACCTTTTTCATTCCTAACCCCTCTTCCATCTGGCAACTAAAAAAATGTTCTCTGTATCTAAAATTTTGTTTTTCTTTTGCCTATTTTGTTATTTAGATTCCACATGTCAGTGAAATCATATGGCATTTGTCTTTCTGTCTGACCTACTTCACTCAGCCCAATACCCTCCAATACCCTCTTGGTCCATCCATGTTATTGCTGATGGCAAGACTTCATTCTTTTTTTTGTGGTTGAAAAGTATTTTATTGTATATGTGTACCAACTCTTTATCAATTGATCCATTGATAGAATCCCACGTTGCCTTTATATCTTGACAAATGTAAATAATGCTGCAATAAACATATGGATGCATTTATCCCTTCAGAGTAGTGTTTTAAGTTTCTTTAGATAAATACACAAAAGTGGAATTACTGTGTCCTTCTTTGTTTCTTGTTATAGTCTTTGTTTTAAAGTCTGTTTTGTTTGATATAGGTATTGCTATTCCAAATTTTTTGTTTTCATTTGTATTTTCATGTTTATTTTTAGTCTATTTGGGATCTAACATGGGTCTCTTGTAGGCAGCATATGTAAGGGTCTTGTTTTATTATTCATTCAATGGCCCTATTTTTTGATTGGAATATTTAACTCATTTACATCAAAGTAATCATTGATAGATATATAATTATTGCCATTTAATTGTCATCTTTTAAAATGTATTTTCTCCTCCCCCACTTTCCTCTCCTTCTTATTGTTCTTCAAGATAGTCTTCTAACATCTCTTGTAATACTGTCTTGATGATGATGAACTCCTTTAGCTTTTTCTTGTCTTAGAAACTCTATATCTGTCCTTTGATTCTAAATGATAGCTTTGTTGGGAGAGTAATCTTGGTTGTAGTTCCTGGTTAGCATCACTTTGAATATTTATTGCCAATCCCTTCTGGCCTGCAATGTCTCTCTTGAGAACTCAGCTAACAGTCTTGAGGGAGTTTTCTTGTAGATAACTAACCGTTTTACTCTTGCTGCTTTTAAGATTCTCTCTTTTTCTTTATTGGATGGGCCTCTCTGTGTTCATTTTGTTTGGGACTCTCTGGAATTTCTGGACTTGTATGTCTATTTTTTTTGCCATTTACAGAATGTTTTCATCATTTTTTTTCTTCAGATAGGTTTTTAATTCCTTGTTCTCTCTCTTCTCCTTCTGGTACCTCTATGATGTGAATATTGTTATGCTTGATGTTGTCCCAGAAGCCCCTTAGACTATCCTTATTTTGGGGAGTTCTTTTTTCTTGTTGCTCTTATGATTGGGTGTTTTCTGCTACACTGTATTCTAAATCATTGATTCAGTCCTCTGCTTTATCTTATCTACTGTTAAATTCTTCTAAATGTGTTCTTTATATCAGATATTCTATTCTTCATTTCTGACTGGTTCTTTTTTATGTTTTCATCTCCTTTTTTTATGTTTTCTATCTCTTCGTTGAAGTTCTCACTGAGTTCATCTTCTCTTCCTCTAAGTTCTTTGACCATCCTAATAATAAGTGTTTTGAACTCAGCATCTGTGAGATTGTTCGTCTTCATTTTCTTAGTTCTTTTTCTGGAGCTTTGTTCTGTTCTTTATCTTGGGACATTTCCTTGTCTCCCCATTTTGGCTGCCTCCCTGTGTTTGTTTCTATATATTAATTAAGGCCGCTATGTCTTAGTCGAGTGACCTTTTGTATTAGGTGTCCTGTGAGGCCCAGAGGCTCTGTCTCTCTAGCCACCTGAGCTGGGTGCTCCAGGTATGTGCTTTGTATGGGTTGTGTGTGCCCACCTGTTATAGTTGTGGCTTTGTTTTCATTTGCATATCAATGGAAGAGATTGACCTTCAGGTTGATTTGTTGTGAGGACTGACCAGTGACTATAGTGGAGGAGCTGTTGTTTAGGGGCTAATCTTATGAGAAGGATTCACTTTAGCAGGTCTTCAGTGCCTGTCCAGTTGGCTCCTTGGATATGGTGCCAGGTGGTACTCAGCTTGTCAGAAGTTAGTCACTGGGTATGTCAGCCCCAGAGTCTTCTAGGTGAAAACCCACTGCAGGCCAAGTTCAATTAAAGCCTGTGGCCACCTGGCAAGAGCCAATAAGCCTCAAGATTCCATGAACCAAGGCTGGCTGCCACTAGTGCCAGGCTTAGGGCTGCTGAGCAAGAGGTACGAGGCAACTGAGGTCAGATGCTGCTTGTTTGGATTTTGTGAAACTTTGAGAGATTTTAGAAAAGTCTGTAGCATGAGCCAAAGCAAGTCATTTATATGGAAAAGCCACTGGAATTTAGGTGAACCTGAAATTTGAATGGGTCTGAAATTCAGGTGGAATAGGGCTTCAGAAAAACACCAGGGTCCAGGCCACTTGTGGTAGCCAGGTGGATGGAGACTCAGATATGGCAGCTGCTTGCATCTGCTTGCTGGGAGTGGGGAGGGATCAACAAAGGAACAATGGCTTCTGCCAACACATCTGGGAGAAAGCTGCTCCTCCAGCCCTCATCCTGAAGCAAGGAAATTCAGTTCCTCCCTGTGTGTCCCTTGTGCCTTTCAAACTGCTGCCCTAGTGATGGAGCTCAGAGTGAGTAAGTCCATGAACTGACCCTTTAAGAAAAATCCTTAGACTCTAGGTATCCTCTGTCTCACTCAGCCACATTTTCAGCTCGTTTTCATACTCAGAAGTTGTAGGGACTTCTCAGCACAGGAACCTTGTGCTGGGAGCCTGGTGTCGGGCTGGGACCCTTCACTCCTCAGGGGTGACTTCTGCTGTTGAGATTTCTCTTTCGATTTTTAATCGCTACGTATGGTTGTGAGACCAGTCTGTTCCACATCTCTACCCCTCCTACCAGTCTCGAGGTGGCTTCTATATGTTCTTAGTTGTAGAGCTTCTCTTCAGCTAGACTTCAGGAGATTCTCAATGACAGTTGTTCTGTAGTTTTAGTAATAATTTTGATGTGATCATGAGAGGAGAAAAGCACAGTGTTTATCAATGCTGCCATATTGAACAAAAATTCCAAACTAAGTATTATTAAGACCATCATCCAAATGAAAAAATTAGGGCTCAATTATAAATAGGAGAATTTGTATTTACATTCTGACCTGTATGACACCCCTAACCTACTAAGAGTCAACCTGTATGTCTACTGCAGCCTGCATAAAGTTACAGTTCACATCAATAGTTGATTGCATGTGATTAGAAGTATTTTAACATAATTAATTTATTGATTTAGTAATTCATTAGCCTTTAAAAATATTTATCAGCCTAGCAAATCAAGAGAAGAAAGAAGATCTATAGTTTACCATTTTATTTTTGTGAACAGAAAGCTCTGGAAGCTTGCAATTTGCAGTTGGGTATAGTATTAAATCTTTGTAGAGAAGAATAATTAGCTAATATACTACTATTAACTATTATCAGAAAACTGTATGTTACTAGTTTCAAACTAGAGGACTTAGGGGGTTAATATTTGCAAAACTGAGTACAACTAAATAATATTATTTTGAGCTCTTTGAATTAAATTCTACCAAGTTTTACTTTTATAAATCTGAGGCATTATCAAAGGTGACTCACCAAGCAATGAAAAAATAAAAAGGATAACATAAGTGAATCATTCAAGTCAAAGAGAAGATTGTATGTTCATTTTCTGTGAAGTTAACCAAAGGAGTTTGGCCTGAAGCTTTTGCCTGTCTATGTGATGCTGGCAGAAAATACTTCCTTTTAATGCTTTTTGTTGTTGTTGTATCATTAACTATTGTTAGTTTATGTGATACTTTAAAAGAAGTTGAGGAGAGTACAGTGGTTTTTCTTTGTAGTGGTTGTTATTTTTTTCTATTGTTATTGCTTATAGACAGGTTATAGAAACTTGTTGAAGATATATATTTAACTATTTTATCCAATTCAATACATTTTCTAAAAAATTAAATGCTCTGAGAAAGACAATTTTTTAGACATTAAATGGATAACAGATTTAAGTTTCTTACCAATACAACAAGCCATCTGGACACTTTGGATCTTACATTGCAGGAAAGAAAACAGTGCAAAACTGAACTATTATTAAAAATGGTCCAGGTTTTCAGACATAAACTGGACACAAGTGTTGAGCAAAAATTTACCATAGGCTGCTCTTGTTTTCCCTTTACAAAAATGTTCCGATGCATTTTGGATTTTGAAAAATTGCACAGCTGGTTAGCAGAGATGCCATTACAACTCTCAGGAAGATTCACAAATTTCTATAATCAGTTCAATTGTTTTTGCTGCCTCTGGAACACAGCACTCTAAATGTCTCTGAACTATCATTATTCATGCCATCTGGCTCAATGTCAATGTGTTTGCCTGGAAGAGAAAGGGTCTCCAGAACAATAGTGATGGGTCCATTGATACCAGATGTTTTCTAAATGATCTGGTCATGTGGCCAAATACTGGACAAGTTTTTCTAACTAGCTCCAGTAAATAATTCTCTTTAATAAATCTCCAGTAATATATATTTGGAGTCACATATGAAATACTTAAAACTCTCCCTGACCTCTACAGTTTCAAGACCAGAAATCCTATTAGTGTTTTTTTAAGTTTTAATGATTACTCTTAGAATTATTTTTCTCACTTTTGTGTAAAATATCATAAAAAACTTTAGAGTCTGCTTTTATCATTTTGCCAATAATCCATGTGTTGAATAATTAACAGGCTATTATTAATCATATAATTATGATTAAATATACATTTATATGTATTACATACAGTTGGATCTCTCCTTTTTAGCCCATTATTTAAAAAGAATAAATAAATGTTTGAACATCTCTAAGATACAGAGAGCTTCATCTTACTCTTTCTTGCTCATGGTGACTCCATAATGGTTGTAACATAAAGTGGTCATAAGTATTTAGAAAATATGTTTTCAGAATTCCCATCCTCAATAAACCAATTTAATTTAGGCCACCTAGTAAGCAGCCCTGCATTTTGATATTATAAAAGTGTTTGCAATTAAGAGTAAAGCTAAAAGTAAAACAAATATTAACTGTCTGCACTCAAAAGGGGAATAGTTATTGTAGCCTCTGATTGTCAACCAGTAGCGTTATTAGCTACATTTAGAGAGAGATGCACTTCTTCTCATGATGAGATTTAAAAATGAAATATATTATAATCTTGAGGAGAGAATATGATTTACTCAAGGCTAACAAGTTATAGAGCTGAGAGCAGAATATTATTCTTTTTTCCACCACCTTGGTGAGCTTTAGGAAGAATACATAATTCCCTAACAAAGATGAGGTAGGTGTTTGTTCATTGCTTCACTCTGCCTAACCAATCTGCTTCATTGTGGAGAAAGTTGAACCAGTACATATTAAAATTTCTGGAGCTCACGTAATATCAGGAAAATTCTAATTAGAGAACAGATAATTTTTCTCTAATTGGAGATTATATGCTTTGTTAATAGGAGTTTTATCACTTAAAAAAGATTAAAAGTGTTTTAAAATTTAAGGAGAAAATATAAAAATATTAGAGTAGCTTTTATGATACAGACTGGAAATAGAAAAAGTACATGGGTATAAATGGAGTAATAAAGACTGGGAAGCCTTTCAAAGACTGGATGATTTTTATTCTCTCCCATGAATGTGATTTTTATTTAAATGCAAACATAGCTTCATGGGAATCATACATTCTTCCCCTGGCTAATTAGCATGCCTTCAACAGAACCATTAAAGTCTTTGTTTTTCACAGTGTTAGAATTATTTACGTCTCAATATCACAGTGTATATTTCAAAAAAATGTATTGAAAATCTCTTGGTTTAGGGAGATAATGATTCTTAAAAATTATCCTACTTATGGTGGAGAACATCTTGTACTCTAACCGTCATCTCCTGGCTTCCAGTTCTAATTAATAAAAGAAAGTTTAAACAGCCATGTCTTCACATATATATATTTTCCTCTTTTACACACATTGCACAAAAACATTTAAAAATTATCTGGAAGCCATTTAAAAGAATATTTTGTTATAGTAAATGGCTTAAATTGCTGTCAATATACCTTTTTACTCCCCCCTTTTTTTTAACTATGCTTCTCAAAATTATGGTTTTCACTTACTTGGTAATTTGCACTGCATACATATATGACAGAGATACATTTGTAACCAAGCTTCCCTCCTACTCACTAATAAGATCTTAGATAAACAGATTTTTAATACTTTACTATTTTAGTTAAATTCATTACAGTTTGGCCTCTAGCTAGTTATTAATTGTTTCATTACTTTTTTACGTTTTTCCTCCTTACCATACAGAATACATAAAATTCTTATTTTATAATTGAGCTTCCAAAAATTTTATCCAATTTTCCTTCTAATTTATACTGTCTTAGGGCTATTCTTTCATGTTATCAATTTACTCCCTATCTAATACTGTTCTGTTCTTAATGACACAGTTATTATCCCCCAATAAAAAACCATGATGTGCTGAGTGTTCCCAGTTTTCTCCAGAATGGACTGTTTTAAGTCCCATAAAATCTGTATTGATAAAGGCTGCAAAAAAGACTAGTGACAATGTAGCATATGCAGTCAATTCCTTCTAAGTAGGAAGTTTTCCATGAAACATCAGCTTCTTAATGTTGTATCCTGAGTACCAATGAGTATAGAATTATATTTCTAAGCAGCCCATGAGTTACCTATCAAAATACAAATGTAAAGTAAATACAACATGAAGCCAAAAGTAAATTAAATGATCACAGTTTGCTAAACTATCTCCCCCTGAAAGAGTGTCCACGGGTATAGAACTGAAGTAGATGCTTCTGACCAGACAAGCATAAGGCTGGAGAAATCTAATCATGTGTTCTGTCTATTCTGTTTCATAAAATTCTCAGGCTTCATACTTTTTATATGATAAATAGACCATGAGATAACCCTCAGTCATTTATGAGTGTCCCCACACCCTGAGAGAGGAACTCATCTTACTCTCAATTACTCACTTGGGTCTAAATGAACATGGGAGTGAGACATACCTGAGAAAGCAGGTTTTGCAATAACAACTAGACAAGAGGAGCTTCTACACCACTCTGAGCCAAGGCTATTTTCATACTGGGGCCCTTCATTGTCAACTACGTACACTATCCCCAGAAGTAGAAAACCTTTTCTGGCCACAACAGAAGATATCAAGATCTTATATGCAGCAGAGCTTCTGTCATTTAGACTTGGTCATCTATTTCAGCAGATGACCAGATGGTGGTCAGCAGTAGCAGGCATAGAATGGCAGAGATTTCAAGACGAGGGCTCTACCAGTGTCTGTTACTTTATACTTTTAGCCATGGAAACATTTAGCCTCATTTTTTTTCCTAAAATATTAGACTCAGGTTACACATATTCACAATATAAAGATAAAGATACCCCAGCTGGAAAAGAGGCAACTTTCTAGTCTGATTAGTTCTAATTGCTGGTAACCTAGTATTCAATCCTTAATCATGCATTTATGAGACCCTACTGTGTTCCAGACACTCATGCAGGTTCTATGAAAAACAGAACAGTATCACTGTTCTTCTGGAGTACATTTCACAGTGGATTATATAGCCAATAAATAAATAAAGTAAATACGTATTATCTTAGAGGATGTTAAGTTCTACGAACATATGGCAGGGTAATGGGCTAAGAAGTGAACTTGAGCAGAGGACAAGAGGAATGGGGCAACTGAAAATGGCCAGTAAAACCCTCTGTGTGCAGGCAACATAGAGCTGATATCTGATGAATGAAGAGACAGCAGCCATGGAAAGAAAATCAGATACAGTTCCAAGAGGATGATGCATAGTTCCTGAAGCAAGGCCAAGTAAATGCTATGGTGTAGACCATCTGCTCTATAAAATAGTCTATCAGACGTGCTATCAAGTTAACACACACACACACACACACACACACACACACACACACTCTCCTGCTAAGTTTTAATTTTAAAATCCATAGAAGATACAGAAACTGCCTGAATACAAAGTATATCAAACCTCTTCTTACCAACAGTATCTCTCTTTCTGTTGAATTTCCACAATTAGATATACAAAGAACACCTCTTTGTGGCTTCCAAGGAATTCACTGGTAGCTTAAGGAAGAATACCTTGTTTGGTGCTAACTGATAAAAAGGAGAGAGATTATGGTGTCTTTCTTTTGAGCCACAAACAACCTGTGTTCCCTTATAATCTTGATCTTCTGCAAAGTCTTCAACTGTCTTAAATTGTACAATCCATCTCTACTTGACAGGTATAAATGTTGTTGAATGTCATCATCAAGGGCTTTCAGGCATAATGATTTATCATACTTCTAATTTAAGAGACTTACAAATGTGAAAAATTTTGAAGGTGAGATATAGCACATCACAAATTTAAATAGATTCCAAGTTAACTTTTCAAGTTAAAAACATAATTTAGAAATTTTTAAATATTCTATTAGAAAAAAATTTAATTTCTAATTGTAAAACAATCATTCAAAACTTGAGAGTTTTTTTTACAAAGCATGCATAACTACAGTGCCAACAATGAGCTAAATACTGTATATGAAACAAAAAAGTATGGCTTCTATTAGACCTTAAAAGTTATAATGTTTGCAAACATGAAGTTCTATCACTGGTAAAATATTATGGATAAAATTATTTCTACATTAAATAGCTTTAATTGCTTTTTGTGAAGAATACATTTTGAGAAGTAGCATAGACTAAACATTAAAAAGATGTAAGTTTGAATAAAATTTTCTAGTTTTACTCAAAGGCAGAGAAAAGGAGATAGATGCAACACAGATAAAGAAGGATGCTCTGAGAAAACTGTGTAATACAGAATTTTCCTCTCCTTTTCTCATATAAATATATTTCAATCTTCAAGTTTAGTCACATTAACTTAAAAAGCTCTAATGCTTCCATATTTGGTACATAATAAGTACTTGGTAATTATTTACAGAACCAACAGAAAAGAGACAAGGGAGGAAGACACTCCATATATAGTGCATGCATTTAGAACTGTGTCTTGAGATCAGCAGGATCCAGCAATACAGTTTACACCCATGTATTCCAAATAAACTGAGAAGATAGGCATCAGATGGGCATCAAAATATAAATTTTATATACTCAGTAAGACCAAAGTAAAACATGCCTTAGCTTTGTTGTCAGCATAAGATATAAACCTGGGACTCACCTCTGGGCTCTTTGTCTACAGTACAGACCTGCTTGAGCTGGTTGCATAGATAATCAACCTCATTGTGGAACCATGAGAGCAGGTATTGGCAAAGGTGAGGCCAGAGTTTTTTCTAGAAGGTAGGCTCTAGGCTGTCTTTTACTGCCTACATGGAAGGCAGTAAAAGAATATAACCAATGTGTGGGCCAAATGGGAAGCCAGACTTGACCAGTAAGAAGAAGGAAATGTCATTCTATTACCCCAATTGGGTGCATCTACCCTACTCACATGGGAAAACTGAGCAAAGAATGAATTCAAAAGTGGCCTCATGGGCACGAAAACAAGGGCTGAAGTTGCTCCCACTGCTGACTACATTACCAAGAAGCTCATTCTCTCTTCTCTTGATTTAAAAATAGAGAGTGGAGGGAAGGAAGAGTATTTCTCATTTTAAACTCACAAGAAATTTGAGGGTAGAGAGATAAATACATCCCATTCTTGATCAATTTTGGGAAAATGACTCTTTGTATTTTAAATGACTCTTAACCTAATGGAATAAAAAAGATAATATTTAAACAGACACACCACTAAAGAAGAGATATAGATGAAAAAACACTTGAAAATATTTTAATGTCATTAATCATCTGGGAAATGCAAATTAAAACCTGATTAGATAGCACTATGTACACAAGAATGATTAAAATTTTAAAACTGATAGTAAGTACCAAGTGTTGGTGAGTAGGTGGAGTAGTTGAACTCTCATACACAGCCAGTGGGACTGAAAAATGATAGAGCCACATTTGAAAACAGTTTGGCATTTTCTTATAATTTATACTTTTCATGTGACCAATCAATTTCTCCCCAGGACATATACCCAAGAGAAATGGAAATTGATGTTACACAAAGACCTATGCATAGCTGTTCATAACAATTTTATTTATATTTTCAGTCTCAAACTAAAAACAACTCAAATGTCTGTTAGTGGATGGTAGATGGATAAACAAATTGTGATACATCTATATAATGGTATAACATTCAACAATAAAAATAAATAATTTTGATACATACAACAATATGAATAAATCTCAAATGCATTATGCTAGGTAAAATAAACAAATACAGAAGGATTCATAAAGTATGGTTTCATTTGTAAGATATCACAAAATGGTGAAATTATGGGGACAGAAATAGATCAGTGTTTATCAAGAGCTGGAAGCTGGGGAAGGAACTGACTCTAGTTACACAGGAAATTTTGGGGGTTGATAGGAATATTTTATATTTTAGTTGTGGTGGTGTTTACATGACTAAATACATTTGTCAGCATCTATCAAATTGTATACCTCAAAACAGCAAATTTAGAAGAGTCTTTTCAGCAAATGTTATAAGAAATAAATCTAAATACAGACATTCCACATTACACAAAAATTAACTCGAAATAGAGCATAGACTCAAATTTAAATGCAAAACTATAGAACTCCTAGAAGACAACGTAGGAGAGAATCTAGATGACTTTTAGTTTGATGATAACTTTTTAGATACAACACCAAAATTATGATCCATGAAAAAAATGATAAGTTGGACTTTGTTAAAATTATAACTTTCTGCTCTGTGAAAGACAATGTTAAGAGAATAAGAAAAGCTATAAGAAAAAAATTACAAAAAGACATATTTGATAATGGACTGTTATCCAAAATATACAAAAAAAACTTAACACACTAATCAGAAAACAAGCAATTCAATTAAAAACTGACCTGACACCTCACCAAAGAAAATATACAGATGGCAAATAAACTCATTAAAAGATGTTCCACACCATATGTCATCAGAGAAATGCATATTAAACAACAATGACATACCACTATGCATTTATCAGAATGAACAAAATTCAAGACACTTACACTAAAGTTCTAAAGTTGATGAGAATGTGGAGCAATGAGAATTTTTATTCATTGCTGATGAGAATGCTAAATGGTACAGCCACTTTGGAAGGGAGTTTAACAGTTTCTTATAAACCTAAACATATTCTTACCATATGAACCAGCAATTGTGCTTCTTGATATTTACCGAATATTTCAACTTAGGTCCACGCACACAGATTTGTTTATAATTGCCAAAAATTGGAAGCAGCCAAGATTTCCTTCAGTAAATGAATGGATAAACAAATTTTGGCACATCTAGACAATAAACTGGGATTTAGTGCTAAAAAGAAATGAACTATCATGTCATGAAAAGACATAAAAGAATCTTAAATGCATATTAGTAAGTGAAAGAAGCCAAAAAGAAGAGGCTATATACTGCATGATTCCTGACATTCTGGAAAAGACAAAACTATCGTAAAAAGATCAGTAGTTGTCAGGGGTTGGTTAGGGAATGAAAAGAATAAATCAGTGGAGCACAGAGGATGTTTAAGACAGTGAACTATTCTGTGTGATACCACAATGAGGAATACAAGACATTACACATTTGTCCATACTAATAGTGTGTACAACACCAAGAGTGAACCCTAATGTAAAATATGGACTTTGGGTAATAATAATGTGTCAATATGGGTTTGATTATAACAAATGTACCACCTTGGTGGGAGATGGCGATAATGGAAGAAGCTGTGGGGAAAGATGGGGTAGGGGTACATCCTCTGTACTGCTCTAAAAAATTCAGTCTATCTTTATAAAATGTAAATTTTATGTAATTAATTTTATGTATGTAAGTTACACTTTAATAAATCTGATTTTTAAAAAATGAATCTTGCGTGTCTGAGAGACAACATTGTTCAAACCAAGATTTTAAAATGAATTGGAATTTTTCAAGCTGACTGAAAATAATGCCTCATCAGATGAACACTTCAGCCTGTTAGTCATGAGGACAGAAATGACAGCACAGTAAGTCAGAAAGTGTTACAAAAACAAACAAGCAGACATTATCATTCTACATCTCAATTGTTAAATAAAACACAAACACTTATTTTGATAAATTCAGGGAAAACAGTCTGTATTTTATAAACAGTAATATGAGATGGAGTTAATAAGTTTTGAAGATTTTTCCCATGTCATTTAGAAAATAAATTGTATTTCTTAATTTTAATTGTCTTATTCTTGCTATAGATTTTGTTCATTAAGTCACAGTTTAGTTTCTTATTTATCATTCTCTCTGGAGATTTTTTATATCCTTCAAAACTCTCTGGTCTTTCTATAATATGCAATAGCTGGCACTATTATGACTAGAGTCTGTGTGGTCTAATGAATCTGTCCCTAGTTGTCATGAAGTGCATGTTTTTGTCATTAGAATTCATTTGCAGTGCAAAATATAGAAACATGCTTTGTATGAAAGGGCAACCTTTGAAAAGAAACTACTTCAGGAATGTGAACGAAGAAGGTGTTTTCCCCACTTTATTCTTGGCATTCAATTAATTTAACACATGGAGCAGTGAGTGGCTACACATTTCAGGAAACCTAGGGCAAAGCAGGTTAGATGGAGATCAAAAAATTAAAAAGGAATTAGAAATAATGTGTGTGTTAATAATTGAAAATAGGGTGTTTTCAACTGTTTAAGATGTTTTCTGGGGAAAGAATGATGACTTGGTAGGTGGTATGTAGTTGCAGCCTGAATTGGTGACATGCCTGGCCCAAGACCTGGAGCAAGTTTGTAGAGGGACCAGGATGAGGTCCACTCAGGAGACTCTCAGCTCTTTACTATATCGTAGTGTCTCCTCTTACTTTTAAAATTTATTTTCTTAGAATTATTTTAAATTAAAATAATGCACTGTTTTAGAAACTTTAAATTAGGGGTCAGCAAGATTTTTTTATAAAAGGCCAGAAAGCAAATACTGTAGACTTCACAGGCCATATTTGGTTTCTGTCACATAGTCTTCATTTGTTTTTCTTTGTTTTTCTTTAAAATCAAAGAATGATTCTTAGCTTTTGGGCAACACAAAACAGACTATGGACCGTAGTTTAAATTTTACCAACACTTGCTTTAAATTATTATTTTAATGGCATATAACAGAGCATCTCACTGAGTGCATTATGCAGAGGTATTTTACCCTTTAGGGTTAATAACACCCCAGTGGTTGCAGGTTGTAGTCCTTTGATTGTGTGGTCAATTCAGCCATGGGATGTCCCTGTCTAAACAACTAAACAGGTTTTTAGAGTTTCTGAAATTGGTGATAACAGTAAAGTGAAGTGAGAGAAAGCAGCATGATCTAAATAGAAAAGACCTGGACAACTGCCTCTGACCCTATTTAACTCCACATGCTCACAGGCAGGCTTCTATCTGTAATGCTAGAGAGCCTGGATCAAGAGGGGAGGCTACCACACTCCCTAGCTTCCCCTAACCCCATCCCAAGTAAATGAAACAAACAAATCCACTCAATTTTTGCCACTTCAAGGAACAAAGGCCACTGGTGTGAGGCTCACTGTGATCTTTCGTAAGACAATGAAGTGATTTGAGCCTATGGAAGAATGAAACTCAATAAATGCTAAAGAAGTCTAAAAAGAAATCATTATATTCGGGTAATTTCACTTCAACAATTATAGCATTTATTATAATAGAGAAAATATTGTATCAGAAAAAGGGACCCCATGCACACATGTGAACAGAGTGGTATTAGCTACCTTTTTTTGAATGCTGCTTTACAGCAGTCACTGCTTCACACCATCACTGTGATTATTACCCATCCTGCAGATGAGGAAAGTGATGGGGGAAAGACAATTTGGCCTGCCATGTCACCCAAATGACTGGTATTCAAGCCCTAACCTTGGCTCTTACTGCCCACAAAAGCCACATGGCTAGACAGAGAATAGGATTTTGAGTACTTAGATGTATACATTTTCATCTAAAAATGTTAAAAATGTGATTAGTAACTTGGTCAGGATTTAATTCATTTGAATAATTCATAAGAGGAAAAAATGTTTTTTGACTTTAAGAATACTTTTTCCTGTTTTGTGACCTTAAGAATAGTTTTTCTTGTCATCTAATAGTAACTATAAAATGTTATCTTCAGAGTAGCCTTTAAAATGATTAACCAAAATCAATCAAATTTGCTAAAACGAAGTGGAAATATAGGTGCTTTAACCCATCAGCATTTAAAAAACACTAAAATAATTCAAGTTGTAAAAACAGTCTAAAATATTAAAGAAATTTAAAATCCTAGGAGAATAACCACAACCTTAAAAAGTATAGAGATAGAGAAAATTGTAAAAGGTAATTTTCAAAAATATATTTTTACTTGTGGCAACACTTAATATTGTTACATTGAGAATTTCAGTTATTTTTATGTAGTTTTTTAAGAAATGTCAGTTAAAGCTTGTATCATCTATGCTAACATGCACTGGTGACAAAGATCACTATTGCTTGAAAGATGACATTTAACATCCTGTGCTAAAGATGACAGCACAGAAGAGTGCAAGTTAAAATGGCTTAATTACTTTGCTTAAACATTTGTTTAAGTTTTTTTTTAACTTGATGTGACAGTTCTTAATTTGCATCGGCTTTATAGAAAATATGTGTATGTTTCTTTAATCGTCTTATTTTATATAACATAATTTATCCAAAGATTTACAGGGAAAACCTAATACCTATATTTTAAATGCTTCAAGTCTATTCAACAACACTGTAATTGTTGGATGATTCACATAAAGGAATACTAATACGGAAAGTCAAATTTTAAAAGAGGTATAATTTAAAAATTCAAAGTTTAAGTATGAAAGAGGGAAGTCCATGTGCAACCTGGAGGAACATGACCAGCATGAGAAAGGAAGGATACAGTCTCACAAGGGCTGACTTCAGTTTGGTTGCAAGATGAAATGTGTAGGAAGTTAGTTCAAGATCACTGAGGAGGGAGATAGGACAAGACAATGGAATGCCTGGAATGAAAGATTAAGCTACTGGGTCTGGATCCCATGGAAAACAGCATACATCCAAGCATTGAAGTGCCAAGATTTTGGGCACTGGAAGCAAACAGCCTGGCTTAAATCACTGGTCTGACAGTTGCCATAGTTCCTATTCTCTTGGTAGCTTGGTATCCTCGCTTTTACTGTAGGTGTCAGTATATGTCTGAAGTTATATGCCAAATATAAAGCTAGGCAAATCTTTTAGAACAGGATAAGTGTTGATAAGTGACTGAATTCACTCCAATTTACAAAAGACAAGTCATTATTTTCATAATTTGTCATTTGAGTCTATGATTAGTAAATGGTCCTTGCACCACACATTAGAGGCCAAGAGGATGGAGCAGGTGGCACATGGTGATTAAGAATCCCTAAAACCTTTGGAAGTTCAGGCCCAGGCCCATCAGCCTCTGCATGCCTGAGTGTCGCCTCTGTTGACATAAGAATATCCAAACCTACAGAACATTTTTATAAGAATTTATTTGAGCCAAATTTTAAGAACATGCCCAGAAGCAAACACTCAATGAATTGAGAAAATGCTCCAGAGAATGGCAGTTTTGCAGTTCATTATATCCATTTAGAATCAAATGAGAAAATGTAAGGAAGGTTACATGAAAGTCATTGGTGGTAAATTAAGGAGTTGGGAGAAAGCAAAGTGAGGAAATCTCTAGCACTGGTTAAAAAGCATGCTGGAAAAACACATACTTCTTTTACATTGGTGGGTACAAGAGAGTTAACATTTAACATTTCAGCACATAGAGAGGGTACACTTCAACAAGATAGCAGTGAGGGGTCTCATTGTCTCATGCTCTGGTGGTCTTGTGTTCTGGTGTTCAGTTGTGTGTCTGAGGGGTCTTAAAAAAATTACCTTGACATTTCCAAGGTATGTTATTCTATAATCATAAGAACAATGGGCAGAGCTCACTTAAGGTAACGTCGACCTTTGCAAAGGAATCAATAGGCCTGGGACATGACTACCTGCCATGGCCCGCCCAGTTAGTAATTTGTGATGAGACCATCCTGTGTGATCACTTTTAGTCACTGAGCTTGTCAGGCCTGCCATATGTTCCCCTGAGCTTGTCAGACCTGCTATGTAGCCCCTTTGTCATTCACACCTTCTATCGGACAGATCACGTACATCACAGCACCAAGGTCTGAGCCCAAACCCCCTACTACTCTCTGAACTCTCTGAGACAGGACCAGGCCACAGTTGTATTTCTGGATCCAACCTGGGGAAAAACTCCTGGGACATAATTTGTGGTGCTTATGGCATAAATGAATGAGTAGATAAATACAAGAAGCTACACCAAGCTATACCAAGCTACACCAATACAGGAGTGTTGGCTGGCTAAATAGCTGAGGAGGTACATGGCTGACACCTTCACTCAGGGCTTCAGTGTCTGAGTGTTAGAGTGCTGTAAAGTCACCATAGCTGTCCTGGGAAGACTTACGATGTTTCTAGGAACCTGTGAAAGCCCTGAGGCTTCAGAAGGGATGATACCCATAGGCGGTGCATTTCTTTATTGATAGCGATACTTTGGAAGGTCTAGAAGACCTGGGAGTGGACGGTGCCAGAAGTAATTCTGTATCACGACAGAGTCCCTGCCTGACTGGGTTTCCTTCTGCTGTGTGTGTGTGTGTGTGTGTGTGTGTGTGTGTGTGTGTGTGTGTGTGTGTGTAGCTGTCAGGAGTATCAGGAAAGGAATTCTAATTAACATTCAGTGAAGAACAACTCTGGAAGAAGCAGGTGACTTATTGTCTGACACAGTATTGAAACTTATTCTGTCTCTTTGTGCTGCCAGCCTTCAAAGAATTTAGAGCAAAAGCTATTTTAGTCACTATGGTTAAAATGATAGAGCAACTCCATTCATTAAATTAACTGTGACATGTTACATATACTCCTGCTTAAGCATTCAGCAACCTTGCCTTTTCTTGAACTTTATAACATTAGAAAGACTTGTTCCTCTTGTTTGTTCTGGGTTTAGGAAATTTGGCAAAGGGTTTAAGGCCAATAGTAACACAGTCTGGCCGATGTGGCCTCTTTAGCCTATCCCCACTTCCACACTTAGTGAAAAAAAGATATAATGGGGGTCAATCAGAAAACTCACAGGCTTTACAATTTCCAAACCTCAAGAAACACAAATGTGAATATAAGCATGCTGTCAAAAGCAACATTAAAAAAAAAGGATAAGTGATGTGACAAGACAGTCTCACCAAGTAGCAGTCTAACTCCTCATTCAATGATGGCCCAATGCCAGCCCAAGGACCAGTACTTTTCAGATGGCATACAAATCACTTTCGGAGCTTCTTGTACTCAAACAAGCAAACCAACAAATAGCTCTGGACCCCACTCCTGACAGTCTGGTGCATGAAGTCTGCAGTGGGCTCAGGGTATGCATTTTAGACAACTTTTCCAGTTTGTTCTGATGAGCAGCAACGTTTGGGAATGATACCTTGATCAGAATCACTTAGGAAAACCATCTTCCCCAGGCAGTCCTGCAAACTCTTTTCAAAATGTTTAAAGGCAGAAGAAGTGATTCAAAAGGAATTTAAAATTCTCTAACCACCTGCATTTAGAAATTACAAAGAGAAACTAAAAGATAACTTCATGTATTAAAATAAAAACAAAAATACCATGAGATTAGAAACTAGAACTTCTAAATGTCAACAGGTGACTTTGGGCAAAGAATTTTATTTTTTAGTGTTTCTTTATCTTTGCATTGGAATGGAAATAAAAGCTTGGGGAATAAAAGCAACGAGAAAGTGTTGTAAATACAAAGGAAACCTAAACTACAAACTCCGGTGTTAAATTGAAAGATGAATAAACAAGCAAACAATCGGCAGATTCTATATGATGAAAGAATTCTGACCCATGACCTCTGCAGCAACCAGTCCAGAAGCAAAACTACAACTTCGATAGTATTAGCCCCTAATGGCCATGACTTAATCAACTGCTAGCTTCTCTAATTTTCGTCCCTTCCTGAAAATTAGGTTCAATCAGAAAAACCCAAATATACACCCTGCAATCAATCCCATAGAATGCCAACTTCTAGTCAGCTTGCCTATCATTCCCCAGGCCAACAGTCTCAGATCAGGGCACATCTGAAGCCTTCTCTTTTTTCTTCTCTAAAGCATCCCCCTTCTCTCTCTGTCCTAAGTCTCTGACAAAGGCAAGTGATGGCGGCTTTGCTACAGCAAGCTCTTAATAAATAAATAGCCTTTGCTTTTCTCATTTGGGTAGTCTTTGTTTATGTCCACATAATCATCAAAAGAGTAACATAAAATAACAAGCAAAAAACATTAACATTGTTTAAGGGCTTCCATTCTAAAATAATGTCTATGTATGCATGCCCATTAAAGACTTAGGTTAAAGGAGAAGGGAGTGGGGGTGCGGGGACATGTCAGCAGCTATGGTCTGTGACAGGGAGCTGGAATTCAGAAAAGATTTCAAGGTCTATAACATTTTTGTCATATTATTAAACAAAAAAGAAAAAGAATTTTTAAGTGTTAGTCAATCTGCTGACATTTTAAATGTATATGAAACATTCAAATGATTGTGTAATGCTTAAATTTGACCTCCCCTCAACAACTACCAATTTTATTATTAAACTTTAAGAAGATAAAGAGGGTGAAAGAGCAAATCATGGTGATGAAAAGAGACTAGACTTCTGGTGGTGAGCACACAATACAGCATACAGATGTGGTATTACAAAAAGTCATATGCCTAATATTTATATATGTTATTAACTAATGTTACTCAATAAATTTAATTAAAAAAATAAATCTTTTTTAGAAAGCTAGTAATCTTAAATTCTAACAGAAAGATTAGCAGTAAAATAAATGAGGGTCACAAAAGTTATAAAAATGGAGAAATGGGTGCTAAAATAATGAAGAGAAACATAAAGTTTACAAAAACACTTTATGAGCTAATACTGAGTCTTCTTTTATCAATATGGTAATCAGTCTAATATCACTAATATGTGCATAATTTTAAGAAATTGTATTGCTTTTTCATTGATTGTGTTAGCAAAATGACCCAAGAAAGATATTAAATTAGGTTTTGTCAAGCAATTTTAAAGTTTCGAGCATTTTGAGGAAATTCTTGAGTGTTCTCTATGCACTTTGACCCACAGCTTCTGGAACTGTCACTTCATGATACATTTGTAACCTCTTAAGTCTTTCTGAAGAACCTGTTCCTTTCTACTAACTGACAGTGACACTTGGCTAACAACAGACTTCTCAAATCTCTTTTCTGAGACTATCTTACTAAGATAAAACAGAATCAGAAAAAAAAACTTTAAAAAAAGAAAAAAGAAAAAGAGATGAATTTTCTAAAAGATTTCCATTTTCAGCCTTTCTATTAATCACCTTTATTTCTAAAGATATTTAATTGCTAATAGGGAAACATAATTTTTTTGTGCCTGCAATGACCAGGCATTATGCTTCTAGATATAAAAATGAATAAGATTTAAATTTTTGCTCTCAAGAAATTTATTGTCAAATGGGAGAAATAAAGTAACATGACATGGACATTTTTGAGCTATTAATTCCTGATTATTTTGTTTGCTCCTCCTCTCTTTGCAACTTTCAAGTGACAAGTCAGGGTAGGTACATCTCTGCCCCAGAATTTTAGTAGGTAGGAAGACTGAAGTTCTCCCCGAATCTAGCCCTTAAGTATGTTGCTAGGTAAGTTTCTCCCTATGCATTTTCAATCATTGATTTAACCATTCATTCTTAATTTTTTAAGAGGATGATAAATTTAGTGACTCCAAACAAATAATCAATGACATGAAAAAATTCATTCCTACCCTCATCCTCAACCTTCCCCATTCCCATTTTTTGCCCTACTACAGGTAACCTTTAAAAATTTTTCGTCTGATTTCTTGTGTGTCCAGAAAAGGCAAATTCTAAGATACAGAGGGTGGATTAAAGGTTTCCATGAGGTGAAGGGACAGGAGATTGAAGAGATATTATTTATTAGGCACAGAGTTTTTATTTGGGAATTTCTGGAATTGGACAGTGGTGATGGTTACATAACATCATGAATATCTTTAATACCCTGAATAGTACAGCTAAAAATGGTTAGCATAGTAAATTTTACCACAAAAATACATAGAAATGGTATAAAGAATAATTATAAAATTAACACCCACACAATCACAGAATGCTGCCTCTTACCTGAAAGCTCTTCTCAAACTGATCCACCACTCTCAAAGTTTACCTTCTCCTAATGTTATTGGTAATCATTCTCAGACTTACAAAACAGTTCAACCCATGTATAATTAAATATAATTATTTAAATATAAATATAATTAAACATTACATGTGAAATGTTTTGATTGTCTTTAAAATTATATAAATTGTCTATATTTGTTCTTCTTTGCCCAATATTATGTTTTTTGAAACTGACCCATGTTATTGATGTAACTATAGTTCATTCAGTTTTATTGCTGTTTTATGGCCTACTACATGCCAAATATTTATGATGTTCCATGTATGTATGAAAAGAGTGCACATTTAACAATGTTGTATGAAGTCTTTTATATTTATCTATTATATCCTTTGTTAATCATCTCATTTAAATTTTCTATATCCTTAACTTTTTTTCCAACTTATTCTCTCAATTACCAAGAGAGAAGTATGTGTTAAAATCTCTTAATATTATTTTATAACTGTATATTTTTACTTGTGCTTATGTTTATTTTTACTTCATATAATTTGAGCCCGTATTATTAGTGACATGTTAATTTAAAATTATATAATCATTGTGGTTGATTAAACCTTTTAAACTCACTTATACTAGTTTGAATATTTTATTCTGTTATTTTTTCTTTCAGAAACACTAGAAATTCAAAATCACATACTTAATATAATACTTTTATCTTCCTTCTAAATAATATAAGAGCTTTAAAATAGAGTGCTCCACTTTTTCTTTCCCGACTCATAGACTAGTATGTTATTTGTTACTTTCCATTTTAATTCTATCTCCTTTTATTTTTAACCCGATAGTATATGTATGCAATCGATGTTATTTTAGGTTTGCCTACAAATTTGCCACTTCCTATGATGGTCATTCTTCCATGTATCTCAGTTCTTCCATGTGGAATCATTTTCTTCTGTGGAAGTACCTGTTTTAAAATTTCTTTTGGTGAAGAACTGGTGATAGATTCTCAGAATCTCTCTCTCTCTTCTTCCCTCCCTCATCCCTCACTCCCTGTGTGTTTTGTGTTTGAAATATCTTCATTTTAACCTTATTCTGAAAATATATTTTTCCTGGCTTAAATTCTGGATTATCATCACAATTTTTCAACATTCTGAAGCTATCACTCCATTCTCTGGTTTGTTGTGGTGCCCTTGAGACACCATCTATGAGTTTACATTCTAGTTTTTCTAGAGTAGGCTTTTATCTCAGGCTGCTCATTAAGTATTCTCTATGTTTTTGGCATTAGGTAGTTTTTACAATGTTGGTTAAAAGACATAGTAAAAGATTTATTGGTCTCTGTGAAATGGTGTCTTTCAACATTTTCGGAAACTTCTCAATCTTTGTGTTTTTTAATTATCACCTCTCTACCACTTTTTGTATTCTCTCTGAAAATTTTATTAGAAATGTTAGAACTTACCATTTGATTCTCAGAATCTTTTAACCTCTCATTCATATATGTCATCTCTTTGACTTTCTCTGCCACATCCTAGAAAATTCCTTCTGATCTATACTTTAGTTAACAATTTATCTTGTCAACTGAGGCAAATTTGCTGTTAAACCTACATACCTAGAGGTAAATTTTAAAACTTCATTTTTAAATTTCTACAAGTCCTATTTGATATAGCCAAACCTGCAAATATTAATGTTTAATTATATTTTTGCACATTTATAAACTCAAAAATCAATTTAATTGGTACTCTACAGTCTCTGTCACAGAAGCATGGAAACAGCCCAAGGAAGCAAATGCTACATTCATACTCTTTGTGATGAAGAATCAAGATTAATTCTGAACTTGAGGGCCTTTGCCCAGTTTACTGTACTCTACCACCTGAATTAAAATGAACCTTTATTTAGTAAACATCAGCATGAAGGAAGGCCTACTTTGCATGCATATTAAAGTAATTTAAAATGTAATTATTCTTAAGTACTATCAGACTGGGTAACTATAGGAAAAATCTAACTCTGGTAAGCTTTTTGGAAAAGCCTTTCTCTACTAAATAACAATTAGTTTAGCTCTCCAAGAAACTATATTACCTACATTTTCTACTCAATCTTTTTCTATACAAAAAAGTTGTATCATCCTTGATATGACAAATTCATCACAAATATTTACCTAGGTCTGCTTGAGAGATTTATATGAAAACATATTAGAACCTGAAGGCCATCCATATCATTTAACCATTAATACAATTTACTCGTTAAAATAGAAGATTTATTCCATCAGATAAAAGTGCTCTTCATTCCTTCTTGATCTTACATGAGATACAAGAAAACACAAGAAAATACCAGGATCTAGACAGTTGTGGTGATCCACGAAATGAATAACATTCTGCATTTGACTCTTGTTTTTATACTTGTCTCCTATTCCCCAGCACTTCCAAGAAATATTCATGGAAGGTTTCTAGATTATAAATTTACATCATTCTCTCCACACACATATAGAGAAACTTTTTCCATCCAAACTTTACTTCTTTTTTTTTACTATCTGCATTTTTTGCACTATGTACTCTGTTAATTTTTCTGCTTTCCCAGAAAACCCAGAAATAAATATGGCTTTGGAGTCTTTTTTTCAAGTTTTTAGAATATAGCCATTATAATAAGGGTGTTAGACTTAGGTAGTCCCAGATCTGGACAATGTCTAAGAAAATGAGTTCAGTGATAACAAGATAAACAAGAATCAACACAAAATGGATCAAATCAGTATTTACTCCATCTCCCTCATCAGGAGAAGGATGGCAAATAATGCCACTGGTTAGAATTGGGAAATATCCAGCTCTAACCTGTGTGACGGGAAAGGGGCAGGATTATTCTTAGAAGTGAAATATATGGTTGTAATGAGGTTGTAAAAATGGAGGAATTGAGTAATTATCTGTGAGTAGTTATTCCATACAAATATAAGCAGAACCAGGCATAATTTAGTATTCTAATCACTGAAAAGGTGTATTGTATTATAAGACAGGGATGATTCATACATTTAATAGACACAGCACACTCACTGTGAGTCAGGCAGCATGCCAAGAACTAAGTATACAAAGAGGAGCACAAAATGATCCCTTCTCCAAAGGGCTTGTAATTTAGCAGCAAGTAGCACTGTTCTGTGTTCAATCTTGCAGTAGTCACTCAGTTCCCCACTAGGACAGAAGCACCGCTGAAGGCAGGGACAATGACTGTGCTGTTTGCCAGCTTATCTTCCATGCCTGATTTTGTGTCTGGCACAGAGGAGATGCTTACCGAGCTTTTGGTTAAGGGCATTAAACTGAGGTAAGTAAGTATGAATATTCTCTATCTGCTCTGTGCTGGGTACCACGCATCATCACAGAAGAGAGGTTGTTCACCAAGTTTTCCCACAGCCTGCGTGACATATATTTGTTACTCTTAACTTATTGTGGTCTTTTGGCTACTTTAGAAAAAAGCTGTTTTTAACTTCAAATCTTTGAAGCTCTATTCTTGATGTGTTTTTGAACTCAGTTGTAAAGATAAACTATCTTTAAAGAAAAAAATATGTTAAATATCTAATGGAACAGGTGGTAATTGCATATGACAAAAATCATGAAGGTGGTATGCAAGATTTAACTATTTAGACTATCTGTGTGATTTCATGGGACACCTAAAACATGTGGAAGAAAGCTGGACATACGTAAAGTATCATTTTATGTACACACAGGGGGTCCAGAGATATACTACTGGGTTAAATTCTGCTGTTCATTTTGTTCTATGAGTTTGAGCAAGATCCTCCAAACCTCAGTTTTCTCTTCTGGATGATGACTGTTTCTACCTCACTGTAGCAGGATTGAGATTCAAACACAGGTCCCTGGTATCAGAGCCATGACATGGTCTCTCCTACGCTGGCAAATGAGTTTTAGCTCATATGCCAATTTGAAGGATTGGAAGAAGTTTCCTGTGGTACCATGGTAAGTTTCTGAAGCTAACTGGGGAAAGTGGCTAACAACAGAAGATATCTGTTTCAATGTGTGCTCCCTGAATGAGACTCTGCTGCTGCCCACTACAGCCTCAGTGATCAGCTCTCAAAAAGCCAAGTTGACGAGGACCAGCAAGAAGCGCAGTGGAAACACAATTTAATGCAATCAATTGTTTTCTTTTTACCTTTTCTTCTTGATATCTACCAGTACTAAAAAAGACCTACCATTATCTAAGAATAAGACTTCTACTTTAAATTAACATATGTAAAAGTATTTTACAGTAATCAAATGTTATGTACCTCAGTTGCTTTCTACTAAGGCTACCTAAACATTTCAGTATACTTAGCAGGTATCAGAGTTTCTGAAAGAAGAAAAAAAAAAGACAAGGAGGAGAAGAATATGTGTACCACAGATATTATAGGTTGATCTTGGTCAGTTGTTGCCTTGTATTCCTTTGAAGTTCTCCAAAGCCGTGATTGTGCCTAGCACAAACTGACCCTTCCCAGGGGTTTGCTCCAGTACAAGAAAAAGGGAAATATATTATCACAATCAGATCAGTAGTCTTTTGAAACCACAGTAGAGCAACAGACCCAACATGGCCCCTTCATGAGACCACAGATCCAGTCTCTCCTGTTGCACTGTAGCAATTTTCCACAAGCAGTTCTTGCTTAGTTTTGCCATCATCTTGGTATTCATATAGCCACCTGCCTTCTAGGGAAAGAGGAAGGGTTAGAGTTAGGTTTAGGGTTAGGGTTAGAGAGAATTTAAAGAATGCACATTTCTTAGAATGAAATATAAAATATGGAAAGGATCTAAAGAGGCCTTCAAAGAGAAGCTCAGAAATTTTAAAAACCATTTAACATTTCAAGCCACAACAAAGGAGTGCAATGTCAGTAAATCTCTGTCCTACTTCAAGTTACATTGATTCATCCTAAAATATCAGTTTTAGAAACATCATATGATAACATTACAAATATTTTAGTATATCTTAAAAGTAGTAAAAATTTATCATTTGGAGTTTCCTTAGTGGAAAACTCTCTTTTTTTCCCCTGTGACTAGCAAGTGTATTCTGAGGTTTTAGCTACCTCAGACTCTAGAGAATTCTTCTAGAGAAATATAATGTGAGCCATATATGTAAAAACAAGTTTTTAAAATTTTTTAATTTTAATATTTTTTATTTTAATAAATTCAAATCATAATCATTTCAATATGTAATCATTACAAATGATAACTGAGACATAATACTGTTATGGTCTGAATGTTTGTGTTCCCCCTCCCACAATTCATATGCTGAAACCCTCTGGGAAGCACTGAAGTCTCCAAGAGTAGAGTCCGTGTGGATGGGGTTACTGCCTTTATAAAAAAGACTCCAGAGAGAGCCCTCGCCCTTTCTACCAAGGGAGGACACCGTAAGAAGACAGCAGTCTGAAATGCAGAGAGGGCCTTCCCCAGAATGTGACTGTGCTGGCGCCCTGATCTTGGACTTCAGCCTCCAGAACTGTGGGAAATAAATGTCTGTTGTTTATAAACTACCTGTCCGTGGTATTCTGTTAAGGCAAGTTGAATAAACTAAGGCTATTACATTCTTTTTTATTCTACACTTTTGAAATCTGGTATGTATCTTATACCTACAGTATATTTCAATTTGAAATAGGCCCAGTTCAAGAGTTTAATAGATATTTGGCTAGTGACCTCCATGTGGGACAGCATAGTTCTAGAGTTAAAATCATCTTGACCTAAATCCTGACTGCACCAACCATATTTAACTAAGAAACTTAAACTCTGTGTGCCTCAGTTTCTTCATCTTTAAAATAGAAATACCACAGAGCCCCCTTTAGGTATGCTGTGAAGATCAGATGGGCCCATGTGTAAAGTTCGAGCTTCCCCATGGAGCCCTTGGTAAGAGTACAGTAAGTGCAGTCATGGACATTCCTCTGATTTTATCCTCAGCCATACAGAGCACCTGAGGGGCCTCACAATAGAACAGACCCCTCTACATTTGTTTTTACTCCATAGTAAGATCCTAATAATTTCTTTTTCAGAGACCTTTTCTCATAATTAAAAAGGGTCTTGAATTTAAATGACTGACAAGTTGTGCTGAGGAAACAAATAAACTGTGTCTGCTAAATTTTACAAAATTTCAGTAGTATTTTCTAACAAATCATTTTTATAATGAACTCAGTAATTTGTGCAGGAATCTCATAAAAGATAATTTAAAAATTACTGGTGATATAATGTAACTAATAAACTGATAGATGCCAAATTAAAATTCCCCAGAGTGCCCAAGGGACCAAGAGACTCTGCTCTCTGACTGTCTTGTCTATGATTTGTGCATGTCATTTAATCTCTTTAGGTGTCAGTTTCCTCATTTGTCAAATGGGGCTTGAGACTAAGTGTTTTATCTATGGTTTCTTCCACCTAAATTGGAATAGCAAGAAAACATCCCTCTTTTCATACTTATGTAACCCTAGGTGCTCAGAGAATGAGCAAGGGAGATTCTGTCAATATAGCTATAATTAATTAATGATAATTGTGCCACAATATACTTGTTTGTAGTATTTAATATTATTTAGCACAATACAGTAAAATATTTAAATATTTCCATTCATATAATTTTGTTTCTTATGAATAAAATTTCAAGGTTTGTAATTATTCTAAAATGTTGACAGACCCTATGGAAATAAATCACTTCCATCTTGACTTCTACTCCTTTGCATTGTCAGTGAAATTAACTTTAGCTCTGAAAAGACTATGACTATTATCTTCAGCTCTGAATAATTCTCGATTTTTTAAATATGATACATTTATAAAAATATTAATCTTTTTATTTAGTACTTATGTTATTCCATAGTTATCATTGTATTCAGAATAATAAAACTGTAACTATTTTATATGATATTAAGCATAGCTCCCTATGATACCAAATATATAGATGTAATATTGAACCAAATGTTATATATATGTTGATGGAGCACTTGAAATGTAGCTAGTACTACCCAGAGCCTGGGTAAATAAAATTTTTTATTTGATTTAATTTTAATTAATTTAAATGTATTAGCCATATTATTACTATATTGGACTGCGTAGACCTAGATTTTTAAAAATAAAAGTTAGTCAATTATTTTTAGAATTCTAAGTACTTCAAATAAAAAAAAATAAAAGTGAGTTTTCTACTTCATTTGAGTGTATGGCATTATATCTAAAGAATTCTTTAATCTAAAATTAGTTCTATTACAATCACACATCATCAAAGAGCTTCTAATAATTGAAAGACGTGCTTCCAGGTACTTCATGGACATTGTGTGAAATCTTCAAATAACCCTGCAAAATAGATGTCAGTTTTGCTATTTTACATAGAATAAACTGAGTTTCCTAGAAATAGTCAGTGAGAGTTGTAATTCAAATTCAGGTCTGAAAAACTTCAATCTTTGCTCTTTTCACTTCTCATTAATAAATAAAAATATTTCTTCTTGCAAAAAAAATAAAATATATAGATAAGGTCTCTTCCCAGAACTTGAATGTTATAAAATGGCAATAACTACCACAATGTGTATGCATTTTAAATGGATGTGTATTAAGAAAACAAACAGCTAATTTTGTTCATGCAGAAATTAACTCCTTATTAATTTAAAAGAATGATTATTTTCTAGAGCCAAAACTATTGGAAGGTAAAATTTACTGAGTCCGCCAATGTGCTTCTCTACACATCTGAAAGAGTGTTTAACATTTTAGCAGACAGTGATGCCAAAATCCCGCTAAACCCAGAGCACACTAGCTCTATTACATTTAATACCACATCCCTCCTCCCTTATCTTTTCATCAAATGGGAGCTTCTTAAAAACAGGGGCACTTCATTTTTTATCTCTATAGATCCCAGAGTTGGTATAGTGTCTGATTAAAAGCATGTGATGTTTCTCATGAATAAACCTATAACAAAGGAACAAGCATAATGCATGAGTGCTCTAGATTCAAGTAACCTGTAATCACATAGACATTCACCTTGGCACCTGGGCTCTCACATAGGTCTCTATCATGTTCCTTAAAACATTAACATCAGTTCTCAAATGGGAATTAAGTCCTTGCAGGTAGGGAATATACTCCCTTATCGCTGGATCTCCTTGTATATTCCACTTCTCGATGTGGTAGGTGATGAATTACTATTTGTTCAATGACTGAATGAATGAATCAATATATTATATAGATTAATTTATAATAGAGGATAATTAGTTTTATAGTATTTTAGTATTTTAGTTTTATAGTTTTGTAGTATATTTTGTTTTAAGATGTATTTAATATTCATAATAACCCTATAAAATAGGTAGGCTTGTTTAATCATTCTCATCATAAAATTTTGAAAACTGAGGAACAAAGAGCTTGATTCACCTATAAATGACTAATGAATAACAGAATTGCTCGTGCAACTTTATTCTCCTAATTTATATCTACATCATATTAGAATAATGTATTAGAGGTCACAATTTATATACATAACTTCATTGGATGTTAAATCAAATGACCTGGGAAGAACAGGTATTATTCTCATTTTACATATGAGGAAATTGAATCTGAAAGAAGTTGAGAGTAGTACCCATGTTCTCAGAACTAGCAGGGAGTAGAGCAAGTTTTTGAGAAACAGAATCAATAACTTGTTTTTTAAAAAAATCGCGTGGATGATAGAAGCTTTGTTCATTCCTCTTGCGACTAAATCAAAGTTGTAACAGAAACACAGAGCAAACAACAAGGAAAGTCTCCTGGGATCTAGATGAACAGAAGCACTACAGCTAGGGAGAGAAATAATTAATCAACCTGCAACAGTAGAAGGTAGGGAATGGAGACTTGAGGCAGCCCTATCCCTAGTGGCAGAGTGGAACAGAGGCTGTGGCAGCAGCAGCAGGCAGCTGCAGATACCTCTTAAAGGGACCGTGTCCACAAGCAGACTTTCACGGTGAGGGACTTGCTCACTCTGAGCACCAGCACTGCGTTAGCTGCTCCAGGGGCACCAGGGACTTACAGGGGGACACTGAGTTCTCGGAGTGAGGGCTGGAGGTAAGGATTTCTTCCTGACAGAAGTGCCAACAGTATCTATTGTGCCTATGTAGATCCCTTCCCTCTCCCAGGTACGAAACCCCTGACTTCATAGCTGAAACATCATCAAACTGGATAACAGATGTCACTACGTCCAGAGGACTCCCTAAAACTCTGCCTTCCTCAACTCATGGCCCCACAAAGCCACATCCAGTTGTGTCCTTGGCAAGTCAGGTGCTCCTTGCTTAGCAATGCCAAGACTCACACGGGTGGCAGCTGGCCTTAAGTTTCTAGTGTGATTTCATGAGGCAACTATAAGCACATTATCTCTGGATTGCTTGTTAAATCTTAACAGGTAGCCCCAGAGGGCCACAGGCTGAGACTAAACTTGGCCAGCAGCAGAACCCCTCTCAGGACTGTGCCACTGGACACCAACCACACAAAGCCACACTGATAAGACCAGGAGAATTAGAAGCTTTGCTTAGTACATGGAAACAGCACAAAAAAAGCAGCCAAAATGGAAAGACAAAGAAGCAGAAACCAGAGCACAGAACAGAGATTCAGGAATAATGGAGTCAAGCAATCTAACAGATGCAGAGTTCAAAACACTGCTTCTAAAGATGCTCAATGAACTTGAGAAAGGGTAGATGAACTCAGTGAGAACTTTAACAAAGAGATAAAAAATATAAAAATGGAAATGGAAATTATGAAAGAAAACCAGAAATGAAGAACACATCTGAGATGAAGAGTATATTAGAGGGAATCAACAGAGCATAAGAAGAAGAGGATCAAAACACTGATACAGAGGATGGAGAAGCCAAGGACACTCCATCAGAATGGCAAGGAAAAAGCAAGACTATAATAATAATTTAAAGAGTCTACAGGACACTATTAAATGTAAAAAAAAAAAAACAAAAAAACAAAAAAGAACACACACAAAAACATGTTATAGGGGTACTTGAAGGAAAACAAGATGATGAAGAAATGATGTTGGAAAACTTCCCTCACCTAGTGAAGAAAATAGACATACAACCCCAGGAAGCTCAGAGAGTCCCAAAAAAGATGAACTCAAAGAGACTCACAACAAGACACATCATAATTAAAATGCCAAATGTTAAATACAAAGAGGGAATCTCAAAAGCAGCAAGAGAAAAGCAATTAGCTACCTACAAGGAAGCACCCATAAGGCAGGCAGTTGATTTCTCAAAAGAAACTTTGCAGGACAGAAGGGTTTGGCACAAAACATTCTATGTGATGAAAACCCAGGATCTACAACCAAGAATACTTTATTCAGCAAAGTTATAATTTAAAAGTCAAAGGACAGATAAAGAGCTTCCCAGACAAAATAAGCTAAAGGAAACTATCACCACCACGCCAGTATTACAGGAATTGTTGAAGGGACTTTTTTTAAGAAGAAAAAAAATCATATATCAGAAACAGGAATAAAGAATGGTAATAACTACATTCCTATAAATAAGTAACTTAAATGGAAAAGAATTAAGTGGTCCAACCAAAAGATAGGGAAGCTGCATAGATAAGAAAACTGTGTACAAGAGACTCACTTCAGATTAAAATAAACACACAGACTAAAAGGAAAGAATTGGAAAAAGATATTTCCTTGATGGACCTAGAGGATATTGCGCTGAATGAAATGGGTCAGATAAAGAAAGACAAATATTACATGATTTCATGTATATGTGGAATCTAAAGAACAAAAATAATAATAACAAAAGCAGGAATAATCTCATAGATACAGAGAATATTTTGAGGACTACTAGATAAGAATGGGATTTGTGGGGATGGCAAAAAAAAAGGCAAATGATGGCAAAAAAAAGAGGTACAAATGATAGTTGCAAAATAGACATGGAGATGTAGAGTGTAGCATGAGGAAGATGGTGAATAATTTTGTAATAAATATGTCAGGGAGAAGAGGAGTATCAGATTTGATGAAATGATCGCTTTGCAAGTTATGCGGATCTCTGATCATTATGCTGTACAACTGAAACTGGCATATTGCTGTATGCCAACTATAATTGAAAAATACTCATTGATTTGTACAATGTAAATATGAGCAACTAATTGTCTGTTATGTTTCAATAAAGTCAGAAAAAAAGAAAAAAACTGTTGTCTAAAGTCCTAATCTATTTTTTTTCCATTTCAGTATGCTTATCCTAGAAAAGAAAATAATAAATATTACAAATCAAGACAGAATTACTAGTGTTGATAAAGAACAGCTTCCCGAGAAGAGAAGGCCTTCAGTTCTGGTTTGAAAGGAGGCAATAATGTAGCCAGATGGATGGCAGAAGACATGCTGATGACACAGCTGGAATGAACTGGACAACAGGGAGCTTAATTTTGCATAATGAACTATTAAGTTACAGCATATCTGTTGCATGGAAACAGAACCTCTTGATTGCCAACTTCCTCTTCAGATTTAACAACAATGCTCTCAAGAAACCATCTATTACCTGTGTAAATTGACAAAGAAAATCACTTTGATTTTTTAGCATAAAATATACTGGCATTGTGACTTTATT